>CAUYUJ010009768.1:10000-65000 GCA_963575745.1 Prorocentrum cordatum
CCTCCTCCTCCTCCTCATCATCATCATCATCATCATCATCATCATCATCATCATCATCATCATCATCATCTCATCGTCATCGTCATCGTCATCGTCATCATCATCATCATCATCATCATCATCATCATCATCATCAGCGTCAGCATCAGCATCAGCATCATCATCATCATCATCATAATCATCGTCAGCATCATCACCATCGCCAGCATCATCATCATCAGCATCATCATCATCAGCAGCAGCATCATCACCATCACCATCATCATCATCATCATCATCAGCATCGTCGTCATCATCAGCATCATCATATGCAGCAACATCATCATCAGCAGCAGCATCATAATCAGCATCATCATCATCATCATCATCGTCATCATCAGCATCATCATCGTCATCATCGTCATCCTCATCATACTCAGCATCATCAGCAGCAGCAGCATAATCAATGTCAGCATCATCAACATCATCATCATCATCATAAACAGCAGCATCAGCATCATCGTCGTCATCATTAGCATCACCAGCATCAGCGTCATCAGCAGCATAAGCATCATCACCACCATAATCATCCTCATCACACCATCATGATCACCATCATCATCTCATCATGAGCATCGTCATCATCAGCATCAGCATCATCATCACCACCATCATCATCAGCAGCAGCATCAGCCTCAACATCATCACACTCATCGTTATCAGCACCATCATCATCATCCTCATTATCATCACCATCATCATAATCAGCAGCATCATCATCAACATCGTCGTCGTCGTGGTCGTCGTCACTATCATCGTCATCATCATCATCATCAGCATCATCAGCACAATCAGTATCATCTTCAGCATCGTCATCATCATCGTCATCAGCATCATAAGCATCAACATAACCACGATCACCACAACAATCACCATCATCGCCCATCTTCGCCCGCCATCATCATCATCAGCAGCAGCAGCATCATCATCATCATCATCATCATCATCAGTCGAAAGCGAGCCTGGTAACTCAAATAGGGCATATAGCCTGGCAAATTGCATCCATCGCTCTGCTGTGAAGGTACAGTATGAGGGGTGGATGGGTAAGATAGGATAAGATCGATGTAATGATCTTTCCAGCACATAGCGAACACTCGCGGTGTCCGGGCAAATAGCGAATACCATCAGGTATCCGGGCAAATAGGGCGCGCGTGCCTTGAGCCCAAGGCAGCGGCGCGCGAGCTATGCTCCCGATACTGTAACATCTCCCAAAGAGCTACCCTTAAAGTCGGGAGGGGAGGAGACGGAGAGCATAGTCGCACGCAAAGATCGCGCGCACGACTGTTTGCAAAGAAAAGAAAACAGTGCGTACAGTCTGGTCAAACACCAGACTGTAAGGCGAGTTTCCTCGCAAAGTATTTCACGCAAATACAGGGCAGCCCCTTCAAACAATGAAGGGCTATCGGCTTGGTTAGAGGTAAGCCAGAATTAGGCCATACCTCACCAAGCACATGCGTATTAAGGCAAAGAGCCTGAGTTGTACGAAGCCGGCTCGTTGCCAGGCGTGAAATATAAGGCTCGTTTCCGAGCAGCTAAAGGGGCGCCTTTATAGTAGGCGCCCGTGCTGGCAAACTGGACCGCGAGGGCAACAAGGACAGACTAAAATTGATTAGACTTGGGTTTGTCTCTGTCCTCGGGGCCCCGAAAGGGAACAAATTGCTTCACGTCATACTTAAATGACTGAGTGCCTGACATCACTTCCAGAAGCAGCTCCCGATCGATGCTTCCCTTTGTATGCCCATCTGCGGTCATATCCCTAGTATCACACCATTGCACATTATGTACTATACCTATATCCATGAGCTCACGTATCCAGCTGATATGTCCAAGCAGAGTCCGTTCTGTAGGTATTTTGAGATCCCTGCTTGATAAAGATTTGTAGACGGACTCAGCGTCTATGGTAAGAGAGACTTTGATAGCAAGGCCTCCAACTTCACGCATGTCTCGTAGTTGTCGTGGAGTCAAAGCCCCTGCCTTAAGCTCGTGGAGAGTAATGAGCGTAGGGTAACACTCATCAAGGTTATGTGCGGCTGCAAGTGCCTCCGCAGCATAACTGGACCTCACCTGTAATCGGTGTGATTTGCATAGTCCGTCACAGAGGTGAACGACGGACTTGCCTTGAGGCGAGTTTCCTCGCCGTAGTACGTTGGCCCCGCGTATGCCGTAGCCCTTGGTCTCGTCATCCCTCTCCCCGGTAAGCTTCCGATACCCCGAATCGCTATGGATGTCAACTTCATTCGTCGGCTTCATCCGAGGGAAGGTGATACGTTTCGAGCTGCTGATCAGCTTTCGCGTCACAGCATTCAAACGTCTGACTCGCAAATTGGTGGGCCCTTGAATTTTCTGAAGAGAGACCACATATACCATGAGCCAGATTTGGGTAAGAAGGGCATAGGCGAGGGCTCCTCGCAGGCTGACGAACATGTCGGCAATGAGTTTCGTGGCTTTGGCGTCGGCCGCCGCTCCTGTAAGTTCTGGGTGTGTGATAGGACGTAGTTGTTTACTGTACTCGTCCTGGTCCATGATCACATCTCCCTGGTCATTCTTAGCGCAGCGAACGGCGCAATTCGTATACGTGTGCTTGTTGAGCTTGCATTTGCCAAACACCTTTTCGACACGTTGTACATAGTCGTCTATATTTTTCTCTAGACCTGTCATATTAATATCATCTACATGTTTTGCCGTCAGAAGGTCTTGGCTGAATTCAAATTAGGGATCGTAGCTGGTCGGTGCAAGTCCTATAGCTCGTGTGGTCGTACGAAGTTTGAGAGAGAACGCTCTTGGAGCGTCCTTAGTACCCGTTCCTGGTTTAAGGTATCTAAGACAGCGTCGACTTTCGTCGTAGGATGAGAAGCCGGGTAATGTACGAAGTACCTGAGCGCTTCCTGGTGGAAGAGTAAAGCAAACCATGCGAGTTTCCTCGCCGGTGGCATGGGCAAGTTCCTCATAGGTCAAACCCTTGAGGAACGCCTTATCGATATCCATGGATGCTAAGATCCACTCTGGATGGCATGCCGCTTCACTTGCCAGGAGTCGTTGGGACTGCCTTCGGGCGGTTCCCGAGAATGTTTCCACGTCAAAAGCCTCAGTATCCATAAATCCACGAAGGACCAGTCTGAGACGAATGGTTTTAACGTTCTCGGTACCCATCTTTACGAACTTCCACTTGTATACATATCTGGACGTCATGATGTTGGAAGCTTTGGATAAATCGTACATCTCAAAGCATCGATTATCAATCCAGATTTTGAGCTCAGTATATAAGGCTTCACTAACCTCCTTTGGATGTGCTGCTATGTCGGCTTTGGTTAGTAGATCATCTTCTTTGACAACCACAGCACGTTTAGCAGCAGAGGATACATATACTCTCATCGTTGCGACCATATCGGTATCGAGCTGTGCAAGTTGAGTCTGATCCAACACTATTTTAGACATTTCTGATGTAAAGCATAATTCAACGTAAGGACCGTATTCATCACTGTCTAGAGAGTAGCTCTCGTCAGCTGTGTTTGAACAAAAAGAGACTAGACAGGACTCACATGATTTCGGCTCGTCTCCGAGCATATCTGATGATATAATATCATCTTCGTCCACAAATGCTGAAACCAACACACACTGGTCGGGCAGCATAGTTGTTGGGACGCAATAAAGATAATCATCGGTAATCGTCGTAGGATGAAGGTCCATACGTAGCTCGTCGTAACACTCTTCCAGCATCATAGCTTCAATATTGTGTTCCTCATTTTCCTCATAGATTGTCGACAGACGGCCTTCGCTCGGCGATGAAGCGTCTGGTGTGTCTGGAGAAGGCCTGTTTCCAGGCGACTCGTGTTCTCCAGACGTGTTGCTTGGATGCTGATATTTAGCCAAATCGTCGTGAAATCCTAAGGAAGGGACACGTGAAGTCAAGCATTGAATAAGTCTGGAGTGAGTGCTACCAGTGATCTGAGAAATGTTTAAGCCAGTGCCCACGCATTCGTAATAGTGGAACGCCGGGCTGATGTCGTTGTCATAGTGGATCAGCGTAGACCCGGTGGCGTACTTTACTGCAGGTAGGCTTGACACACTCTTAGCCAATCGAACTGCTACTACATGTTCTACTCGGAAGTAATTCCGTACGAGATACTGTAGTGCTAAGTGTACGCGCGGGTGAAACTTGCTGTCGTCTGACAGATTAAGGTTTCCCTTGTAATCGGGGATATACCCGAAAACTTTGGCAGGTTTCCCTGCGCTGAGGTGTGCCACATAAGCAAGGACGGTTTGCATGGCCATATTATCCATGCCAAGTTCCCGTGTGAGGAGACATTCGATGTATAGTGTGTGACGAGCATCAGGATACATCACAATTACCTCACGAGATCCTGCCTTGACAACAATATGTCCTCTTTCAGGCACGTTTCGGATCACCGGGAATGGGCCGTTCCAGCCTCCATGGTCGTCCTTGGTGGCAGTAGGTCGGTGGTAGTCGACCAAATCCCCTGATGAGTAGAGGCGAGCACCGTCAGGAGTCGTCTTAGCCCTAAGAGCCCGATTTGTCTTGGCTACAGCAGTAGCCTGAGTTATGGCTTCGAGGCTGACTTCCCTTACACGACGTTCTCGTTCGTGTCCTGAAGTCTCGGGTCCCTTGGGAAAGTCAAGGGTATCGAGATCAGGAAGGAAGGAGGGCTGACGTCCTGTGTGTGCCTGATATGGCGATACTCCGTTATAAAACGTAAACGCATTAGTAACGAAGATGCCTTCCGCCAATACTCTAGTGAATACAACAGGGATGTTGTGTCTATTCAATTCTTCCTCAATCATGTGGAGGACGCCTCTGAGAATGCCGTTTCGTGACTCAATTGAAGTCGCGTGTTGGCCAGGAGCACGGATACGAAGTTCCGTGCCCTTATTGGCCATCATGGTTTTAGCGGCATCGTTATTCAGGGCGCCTTCTCCGTCTGAGTATAAAACTTTGAAGGGTCCGTGATAGGCAATCCAGCAATAGTGGTAGGCGTCGATGATAGTGTCGCGTTCTCTGTCGGAAATCTCTAGGCCTGCTGCCAGGCGAATACAACGGTCCATAATATGAAAAATGGTCCGTTTCTTGTAAAACATGAGGTCCATTTCCCCTTCATCGAGCCAGTTACCAGGGAGGCTTACCGATGGTAATGTCGAGTTTCCTGGACGTTCCCATGCTCTACATTCCCGACAGGTATCGCAGATTTCCTTGATCATGTTCAGTCGAACATTATCAAGCCCCACCTTTTCGAGGATTTACCTCATTTTTGGCTCCTTCGCATGATACCATCGCAGATGCAGTTTTCGGAGTTCCTTTTTCACAACATGGGGTTCGTGACTACGGAGACTCTGTAGACTGTGTTGGATGTCAAATCTCGTCCAGTCGGGTAGTCGTGGAGCCCCAGAGCCGGTGGAGGCAAGAGGGTTCCTTGTAGCCCTACGTAGTTGATCCCCTGTGTTGACTGCGTCTGGAGGTGGTGGTACGCCTTGTAGACGTCCGCGGCGGGCCGCTACCTGTGGCGCATCGCTAGAAGATGCAGAAGGCGTGTTTCCACGCTCGGGGGCGTCTCGTAGCAGGTCGTAGCTGCTGGTACCAGATGTCGGATCGACGTTACCGAAGGAACGTGGTCGTGGTGGCCTGGCGTGTGCGCCTTGGCGGCCACCTGAAGCTGAAGCTTGGCCCTCACCAGGTTTAGGTAGGGGTTTCCACCAAGCTGGCACGGTTTTGCCTTCGGGGTCGCGGTCGTCTGGTAGTTTAAACGGTTCAGCAAAACGACATTTACCAGGTTCGGTATCAAGCTGATTCTTAACACCCTTGCTTCTCGTAAGATCCCTCTGACATGCTGGACATGGCCAGTATACAGAGATAGAGTCATGATATTTGCACTGCGTAGGGTCTCTGTTATGGCTAGGACTGTCCTTTCGGACGTTGTCGATGCATGCCGGGCACGTAGCCACCTTTGGGATGATACGATCACCGATGCGTCTCATACCTTCACCTGGTTCAGCTTGCTCAGGAAGGTCGGCAGGATAAGCATGTGCAGTATTTATAGGCGCGTTTCCGCGCGTGGTGTCAATGGCTTTCGCCAAGTAGACGGCTTCCACGAAGGCAGACTGCAGTCGTCGAGTGTACTTTTGTGCCAGTGAAAGCTCGGTGTTGCACGGTTGTGCGTGCACATGCTGACCGTTGCACTTGAGTCGCTCAAAGGGTTTAAGAATTGTCTTGTCGTTGCTGGTGATATTTGTTGGCTTCTTGATATAGTCACCAGTCGTATCTTCGAGTCCAGTAGCGCATTGATCAATGCGCACGGTCGTGATGTGTGGTCGGTTGGCAAGCTTCGTCCATGGAGAGATATCGTCCACCCATGTTCCTGTCGGTTGTTCGCGTATAAACCACCTCTGAGCGTCATCTTGGGTAACAGCAATTTTACCACAATAGATTATGTGTGGTAAGTCTTCTCTGTGGTGCTGTTCCCAAGTGTTATAGTTGACTTTGTAGTTATAGTAAGATGGTGGTCCTGTGGTGCGGCAGCTGGGTTGCAGTATGGCAACTCGTACGTAGCATATCTTAAAGTAATGATCTATAACCTGCTGCACCGAGGGGTCTCCCAGGTCGACATATGTAGTCTTGTCCAAGTTGCCGCCTGAGGAAAGTCCCCTTGAGAAGGCAAGCTCTGAGATGCCACCCTCACCACCACAAAGCTCCAACATATCCACGCAATTGTTATGGCCGTAGCATAGTGTAGCAACTATGCTGTATATGTTAGCGTGTGTGTCGGGCATAGATGTGGGAAGGGTAAGGAACAGGTCCTCGTCCTCGTCGGAGCTTATCAGCTCAACAGGGGCGTCAGTACTCCAGGTTGCAATAAGATCCTGTCCGAGTCCTGACAAGTCATCGCCGCAATCGTCATTTCCGTCTTCGACGTGCTTTTTAATGCGGCGAGGCTTGATGCCTGCTTCCTTTTCGGCTTTGAGCCTGTCCTTCTGCTTTATACGCGATTTAGTGGGTAAAGCTTGCTCGTTTTGTTCGTCGGTCTGTGTACTCATTGTCGTGGTGGAATGGGCACATGCGTCAATCGCCAGAGTCGGGAGGGGGAGAGAACAGTCATCTATGATGACGCGTCTATGTTTCTGTGGTGATTGAGTAGGCTCGTTTCCGAGCAAGACCGGTTCCTCGGGTTGCCAGTACAACCGAGTACTGATGTTGGCAACCCCTGCAGGTAATGGTGCATGCCAATCATACCCTGTTGGTTGATCGGTAACTGAGATATCTTGAATAACCGCGTTGGTATCCAGGTTGATTGTTACACGTCGGATAACTTCAGACCATTTTGGTCCTCCCTTATGAGTCGTCACGTAATGACGAGTATTATGGTCTGTACGTGTATACGTATTTAAGTATACGGGCACGTTTCCGTGCGTGGTGGTACTCCCCAGGATTTTGTCGTTTAGGTAACGGATGAGTGTAGTACGTGTCTGAGCCCGCCATTCAGCATGTCGTACCGTATGGCCGTACCAGTCCAACACATGTTGTGGTATGGCCTGCTTACAAGTACATGTCCACAGCTTCGAGCTAATCGGTATCGATGATGCTACCTGCATATATGTACCACTTGGTGTATTGTCTTGCATACTGAACCGAATACCGAAATGACACAAACGCATCCGTATTACTGACAACTTTAGATCTTCCAGAGTAAGTTCGTTGTGGGAAATACGGTCACAAATATAACCTCGTGTGCGGAGGTCGGCGCATGCCTCCCTCGTATCTTCAATGACAAAAGCCCTCTTACTAAGGCAGGTTGCCCCGCTGTCCTTGTTACCCCCCGGCTTTTCAGCCATCAGGCAAGACGACGAGGGGGCGACGTCGCCCTGCCATCTTCAAGATGAAGAAGATGTGCCTACAATATCTGCCAACATCTGGGCTTCCCTCAGATGCTGGAGCTCAGCACTGCAGCGCGCCGTGGCCTCAGAGGCGGATTGCTCCGCAAATGCTGTCAGCATCGATGGATTATCCATCAGCTGTTTCAGCACGCCTTTGGACCTAGCGTCGCTGACCGTATGCAATTCACGATTAGTGTATCCCATCACTATTTTACGGCGGGACTGCACAGCGTCCATGGGTACACTACCACCATGCTGGGCCAGTGTCCTGGCAACAAAACAATCGAACGTCTCGAGATCGTCGATGTTGTCGCCTCGCATGGTGGCCTTGGCGAGCGTCTCCATCAACCCCTGGGGCAGGTTTCCCTGCAATTGATTGCGCTCCTGCGCTGGGGTCGGCTCGCCTGTCAGCACTGTCTGGAAGGACGTGCTGCTTGAGCTCGAGGCGGGTTGCCCCGCAGCTCCAAAACGATCACACCTGATCGACAGATGCCCTGACGGCAACTTCGTCGTCGGCATGATTTTGGAGCCTTCCGGGAGCTCCATCTTGACCTGCCCCTTACCAGGGAATATCAGCTTTTCCTGGCCTCGTTCAAGCACGATGATCGTGCGTTTGTCCTGCATACTATCGAGACCTAGGATGGCTGGCAGGTCCTTTCCACAGCCTGACACAATGTTCGTCTTGTATGAATCGTGTTGGGCTGACCCCTGGTACTCGCAGGCAATGCTAAATGTGCCTACGGTATCCGCTGGGGCCGACCCCTCTCCCACTCCGTTGATATGCAAACGAGAGCGGGGCTCGAACGTACAAGCACGACCATGTGACTCAGCAGCCTGGACGAACTTACGGCTCGTGTTCTCGCCCATGATATTGATCTTCGAACCGACGTCGATGAGTATGGAATTTCCACCGTCATCCAAGAACGTCTTACTCGGCTGCTTGATGTGCACAGTTTCTGAAGTGTCGGCCGTGTCGGTAGGCGGGTTTCCCCGCGGCACATTCGTACTCCCTGGCGGGTTACCCCGCACGACACTGGCGTGCGACTCGCTCTCGGCCATGCGTGCCAGGTCAATGTACTGGAAGTACGACACGTGCTGGGCGTGATCACCACGCCCCTCCCGCCAGTTGGCATACTCATCACGCATGCTCATATACTGCTCGCGGGTAGTGCGCCTTATCAGCGTTAGGTACGAGTGAAGGGCGATGTCTTGCAGCCCCTCGTTCGTGACGTGATCCCGGTACCGCAGTCACTCCTCGAACTCCTCATTCGTCGCTGAGATGTTGATGGCCCTGGCTGCTGTTGCTGCTGACGCCGCTGAGGATTCTGATAGGTCTAACGACGGACTATCAGTTTCAGGATTATTGGCATCTAGCATAAACGTTGTGTGCGTATTATCCATCTGATTCTGGAAATGTCGTACACGCAACTCGCGCAGCTGATCAGGGTCCAGTGACATCTCAGCCTCGCCTCCACTCTGGGGAGACATCTGAGGAGTATCCTGCAGGTTTCCCTGCTGAGGCGCCGTCATCGGGATAAGCTGATCGAAATATCCCGTTGCCATAGGCGGCCTTACCTCTTCAGGCAGGTGTCCCTGCTGGTGTGACGAAACTGTCTGCATAGCTAGCATCCTGGCCGTCATCTCCTCCACCATGCTCCTCAGCTCCCGCAGCTCCCTCGCTGACTGCTCGGGAGTCTGACTAAGGGAGCCAGTCCATGGGAAGGACGATGTTATAATGCCAGGTGCACGACAGATCGCACATGGTGGCTGCTGGGGATCTCCCTCACGCTGGTGTGTCACGTGGCCCACCACGTTAGACTTCCAGCATCCCTCGTGGAATAGGTGATTGCACCTCAGGCGGTACACACTGTCCCTGGGCTGAAATTCTTCGAGGCATACAGCACAGGTGTCCTCCATCCCAGTAAAGACTTCTACGTCTGCTACCCTGGGATATACCCGCCGCTGCCTCTCCAATACCGTCTCGGAGGGCATGAAGGCTGATGGGGGTGTCCCCGCTGGATTCAGCACTTCCTGCACTTCGACATTGGGCATGGAAGTGGTAGGAGTCACGGCAGGCGAGTTTCCTCGCAAAGGTGAGCCCCTATTCCGCACCACGTCGAGTGCAGCTGCACGTGACTGGTCCCGTACACTTTGCACCGCCTGCCTCCTCCTGAAACATGCCTGCTGAGTGCGGTGCGTCTGCCTGATGTAGTCAGGCACGCCCCTACTGCCAGACGGTATTGAATGGGCAGTGGGTTGTACAACCACCTCTGGTGATGTTGGAGAAGGCATGAAGGCCATGTGCGGGTACATTGAGTGGTCACTGCAGCGCACATTGGTGAGGTTATGCATCTGATCCGCCAATTCCCGAACAAATTTGTGCGGGGCCCTTGTACCGCCAGGGTATAATGGCGGATTCATCTGCGTGGGTGGTGGCCTCTGGCCCTGAGACATGCTCGGATGGGCGTTGAACGCCGGGATAAAGGCTCGTTGCCGAGCGGGGCCCCGTGGGTTGGGACCCTCTGGTTCCCAGGACCAGGCTGGCCTCCACCTCTGCCCACTTGGGTGAGGCAGATTATGGTTCTGCACCTGCTGTACCGCGGCCGCCACTCTTGAGCGATAGTCGTCGGGTATACCCGCCCTGTGGTGGCTTGGTGCACCAGGCAGGTTTCCCTGCTGACTCGTTGGCGTGCCGGGCGGCATCATGTTGAGGAGGGCTGTGCTGTGATCAGCCCTAGCCGCAGCTAATCTCTCCATGAGTGCGCCGTTCACGGCAGGGCGGACAGGTGTCCCAAATGGGGACTGTGCTGGCGGAGTGCCCGATGGAGTCATGCCCCTTGGAGTGTGCATGCTCTGTGTGGGGCTTGCGTGCATTGGCTCGAACCGAGCAGGTCCGCTTGTAGGCAGGTTTCCCTGCATGGCTTGACGTTTCTCGTGGCCATAGCGGACATTGCTCCCTGGCCTGCGGCCCAGGGATCCTGCTGGTACAGCCTGTCCGCCAGCTGTTCTACCTGGTCAGGGTTCAGCGAAGCTGCAATCTGATCCAGGTCTGAAGTACTTATGGCCTGCCAAGACACGGCGCTCGGCCCTTGGCTTGGGGCACGGCTTGGAGCCGCGCTCCCGGCCTCACTCTCGGTGATCATAAAGATCCGAAAGATCTCAGGCTGGTTTCCCAGCTGGGTGGGGCTGTAGTGGTCCCCAACGTCCCTGTGGAGGTAGACCATGGCTGGATCAACGCCCTCTTGGTCTCGGGACCACTGGTACTTAATGCTGGAATCACCAACATCAGCCCACCTATCTGAGGCAGTCATCGTACTGACAGAGACTCGCGCACGGCGGCTCCCCAAATATTCTGGGTTGCGCCATTGCCTTCCAGTGGTCAGGTCCTCTACATGAGAAATGTAATACGGTTCAATGATACCGTTATCTCCCTCGGACAAGAGGACTCCGTTGTCGGACCAACAGAACTTCATACCATCTTGTATGGCCTTGCGCCAATCTACAAAGATGATGAGATCTGAATCTGGGTCCCACCCACTGTTCACGGCACGGCGGCGCATTGTCGGCACGAAATGGATGTGTGAACGGCCTGTCCCCCTTTTCTTTGTGTTGTGCTCAGGTCTACAGGACAGGCCGTACCACATGATACCTTCGCAAGCGTGCCATCGAGTGCCATGCATGGCGACTTCAGGGTATGGGGCCGGTCTCCCAGCGGGTTCGTCGCACAGTACAATGTAACTGTACAGCGACCATGGAGCTTTCAATGCCCATGAATGCCCCTGAGAGGCGCGGACGAAGATAGCGGGCTCGCCGGAGTCCCGCATTAGCACCTTGAATTGAAGGCGCTGTTTTTCTTCTCCGTCTGGTTCACAAACATGAACAATTTCCATCATGATGGCTGCGAGTTGGTCAACCGAGCGACCATACAACTGCTCGCTAATGACTTTGGCCTCGTCATATTTTGGGTTATGTCCAGCGTGCCTCGAGTGACCTGTGTTCCACGGAAAGTCAGCCACGAGTTCCACGAGGTTAATCCAACCATCATGATCATCAAAAGATCTCAGGCGCCACACAGGATTATGTGACTTATCTGGCGCATGTCTGCATATCCTGCTGATAGCTTTGCTTAACCTTTTAAGAGTATCATTGGATGTGGGAAGAATTCCGGCCTTCCTGCATTCCTTCATGAATGACTCATCCACCGAACGTATCGGTGGGAGCTTCCGAAATGCCAGTCTATCCCTAATCAGATCTGGAGTCCCACTAGTAAAGGATGTGTCTCCTGGGCGGTGCAGCTGAACTACTGGCGGGTTTCCCCGCATCGGAGCCTCTGTTGCCGAAGAGGCTGCGGCTCCAGAAGAGGAGGAAGCTGCGGCAGCAGCGCCTGGCGGGTTTCCCCGCGGAGATGTGCGACCGGCGCTGCCCCTGATCTTCGGCACCCAGGTACCCCTCGACAAAGCACCTTCGTCGGACCTCCTGGAACGAGCCGCCACAGGCGAAGCCGGCGCAGGTGCATACCCACTGCGCTCGAAAGCTGCCGCCCTTTTCTCAATGGACTTACTGCGGCTAAGCGGACGTCTTCGTTCCTCCGTGGGGTCCTGAGGTTGCTGCTTGGGCACAGATGCTGGAGTAGGAGCTGTGCCAATCGGCGGCTTCGGCGTCGCAGATCGAGACACCTCCATATGCACGTCTGGCCCAGGGCTCCGAGAGCTCGCCTTCGGTTTCGGCGCCGGAGGCGGCTTAGGTGTCGGGGGTTCACTCTTGGCCTTCGAAGTTAGTGGGAGCGGGGGCTTTCTAGCCCCCTTCATGTAGAGCTTGCTGGAATCCTCCAGCATCTTGCGAGTTGCCTCGCGTGTGCGTTCTTCTACTGTCCGAATATGCTCCTCATCTTCCACCACACGTTGAGCCTTTGTCTCGTCCTTGATGATCGGCTCTGGTTGTTGGGACTGGCTAGAGACGCCAGGCGAGTTTCCTCGCATACCAGGAAGACTGAAGAGCGCGTCTTTCTCTTCCTGGGTCATGGCTACCATTCCCCTTGGAGCCGGAGTAGGTTTCTCTTCTTCTTTCGGATCCAAGTGGCCCAAGATCCCGAGACGACTATTCACTACTGCGATCTCTTCCGGTGTCATCGGGTCAAGTGGCGGATGGCCCTCTTTAGGAGGGGTTTTGCCCCTGTTGGGGCTCAGGCCTTCGTTGTTTCCAACGGGGCATCCTGGCCTGTGATTCTGGAACGGCTGGGAACAAGGACCACATGCAGCGTGAGGCCTATACTGCTTGCGAGCCGCGATAATATCTCGCAACTGGGTCCGCGCTTCTTGAATTTCAGGGCGGCGGATGTTTGTTGCAAGCTGATAGCCTCCACGGATGGGCCTGCCATCGCCGTCCCTATAGGCAGGATTGCCCTGGCCAAAGGCCGAGTGTTCCCCTTTTCGGCGTCGTGGGTCGTTGTACGGAAGTAGCTGGCCACCTCTTCTGAGAGCGTGTTCCTTTGGGCCAGCCTGTCTCCACTCACGAGGAAGTCGAGCCTGGGGATGTGGCTCTTCTCTGACGCGCGTATGGGAACGAGATCTTCTGGTGTTCTCATCAGAAGAAGCTGCCGATGCAGCAGGAGCGGCACCCGTTGGAGGTGCTTGAGGAGGCTCCTCTGCGATCCCAGATGGATCGCTCGATGGAGGCAGGTCTCCCTGCTGGGTGGAGCTCGGCGCAAGTGGCTCTTGTGCCGATGGTGATGATGATTCAGACTCATCAGGGTCGAAATCGACCTCTTCCTCACCAGTCACGTCCATCATGAGGATGGTGACGTCATCCTCATCTAACCCACAACCATCGCCTTCTACTTCTTCTGATGTCGAACTACCAATTATGATGGCCATTGGCGCATCTGGTAAAGGCAGGTTTCCCTGCATGGCCGGCGTCTGGGCGTCGCTCGGCTGTCCTGGAGTAGGAGGCACAGTCGTCGGCTCAGGGTCATCGACGAGCATAGGCTGCCTAGCAATGTTACGCATGGCCGTATGGTTTGGCCTCATCCCCAGCTCCTGGAGATTCCATCCTGGCGGGGGAAGATCATGACCACGCATAGCCATTGCCATTTCCAGGGCACGACGCCATCTACCATGGGAGTATATCAAGTGTCTCTGCACTTCCTGAGGATTTATACTGTCAATGAGAGTCAAAGCTGCCAAGAGTAGCTCTGAGCTACCGCAAGCATCATTATCCTGTTCTGTCATGATGCCAGCTTCGATGTGTTCTTGACTCTCAGGATAACCAATTGTAAGTATCTCATGCATCCTCATGAGGGTCTGCAAAAGGGTACGTGGTCCATATTCGCCTGGAGCAAGCGAACCAGGAGGTATGAACGGAATATCTGGTTCGCCTGCAATGAAGGCCTGAACAAATGCCTGAGACTCCATTTCAATTAAGTCTTCAGTGGTCTGGGGATATTCTCCCATCAAAGAAGGCCTGTTTCCAGGCGGGATTTCGGGCGGAGGTTCGAGGTTCCGTTGAACCTCGGAAGGCGAAGCCTCTATAGTGGTGTCCTCGTCGTCGCTCTCGTAGGCCATGATGTTGCCTGGGTTCCCGAACATCCAGTCGAAGAAGGAAAGAGGCTCGTTTCCGAGCGTACCGTGTTCCACGGGAGTGAGTTCATCACTGCCCATGACGAACCGGCGGACGTACTCGAGGTAATACGCGTATAATCCATGACCATACCCCTCAAGCTCGTCAACGTTGTCCATGCCAACGACCCATGTTAAAAATATCTGTTCCATAGCCTCAAAGTCCTGGAGGCTCAGATACTCAATGGATGGTGTGCTTGAGCCGAAATGGACTTCGGACGACATGCCCTTTCCATTTCCCTTCGCTGGACAATCTCGCACAAGATGATCGGTACTACCACATTCATGGCATTTGAGAACCTGGCCGTCTCTACCTCGCGGGTTTCCCCGCCTACCTTTACCTTTACCTGAGGTCTCTCTACGGCCTTTACCGCGGCCTTTTCCCCCAAAGAATATCTCATCATGTTGTTCATCTGAGAGCCTCTGGAGAAATGCCGCGATACCTCGCCCGTTCAACCTCCGACGGCCACGCTTGCCTTTACCCTTTCCTTTAAAACTTCTGCGTATCCTCCTTCTAACACGACGCACTGGTTTTCGTGTGAACCTCCTCCACCTTCGTTTAGCCTGTTGTAACAGCCAGAATAAGTGTTCAGCACGCTGATTGTCGTTATCCATACTCATGATATCTGACCAACCTAGAGCTTCAACACCATCTGATGATATAGTGTCTGTATCGGTGCCGGAGTCGAAATCTTCGTCTCCTAAATAGGTGGATACACCGTCGGTTAGGGGATTTGATTCCCCCCATAACGAGCGGTGTGGTTGTGGTTCTCTAGAAGGAGGGCTGGTTGCCCAGCTTGGTTGTGATCGATCCCCTGCTAATAAAGCAGTGGATTCTCCTGGGTCATCGGCCCATATGTTTGAGGGCCCGTTTCCAGGCTGGGCTTCAGTGGTCAAGGTAGTGTAGAAATTTCCACTAACAGATCCCCTTCCTCTTCCAAACACGGATCCTATGTTACCAGGAGATCGTTCGGATAGGTGGCCTACCGAACGCATCCTCTCCAGCAACTCATCATGCTGTTGTTGTGTTCGAGGCATTTGGTGATTGAGTGGCTGTAAGAGTTGCATGGCCTTCTGGTTGCCGACGCCTAGGGCGCGGAATAGGATAGTAGTTAACAGTTGGAAGTTGGGAAGGTCGAATCCCACCGACTGTGCCTCAAGTCGGGCCATTTCGAATCGGGTAAGAGTAACGTCGATTCGTTCCCCGTGAGGCACATGGAAGTCAATAAGTTGTGTGCCGGAAGTGAGCTGTCGCTCATCTTCCAGGCGTTCGAATTTCATGCTGAGGAGGAACATGATGTAAGTTGCTGGGTCTGTGTGGACCCCATCAATGTCAGCACCATAGTTTATAATGTTAGGCGGTACCCTCATGGCGAGTGTCCTCGCTAGGCCTCCCAGGCCGCGTTGTATTGCGGCCGCTTGGGCCTGTGGCGTCATACGTCCGCTTGTAACGTTGAGCCACGCGTTGACCTCGTAAATGTACTCACGAAAAGGTACATTACCCTGAGGGTCCCAATATGGGCCATGTGTTTGCCCATCGGTGCTGTTATCTCCCCGACGCATGTGTGCGATTGCTGCCCCCAGCGCGAACCATATGATAGCGAAAACGATTAGCCCGAGAATGTGTAACGAAGGACGGTTATGATGAGCGGTGTCGCGCTGGGGTAGCGCCTTGTCGAGTCTTCGAGGCGCTCTGTCTGGCGGGTTTCCCCGCCCTTGCTTCAGGTATTGCGTTATTGGCTCGTTGCCGAGCGGTTGATAGTAACGCAATGATGAAGCGTATATGGTACCAATCTGGTCGTCTAGACGTCGTACCTCTCGTGTAGCTTCTTGCTCTTGAATAGATCCTCGTAAATGTACTGGGAGTGGTGGCGCAGGGTAGTAGGTGGTCACGAAGATCGTGCCGAAGAATGTGAGGCTAAGAAGAGCAAGAGCTGACCACACGAGAGTGCGGCCAGCTCCGCTACCAAGTCGAAAGTGAGCCCGGTAACTCAAATAGGGCATATAGCCTGGCAAATTGCATCCATCGCTCTGCTGTGAAGGTACAGTATGAGGGGTGGATGGGTAAGATAGGATAAGATCGATGTAATGATCTTTCCAGCACATAGCGAACACTCGCGGTGTCCGGGCAAATAGCGAATACCATCAGGTATCCGGGCAAATAGGGCGCGCGTGCCTTGAGCCCAAGGCAGCGGCGCGCGAGCTATGCTCCCGATACTGTAACATCTCCCAAAGAGCTACCCTTAAAGTTCATCATCATCATCATCATCATCATCATCATCATCATCGTCATCATCATCGTCATCATCATTCATAGCCATGTTGGCTCAAACCTGCGGGCCAGCTTCCATCGGGCGGCTGGTGCGATTTGTGACGGCGCGGGAGGCGGCCCCCTCGCCGGAGGCCGCTGCTGGCGGCGATGTGTGCAGCCCGTGTGCCGCACGGCGGCAGAGGCGCCGAGCTGGCCAGGCGTGCGCCCGTCGGTCGGGGGACGTGCTCGCCCACGAGCTGCAGCGGGCGGCGCGCCCCTGGCGGAGCCGCTGCGAGAAGTGGGTGGGGTCGCTGGGGGACCCCGACACGGCGGAGCGCCTGGCGGTGGTGGCGCCACGGCCGTGGCAGAGCGCTCTGGAACGCTCTGCGAGCGTTCCGGAGCTCTCGGGAGCGATTCGTCTTCGTCCAGGGCCTGCCGAGGACCCCCCCCCCCCGAGGCCGCCCTCCGAGCAGCTTCTCTGAGAAGGCGCAGTGCCTCTTGGCAGGCAGGGGCCTCTTTGGAAGGACATGGTGCACGGCATCCATCGAGTCGCCCGTCGACACGCTGCGGAGGAGCGTGGCGCTCCACGCGGCGCTGGCGCCCCTGGCCGCTGGGGGCGGCGACGGCGTGCTCGCTGCGCCGGGCCCAGAAGGTCGGCGGCCGGCCTCGCCGCGGGCGGGGTGAGCCTCCCTGGCTCGGGCAGGCCTGCTGAGGGCGGCGCCCCGCCCGCGCGGAAATTGGCCATCCCGCCTCCTCCTCCTCCCTCCTCCCCCGCCTCCTCCTCCGCCTCCTCCTCCTCCTCCTCCTCCTCCTCCTCCTCCTCCTCCTCCTCCTCCCTCCTCCTCCTCCTCCCGCCCGCGCAGGATGGCCGAGTCCCCGCCCGACTCGGCCATCCCGCGCGCGGGCGCGGGCGTCGCTGCCGCGGGAGCTGCCAGGGCCGCCGGGGCCGACGCGGTGCACGACGGCGAGATCGGGACGGAGCTGGACGGCCACGACCCCCTGCTAGCGGTGCCACGATCATCAGCATCAGCATCAGCATCAGCATCAGCATCAGCATCAGCATCAGCATCAGCATCAGCATCAGCATCAGCATCATCATCATCATCATCATCATCATCATCAGCAGCATCAGCATCAGCATCAGCATCATCATCAGCATCATCATCATCATCAGCAGCATCATCATCAACAGCAGCATCAACATCAACATCAACATCATCATCATCATCATCATCATCATCATCATCATCATCATCATCATCATCATCATCATCATCATCATCATCATCATCATCATCATCATCATCAAGAGTATCATCGTCATAATCAAACCCGCTTCTCTTCCCAAATGTTTCTTCCGCACGTTTGACGAACGCTCTGTGCCGAAGGAAGGGCCGTTGGCCGAGGTCCAGGCGTTGTAGTTTTCCGGCCACAGGGCCATCTCATATCGATCTGGCGGTGCCAGGCGGGTTCCTTGTCACGGCTGCCCCCCGCGGGCGCCACGATGGCGCCAGAAGAACCTTTGCGCGGCCGCTGTCCCGAGAGGCTCGCCGCCACCTGGTAGCGGCGCCCAAAACCTCGAGCCGGGACCGCAGTTGAGGAGGGGGAGGACGAGGAAGAGGAGGAGGAGGGAGGGAGGGAGGGTTTGACAAGGCATAGAGGCGTCAGCTAGTCGCACGCAGGCGCTCTGAGTAGGGAAGTGTCACGGCGCGGCCACTGGATCTGGTCTCAGGGCTCTGGTCGTGTCGTTCCGCATTGGCGCATTCTGTTCGCAGCGTCGGGCGGGGGGATCGTCGGGAGAGCGGCCTTCGGGGAATGGGCCGTCGGAGAGGGGGGCCGCCGAGGGGGGGATGGGGGAGGTAATGGAGGAGGGGGGATGGATGAGTGGAAGGGGGGCAGGAGGAGGAGGAGGCAGGAGAAGGATGGAGGGAAGACGACCAAGGAGGGCGGATGGGGGGGAATATTGAAGAGGAGGAGGAGAAGGAGGAGAAGGAGGAGGAGGAGGGGGAAGGTATGCTGTTGTTTTCATCAACGAGCCAATCAAAGCAAAACAAACGCAGATTGTTTGGCGGTTGCTGACAGAGGCTGCTGCCCGGGGCGGCAGATGCATCTCGCGCCTGGGCGCTTGCTAGAAACGATTGCCGTCGCTCTTTCCCTACCAGCCTCATCCTCATCACCACCAACAGCTTCATCATAATCATCACAACCAGCATTATCATCACCACCACCAATCACCCTGACCATCATCAGCAGCATCCTCATCGTCATCATACAGTTCATTATCCTCATCATCATGAGCAGCAACGTCATCATAATCCTTATCATCATCACAGTCGTCATCATCATCATCAGCAGCAGCAGCATCATCGTCATCAAAACAACCACCACCACCACCACCATCAAGACCACCACCACCATCGTCATCATCATCACCACCAGCATCATCATCAAAATCAGCATCATCAGCAGCATCAGCATCAGCAGCATCAGCATGATCAGCATGATCAGCATGATCAGCAGCATCATCATCATCAGCAGCATGATCATCATTATCATCATCATCACCAATCTCATCATCACCAGCAACAGCATCACCGGAACCGTGTTCGTAATCAGCATCAGCATCAACATCAGCAGCAGCATCATCAGCAGCAACATCAGCATCAACATCAGCGCCATCATCATCATTAGCATCAGCATAATCATCAATGCCATCAGCATCGCCAATCGAATGATCATCATCATCATCATCATCATCATCATCATCATGAGCAGCAGCATCAGCATCGTCATCATTATCAGCATCATCAGCAACAGAAGAAGCACAAGCACCAGCAGCGTCGTCGTCATTACAATATACGTAGTACTCGTGTTCACTTCCGTGTGCATCATCGTCAGCATCATCATCATCAGCATCAGCATCTTCAGCAGCAGCATTAGCATCAACAACACAAACATCAACATCAGCATCAGCATCATCGCCGTTACCGTCTCCTGCGCCCGATACCATCATCAGCATCATCAGTATCACCATCATAATCAGAATCATCAGCATCATCATCAGCATCATCACCACCATCAGCATCGTCATCATCATCATCGTAACCATCATCTCCATGATCAACAGCATCATCATATCAGCATGTGCAACATCACAATCAACAACCTATCCAGAACCAGCACCACCATCATCAGCACATTAACCAAATCATGAAACCCATCACCACCAACATCATCCACATCAGCAGAATCATCGATGCCATCAGCGCATTACAACCCACCGATCAGCACCAGAAACACATTCATTAACGTAGATTCAATCAGCATGATCATCCTATTTGTCTTTCCTCCTCCTGCATCACCTTCCCTTCATCCCCCTCACTTTCCCTCTCCCTCCGCCTCCTCCTCCTCCTCCTCCTCCTCCTCGCCCACCCCCTCCTCCGCTACATCCCCGTCGCCCCCTCGCCCTCCCCTGCGATCCGACGCTGCGAAAGAAATGCGGCACCGCGCAAAATCGTAACTGGAGACCCAAACGCAATGGTTCTGCGGCTGTCTCGAGTGGCCACAAGGCCCGAAACCGGGCGAACACGCCCCGTCGCCCCCTCGCCCTCCCCTGCGATCCGACGCTGCGAAAGAGATGCGGCACCGCGCAAAATCGTAACTGGAGACCCAGACGCAATCGTTCTGCGGCTGTCTCGAGTGGACCCAAGGCCCGAAACCAGGCGAACACGCCCAGAGCGCAGAGGACTGCAGCGCCCGGATCGAGACCGGTGCGGGAGTTCCGACGAAAACCCTCCTGAAACCTTCCTGAGGAAGGTTTTAGGAAGGTTTTTTTTAAGTTTTCCTGAAGGGAGGGGGCGAGAAAGGTTTCAGGAAGGTTTTTCCAAAAACATTGCAAAAAGTGTCCAAAAACCGTCCAACAACCTTTCAAAAACCTTCCTAAAACCTTCCTAAAGTCCACCTAAAACCTTCCGGCATTTAGCGAAACCTCCCAGTACATTTCAAACACCTTCCAAAACCTTCCAAAAAAAACCTTCCAAATTACTCCGACGGAAGGACCCCACATGAGAATCCTCTGGGCGAATCTGGAAAAAGCCCTCACCGTCGTCCTCGTGGTTGGTGAGGCGTCCTGGCTGTCTCTTATGCGTATATTTTTTCTCGCCCTGGTGCGGGCCCTCCCCCCGCTCCCTACGTTGCCCCCGAACTCGCCCTCCTGTTTTGGTTCCGGACATTCAGAAAGTGGCCCGGGAGTGGTGTTTTGGGAACACGAAGAACACGAAGTGGCCTACACTTGGCTCCGGGCATTCAAAATGTGGCCCGGGAACGGTGTTCTGGAAGCACGAAGAGCACGAAGTGGCCTACAGTTGGCTCCGGGCATTCAAAATGTGGCCTGGGAGTGGCGTTCTGCAACGCGAGAGCCCAAAAGTGGCGACAGTTACAGGAATTGGATGACCCGCTCGGATTAGTCACATAATCCGCGGGCCCCATAGGGAGGGGGCTCCCGCGTGAAATTTCGTCACAATTTACTCACAAATGTGGCCTGGGAGTGGCGTTCTGGCAGCGCGAGGACCCAGCAGTGGCGACAGTTAAAGAAAGTGGATGACCCGTTCGGAATCGTAACATGATCCGCGGGCCCCATAGGGAGGGGGGCTCCCGCTTCAGACTTCCTCGCAATTCACTCCTGGGAATGGCGTTCTGGCAGCGCGAGAGCCCAAAAGTGGCGACAGTTACAAGAATTGGATGACCCGCTCGGATTAGTAACATAATCCGCGGGCCCCATAGGGAGGGGGCTCCCGCCTGAGACTTCCTCATAATTCACTCACAGACGAGGCCCAAGGCGAGTTAGTGAGTGAGTGACTGACTGACTGACTGACTGACTGGCTGGCTGGTGATGATGATGATCACCACACTCTCTCACGCGCACACTCATCATCATCATATGTGAGTGCTAATGAATCAGTGAGTGAGTGAGTGAGTGAGTGAGTGTGTGAGTGAGTGTGTGAGGGATGATGAGTGCGTGAGTGAATGAGGTATGAGTGATGATCATGATGGTAAGTTCCTGTTCCTGCGCGCGGTGTCCAAAGAAAACAAGAACCCCACTTTGGATGCGGGGGAAAACCTTCAAAAAAAAACCCGAACACCTTCAAACAAAAACCTTCGGAAACCTCCCAAACAACCTTTTCCAAAAACCTTCCAAAAAACCTTTTTTTAAAAAAATCGTCCGAAAACCTTCCTAAAACCTCCCTCAGGAAGGTTCCAGGAGGGGTTGGCCCAAAAACCTTCCAAAAGCCTTCCTGCGGAAGGTTTTAGGAAGGTTTTTTGGAAGGTTCCAGAAATCCCGGCACCTTCCTGAGGAAGGATGCCTGGAAGGTTCCAGGAACCCTGGAAACTTCCTGGGGAAGGTTGTAGGAAGGTGTCAGGAAGGTTGTTCAAAAAAAAAAAAATGTAAAAACATATAAAACAAAAAAATCCAACACAAGCCTTCCGAAAACCTTCCAAATACCTTCCAAGCAACATTCCAACAAAACCTTCCAACAACCTTCCAACAAACCATCGTTCGAAAACCTTCCTACAACCTTCCTCAGGAAGGTTCCAGGAGGGGATTGCCCAAAAACCGTCCAAAAACCTTCCTGTGAAGTTTTTAGGAAGTATTTGTTCCTGGAAGGTTCCAGGAATCCGGGCACCTTCCTGAGGAAGGCTGTAGGATAGGTCCCAGGAACCCTGGAACCTTCCTGGGGAAGGTTTTGGGAAGGCGCCAGGAAGGTTGTTCAAAACAAAACCTTCCAAAACCATCGTTTGTATATATATATATATATATATATGTATACATATACATATACATATACATAAACATATACACATATATATATACACACACATATAGATGCCAGCAACCTCCCCAATGCCTCCTAAAACATTCCAGCAGTTTGCGAAACCGCCTAACACAGCTACAAAAGCCCCCCAAATACTTTTTTAAACAAAAACGTCCGAAAACCTTCCAAAACCCTGCCGACAACCTTGTCCAACAACCTTCCAAACAACTTCCACGCACCTTCCTAAAGCCGTCCCACAACCTTCCAGCGCGTAGTGGTACCGCCCCATGCATCCCAAAAACATGTTTAAACAATTCGTTGGACAACAAACAACTCATTTTTGTAAATACAAATATATATATATATATATATATATATATGTTATAGGGGAAAAACTTTACAATCATCCAATCTGATAAACGAGAAAATCCCAAACCTCATCACCACCACCCACCCACCCACCCACCCCGCCCGCCCCCTCCCCCAAAAAATCCTAAAATCTTCCAACCGCCTTCCAAAACAACCTTCAAACCAGCCGCCCTAAAACCTTCCCAAGGAAGGTTCCAGGAGGGCTTGGCCCAAAAACCTCTTCGCACACAAAAAAAATAGCCTGGCGAGGAACCCAACCATATGCAGTTGTCAGTACCGCAGCTGCGGGTTTCATCTTCAATGGAACTCCCCATAGGATTACGGAACGTGTGAGGGGTGTGCCGAGATGGGTGCCACTGGGGCATTCGGCGAAGCTCCCTATGGGGACATGAAACACGCGCGGGGCGCGCCGACATGGGTGGCGGAAACGCATGTGCGGGCCGCCACTGGGTCCTCCAATGGAGCTCCCTATGGGCCCCCGAAACATGATGCTGCTGCGGGGGGGGGGGCGGGATGGGTGGCGGAGACGCATGTAAGCGCCGCTACTGGGGCCTTCGGTGGAGCTTCCTATGGGGCCACGAAGCGCGCGAGGGGTGTGCTGGGATGTGTGGCGGGGACGCATGTGAGCGCCGCCAGAGCGCCGCCACTGGGGCCTTCGGTGGAGCTCCCTATGGGGCCACGAAACGTGTGAGGGGTGTGCCGAAATGGGTGTGGGTGACGCATGCGGGCGCGGGCACTGGGGCCTTCGGTGGAACTCCCTATGGAGCCACGAAACGTGTAAAGGGGTGTGCCGAAATGGGTGTGGCTGGCGCATGCGGGCGCGGGCACTGGGGCCTTCGGTGGAGCTCCCTATGCAGCCGCGAAATTTGTGAGGGGTGTGCCGAAATGGGTGTGGCTGATGTATGCGGGCGCGGGCACTGGGGCCTTCGGCGGAGCTCCCTATGGGGCCACGAAACGTGTGAGGGGTGTGCCGACATGGGTGTGGGTGACGCATGCGGGCGCGGGCACTGGGGTGGGTGACGCATGCGGGCGCGGGCACTGGGGCCTTCGGTGGAGCTCCCTATGGAGCCACGAAACGTGTGAGGGGTGTGCCGAAATGGGTGTGGGTGACGCATGCGGGCGCGGGCACTGGGGCCTTCGGTGGAGCTCCCTATGGAGCCACGAAACGTGTGAGGGGTGTGCCGAAATGGGTGTGGGTGACGCATGCGGGCGCGGGCACTGGGGCCTTCGGTGGAGCTCCCTATGGAGCCACGAAACGTGTGAGGGGTGTGCCGAAATGGGTGTGGGTGACGCATGCGGGCGCGGGCACTGGGGCCTTCGGTGGAGCTCCCTATGGAGCCACGAAACGTGTGAGGGGTGTGCCCCCATATGGAGCCACGAAACGTGTGAGGGGTGTGCCGAAATGGGTGTGGGTGACGCATGCGGGCGCGGGCACTGGGGCCTTCGGTGGAGCTCCCTATGGAGCCACGAAACGGTGTACTGGGTGGGTGAGGAGGAGAGGAGGGAGAGGAGAGGAGAGGAGAGGAGAGGAGAGGAGAGGAGAGAGGAGAGGAGAGGAGAGGAGAGGAGAGGAGAGGAGGGGAACGCGGGGCACCGTCTCTTCAAAACGAGGACCCAACACCACAGGATGGTTGGGAAAAACTCCCAGGGACAGGCATTCTGAAGGTTTTATTTCACTAAAGAAAAAAGTTCCAGGAATCCTGGCACCCCTTCCTGAGGAAGGCTTTAGGAAGGTTCCAGGAACCCTGGAACCTTCTTGGGGAAGGTTGTAGGAAGGTGCCAGGAAGGTCGTTCCAAAAACCCGCCAAAAGCCTCACACGTAAACCTTCCAAAAAACTTCCTGACCCCCCCCCCCCAGACAACCCCCCAGCGCACCTTCCAAAAACCTCCCGACAGCCTTCCACAAACCCCCCAAAAACCTTCCCACACACCCCACCCCCCCCAACAAAAAATTAGCCTGGCGAAGAACCCAACCATATGCAGTTGTCAGTACCGCAGCTGCGGGTTTCATCTTCAATGGAACTCCCCATAGGATTACGGAACGTGTGAGGGGTGTGCCGAGATGGGTGCCACTGGGGCATTCGGCGAAGCTCCCTATGGGGACATGAAACACGCGCGGGGCGTGCCGACATGGGTGGCGGAAACGCATGTGCGGGCCGCCACTGGGGCCTCCAGTGGAGCTCCCTATGGGTCCCCGAAACATGATGCTGCTGCGGGGGGGGGGGGCCGGGATGGGTGGCGGAGACGCATGTAAGCGCCGCTACTGGGGCCTTCGGTGGAGCTCCCTATGGGGCCACGAAGCGCGTGAGGGGTGTACTGGGATGTGTGGCGGGGACGCATGTGAGCGCCGCCACTGGGGCCTTCGGTGCAGCTCTCTATGGGGCCACGAAACGTGTGAGGGGTGTGCCGAATTGGGTGCGGGTGGTGACGCATGCGGGCGGCAGCCACTGGGGCCTTCGGTGGAGCTCCCCATGGGGCCACGAAACCTGTTGTTGTGAGGGGCGTGCCGGGATGGGTGGCGGGGACGCATGTGAGCGCGGCCGCTGGGGCCTTCGGTGGAGCTCCCTATGGGGCCACGAAACGTGTGAGGGGTGTGCCGAATTGGGTGGGTGTGGGTGACGCATGTGAGCGCCGCCACTGGGGCCTCCGGTGGATGATGGGGCCACGAAACCTGTCAGGGATGTGCCGAAATGGGTGTGCGGGACGCATGCGCATGTGAGCGCCGCCACTGGGGCCTTCGGTGGAGCTCCCTATGGGGCCACGAAACGTGTGAGGGGTGTGCCGAAATGGGTGTGGGTGACGCATGCGGGCGCGGGCACTGGGGCCTTCGGTGGAGCTCCCTATGGGGCCACGAAACGTGTGAGGGGTGTGCCGAAATGGGTGTGGGTGACGCATGCGGGCGCGGGCACTGGGGCCTTCGGTGGAGCTCCCTATGGAGCCACGAAACGTGTGAGGGGTGTGCCGAAATTGGTGTGGCTGACGCATGCGGGCGGCAGCATGGGGCCTTCAGCGGAGCTATGGGGCCACGAAACGTGTGAGGGGTGTGCCCTTGTGTGGGTGACGCATGCACGGCAGCACTGGGGCCTTCGGCGGAGCTCCTATGCCACGAACGTGTGAGGGGTGTGCCGAATGGGTGTGGGTGACGCATGCGGGCGCGGGCACTGGGGCCTTCGGTGGAGCTCCCTATGGAGCCACGAAACGTGTGAGGGGTGTGCCGAAATGGGTGTGGGTGACGCATGCGGGCGCGGGCACTGGGGCCTTCGGTGGAGCTCCCTATGGAGCCACGAAACGTGTGAGGGGTGTGCCGAAATGGGTGTGGGTGACGCATGCGGGCGCGGGCACTGGGGCCTTCGGTGGAGCTCCCTATGGAGCCACGAAACGTGTGAGGGGTGTGCCGAAATGGGTGTGGGTGACGCATGCGGGCGCGGGCACTGGGGCCTTCGGTGGAGCTCCCTATGGAGCCACGAAACGTGTGAGGGGTGTGCCGAAATGGGTGTGGGTGACGCATGCGGGCGCGGGCACTGGGCCTTCGGTGGAGCTCCCTATGGAGCCACGAAACGTGTGAGGGGTGTGCCGAAATGTGTGTGGGTGACGCATGCGGGGCGGCACTGGGGCCTTCGGTGGAGCTCCCTATGGAGCCACGAAACGTGTGAGGGGTGTGCCGAAATGGGTGTGGGTGACGCATGCGGGCGCGGGCACTGGGGCCTTCGGTGGAGCTCCCTATGGAGCCACGAAACGGTGTACTGGGTGGGTGAAGATGAGAGGAGGAGAGGAGGGGAGGAGAGGAAGGACAGGAGGAGAGGAGGGGGAAGAGGAGGAGAGGAGAGGAGACGCGGGGCACCGTCTCTTCAAAACGAGGACCCAACACCACAGGATGGTTGGGAAAAAATTAGCCTGACGAAGGACCCAACCATGTGCAGGTGTGAATACCGCAGTTGGCACTACCAATTTCGGTGGGGCTCTCTATAAGGCCAAGAAACGTGTGAAGGGGATGGGCGTGCAGGACGCATGCGGGCGGCAGCACTGGGGCCTTCGGTGGAGCTCCCTATGGAGCCACGAAACGTGTGAGGGAGTTGACGAAATGGGTGTGGCTGACGCATGCGGGCGCGGGCACTGGGGCCTTCGGTGGAGCTCCCTATGGAGCCACGAAACGTGTGAGGGGTGTGCCGAAATGGGTGTGGCTGACGCATGCGGGCGCGGGCACTGGGGCCTTCGGTGGAGCTCCCTATGGAGCCACGAAACGTGTGAGGGGTGTGCCGAAATGGGTGTGGGTGACGCATGCGGGCGCGGGCATTGGGGCCTTCGGTGGAGCTCCCTATGGAGCCACGAAACGTGTGAGGGGTGTGCCGAAATGGGTGTGGGTGACGCATGCGGGCGCGGGCACTGGGGCCTTCGGTGGAGCTCCCTATGGAGCCACGAAACGTGTGAGGGGTGTGCCGAAATGGGTGTGGGTGACGCATGCGGGCGCGGGCACTGGGGCCTTCGGCGGAGCTCCCTATGGGGCCACGGAACGCGTGAGGGGCGTGCCGAAATGGGTGTGGTGACGCATGCGGGCACGGGCACTGGGGCCTTCGGCGGAGCTCCCTATGGGGCCACGAAACGTGTGAGGGGTGTGCCGAAATGGGTGTGGCTGACGCATGCGGGCGCGGGCACTGGTGCCTTCGGTGGAGCTCCCCATGAGGCCACGAAACGTGTGAAGGGTGTGCCGAAATGGGTGTGGCTGGCGCTTGCGGGCGCGGGCACTGGGGCCTTCGGTGGAGCCCCCCATGGAGCCACGAAACGTGTGAGGGGTGTGCCGAAATGGGTGTGGCTGACGCATGCGGGCGCGGGCACTGGGGCCTTCGGTGGAGCTCCCTATGGAGCCACGAAACGTGTGAGGGGTGTGCCGAAATGGGTGTGGCTGACGCATGCGGGCGCGGGCGCTGGGGCCTTCGGTGGAGCTCCCTATGGAGCCACGAAACGTTTGAGGGGTGTGCCGAAATCGGTGTGGCTGACGCATGCGGGCGCGGGCACTGGGGCCTTCGGTGGAGCTCCCTATGGGGCCACGAAACGTGTGAGGGGTGTGCCGAAATGGGTGTTGCTGACGCATGCGGGCGCGGGCACTGGGGCCTTCGGTGGAGTTCCCTATGGAGCCACGACCGTGTGAGGGAGTGCCGAAATGGGTGTGGGTGACGCATGCGGGCGCGGGCACTGGGGCCTTCGGTGGAAGCTCCCCAGGGGGCCACGAAGCGTGGTGCCGAAATGGTGTGTTGACGCATGCGGGCGCGGGCACTGGGGCCTTCGGTGGAGCTCGCTATGGAGCCACGAAACGTGTGAGGGGTGTGCCGAAATGTGTGTGGCTGACGCATGCGGGCGCGGGCACTGGAGCCTTCGGTGGAGCTTCCTATGGAGCCACGAAACGTGTGAGGGGTGTGCCGAAATGGGTGTGGGTGACGCATGCGGGCGCGGGCACTGGGGCCTTCGGTGGAGCTCCCCATGGAGCCACGAAGCGTGTGAGGGGTGTGCCGAAATGAGTGTGGGTGACGCATGCGGGCGCGGGCACTGGGGCCTTCGGTGGAGCTCCCTATGGAGCCACGAAACGTGTGAGGGGTGTGCCGAAATGGGTGTGGGGGACGCATGCGGCCGCGGGCACTGGGGCCTTCGGTGGAGCCCCCTATGGAGCCACGAAACGTGTGAGGGGTGTGCCGAAATGGGTGTGGGGGACGCATGCGGCCGCGGGCACTGGGGCCTTCGGTGGAGCTCCCTATGGAGCCACGAAACGTGTGAGGGGTGTGCCGAAATGGGCGTGGGTGACGCATGCGGGCGCGGGCACTGGGGCCTTCGGTGGAGCTCCCTATGGAGCCACGAAACGTGTGAGGGGTGCGCCGAAATGGGGGTGGGTGACGCATGCGGGCGCGGGCACTGGGGCCTTCGGTGGAGCTCCCTATGGAGCCACGAAGCGTGTGAGGGGTGTGCCGAAATGGGTGTGGGTGACGCATGCTGGCGCGGGCACTGGGGCCTTCGGCGGAGCTCCCTATGGAGCCACGAAGCGTGTGAGGGGTGTGCCGAAATGGGTGTGGGTGACGCATGCGGGCGCGGGCACTGGGGCCTTCGGTGGAGCTCCCTATGGAGCCACGAAACGTGTGAGGGGTGTGCCGAAATGAGTGTGGGTGACGCATGCGGGCGCGGGCACTGGGGCCTTCGGTGGAGCTCCCTATGGAGCCACGAAACGTGTGAGGGGTGTGCCGAAATGGGTGTGGGTGACGCATGCGGGCGCGGGCACTGGGGCCTTCGGTGGAGCTCCCTATGGAGCCACGAAACGGTGTACTGGGTGGGTGAAGAGGAGAGGAGAGGAGGAGGAGAGGAGGAGAGGGAGGAGAGGAGAGGAGAGGAGGCGGAGGAGGAGAGGAGGAAGGAGACGCGGGGCACCGTCTCTTCAAAACGAGGACCCAACACCACAGGATGGTTGGGGGAAAAAAACGTCCATACACCTCCCTTTAAACCACCTAAACCCTTCCAGCATTCAGCGAAACCGCCCAATGCATTCCAAACGCCTTCCAAAAACCTTTCCAAAACCACCATCCAAGAAACATATCCACGCACATTTCCAGCAATCTTCCAGCACACCTTCCAAAAACCTTCCAACAACCTTCCAATCCCCCCCCCTAAAAATATGAATATACATATATATATATATATACACATACACACATATACACGCACACATATATATATATATATATATATATGTCTACTGTATATATATACATATATATATATATATGTGCATGTCCTGCAGCCTTCCCACAACCTGCCAGCATCAAGCGAAACCGCCCAACGCATTCCAACGACCTTCCAACAATCGCCCAACAACCTTCCAGAAAGCATTCCAAAAACCTCCCTACAACCCTCCTAAAACCTTCCAGATTTTAGGGAAACCGCCCAATGCATTCCAGCCACCTGCCGAGTAACCTTTGCACACACACACACACACATATACATACATACACAAACATACATACATACACACATATGTTTCTATATATACCATGAGAAAACAAAAGTGCGCGGGGGGGGGCGACCGGAACAAAAATCCAAATTAGCCTGGCGAAGAACCCAACCATATGCAGTTGTCAGTACCGCAGCTGCGGGTTTCATCTTCAATGGAACTCCCCATGAGGATTACGAGAAACGACATGTGCCGCAGGGGTGGGGCCTCCAGTGGAGCTCCCTATGGGTCCCCGAAACATGATGCTGCTGCGGGGGGGGGGCCGGGATGGGTGGCGGAGACGCATGTAAGCGCCGCTACTGGGGCCTTCGGTGGAGCTCCCTATAGGGCCACGAAGCGCGTGAGGGGTGTACTGGGATGTGTGGCGGGGACGCATGTGAGCGCCGCCACTGGGGCCTTCGGTGCAGCTCTCTATGGGGACACGAAACGTGCGAGGGGTGTGCCGAATTGGGTGCGGGTGGTGACGCATGCGGGCGGCAGCACTGGGGCCTTCGGTGGAGCTCCCATGTGGCCACGAAACCTGTTGTTGTGAGGGGCGTGCCGGGATGGGCGGCGGGGACGCATGTGAGCGCGGCCGCTGGGGCCTTCGGTGGAGCTCCCTATGGGGCCACGAAACGTGTGAGGGGTGTGCCGAATTGGGTGGGTGTGGGTGACGCATGTGGGCGCCGCCGCTGGGGCCTCCGGTGGATGATGGGGCCACGAGACCTGTCAGGGATGTGCCGAAATGGGTGTGCGGGACGCATGCGCATGTGAGCGCCGCCACTGGGGCCTTCGGTGGAGCTCCCTATGGAGCCACGAAACGTGTGAGGGGTGTGCCGAAATGGGTGTGTGTGACGCATGCGGGCGAGGGCACTGGGGCCTTCGGCGGAGCTCCCTATGGAGCCACGAAACGTGTGAGGGGTGTGCCGAAATGGGTGTGGGTGACGCATGCGGGCGCGGGCACTGGGGCCTTCGGTGGAGCTCCCTATGGAGCCACGAAACGTGTGAGGGGTGTGCCGAAATGGGTGTGGGTGAGGCATGCGGGCGCGGGCACTGGGGCCTTCGGCGGAGCTCCCTATGGGGCCGCGAAACGTGCGAGGGGTGTGCCGAAATGGGTGTGGCTGACGCATGCGGGCGCGGGCACTGGGGCCTTCGGTGGAGCTCCCTATGGAGCCACGAAACGTGTGAGGGGTGTGCCGAAATGGATGTGGCTGACGCATGCGGGCGCGGGCACTGGGGCCTTCGGTGGAGCTCCCTATGGAGCCACGAAACGTGTGAGGGGTGTGCCGAAATGGGTGTGGGTGACGCATGCGGGCGCGGGCACTGGGGCCTTCGGTGGAGCTCCCTATGGAGCCACGAACGTGTGAGGGGTGTGCCGAAATGGGTGTGGGTGACGCATGCGGGCGCGGGCACTGGGGCCTTCGGTGGAGCTCCCTATGGAGCCACGAAACGTGTGAGGGGTGTGCCGAAATGGGTGTGGGTGACGCATGCGGGCGCGGGCACTGGGGCCTTCGGTGGAGCTCCCTATGGAGCCACGAAACGTGTGAGGGGTGTGCCGAAATGGGTGTGGGTGACGCATGCGGGCGCGGGCACTGGGGCCTTCGGTGGAGCTCCCTATGGAGCCACGAAACGTGTGAGGGGTGTGCCGAAATGGGTGTGGGTGACGCATGCGGGCGCGGGCACTGGGGCCTTCGGTGGAGCTCCCTATGGAGCCACGAAACGTGTGAGGGGTGTGCCGAAATGGGTGTGGGTGACGCATGCGGGCGCGGGCACTGGGGCCTTCGGTGGAGCTCCCTATGGAGCCACGAAACGGTGTACTGGGTGGGTGAAGAGGAGAGGAGGAGAAGAGGAGAGGAGGAGGCGGAAGAGGAGAGGAGGAGGAAGGAGACGCGGGGCACCGCCTCTTCAAAACGAGGACCCAACACCACAGGATGGTTGGGAAAAACAACCGCCCGCGCACCCCCCCCCCCCAAAAAAAAACTTCAAACACATCGATATATATATATATATACACATATACATATATATATATGTATATCTACATACATACATACATACATACATATACATATACATATATATGTATATATATACAAGAATGAACGGAACAATAAAAATAATATACAATAAAGTCCTCGGACAGGTTCCAGGAGGGGCTGGCCAACAAAAAAAACTGCCAAACAACGCCCTGATTAACGTTTTGGGAAGGTTAGTTGGAAGGTCCCAGGAACCCTGGAACCTTCCCGGGGAAGGTTTAGGAACGTGTTTTGGAAGGTTTACAAATCCTGGAACCTTCCTGAGGGAGGTTGTTCGCAAGGTTGCAGAAGGTTTTTCTCGGTTTATATATAATATATATATATATATATATATATATATATATATGTTTTTTTTTTTTTTTTTTTAAAAAAAAAAAAAAAAAAAAAAAAAAAAAAAAAAAAAAAAAAAAAAAAAAAAAAAAAAAAAAAAAAAAAAAAAAAAAAAAAACGCTCAAAGACCGTTCGCACAGAAAAAAAAAACACAAACCTTCCACAAACCTTCCAGACAACCCTCCGCAAACCTTCCTGAAACCTCACAACAACCTTCCTAAAACCTTCCTCGGGGAGGCTCCAGGAGGGGCTGGCCAAAAAAAAACGCCCAACAATCTCCCCGGGGAAGGCTTTCTGTTTTTTTGTTGGCAAGGACCCGCGAATCCTGAAACCTCCCTGCGAAACGTTGTAGGAAGGTATTCGGAAGGCCCCAGGGATCCTGAAACCTTATTGAGGAAGGCTTTAAAGAAGTTGAAAGGTTTTCAGGGGAGAAAAAACTCCAACGACAAACTCCAAAACCTTCGAACAGAAAAACTTCAACCCAAAAACCTTCCAAAATCTTCCCAAAGAACCTTCCTAAAAACCCCATAAAACCTCCCTGGGGAAGGTTCCAGGAGGGTTTGACCCAGAAGCCTTCCAAATACCTTCCAGAGCAAGGTTCCATGAGACATTGTTTTGGGAGGTTCCAGAAATCCCGGAACCTGGGAGGTTCTCTTTTTTGGAAGTTCCCAGGAATCCGGGATTCTTCCGGAAGAAGGTTGTAGGGAGGTTTTTGGGGGGGGTCCAGGATCCCCGGAACCGCCCTGAGGAAGGTTTTAGGAAGGTCGTTTGAAAGGCCCCTGGAATGCGGAAACCTTCCTGAGCAATGCGTTCGGAAGGCTTTTTTACCAAGTTTCCAGGAATCCTGTCGTAGAGGCCCTCAAGAGGAAACCTTGCGCATGGGCTCTCAATAAGAATCCTTGTGCATTGCCTTTCAATCGGAATCCTTGTGTAGAGACTTTCAATTGGAATATGCTTGCAGTGGCTCTCAATAGGAATAGTTGCGCACAGGCTCTCAATGGGAGTCCATTTGTAGCGGGTTTGAATAGGGATCCTTGTGTAGAGGCTTTCAAGTAGAATTCTTTTTGTAGAGACTCTCAATGGGATTCATCTTGCACAGGCTCTCACTAGGAATCCACTTGAATTGGGTTTCAATTGGAATCCTGGCGCAGATGCTCTCAGTAGGAATCCTTCTGTGGAGGCTCTCAATGGGAATCCTTGTAGCGTCTTTCAATGGGGGTCCTCTTGCGTTGGCTTCCAATAGGAATCCTTCTGTAGAGGCTCTCAATGGGAAACCTTTTGCAGGGGCTGTCAGTAGGAATCCTTCTGCATCGGCTTTCAATCGGAATCCATGCGTAGAGGCTCTCAATGGGAATCCTTTTGTCGAGGCTCTCATTAGGAATCCTCTTCCACGGGCTCTCAATCGGAAACCATTTGCATTGGGATTAATAGCGTTGAAGACTGGGAGTTGTCTCGGACACAGAGGCCGTTGACTGCAGGGCGCTGTCTTGGAGACGGAGACAGTCGAGCGCCGGGCGGCGCGCGCTGCAAAGAAGATGAGCCGGCGGGCGGGCGGCGGGCGGGCGGCAGCCGTCGGGCGGGCGACGGGCGGGCAGGCGGGATTTTAACAGACCCCTTAATGACTTTCTCCTGCAGCGGGAGCCCGCTGAGTACTGGGCGCTGTCCTGGAGACGGAGGCCGTCGATTGCAGGGCGCTGTCTTGGAGACGGAGGCAGCTGAGCACAGGGCGGCGCGTGCTGCACCGATCGCGGGCGGGCGGGCGGGCGGGCGAGCGGGCGGGCGGGCGGCGGGCGGGCGGGCGGGCGGGCGGGGAGTCTTATAGACTCCTTACTGATCTTCTCCCGCAGAGGAAGCCTGTTGAATACTAGGCGTCGTCTCGAAGACGGAGGCCGTTGACAACGGGACGTTGCCATGGAGGCGGGGGCAGTTGAGCACAGGGCGGCGCGCGCTACAAGACGGCGGGCGGGCGGGCGGGCGGGCGGCCCTGTTGCTGAGGCTCTCCATGGGGAACCTTTTGCATGGGCTCTCACTGAGAATCCTTTTGCATTGGCTTCCAATAGGAATCCTGGTGTAAAGGTTTTCAATGGGAATCCTTCTGTGGAGGTTCTGAAAAGGAATCATTTTGCACAGGCTTTCAATGAGGATCCATTTGCACCGGGCTTCAATCAGCATCCTTGCGTAGAGGCTTTCAAATAGTAACCTTTTTGTAAAGAATCTCCATGGGAATCATTCTGCACGGGATCTCATGAGGAATCCATTTGTGTTGGGTTGCAGTAGGAATCCTTGCGCAATGGCTCTCAATGCGAATCCTTTTGCGGAGGCTCTCAAAGGGAATCCTTCTCTGCAGACTCTCAATGGGAATCCATTTGCATCGGGTTTCAGTGCGAATCCTTGTGTGCAGGCTTTCAATGAGATTCCTTTCTGTAGAGACTTTCAATAGGAATCCTTTTGCAAAGGCTTTCAATGGGAATCCTTTTGCAAAGGCTGTCCATAGGAATCCTTCTGCAGTGGCTCTCGATAGGAATCTTCTCGCGGAGGCTTTCAACGGGAATCCTTTTGTAGAAGCTCTCAACAGGAATCCTTTCGCGCGGGCTCTCAATGGGCAAAACTATTTGCATTGGGCTTCAATCGGGTAGAATATTGGGCGTTGTCTCGGACGCGGAGGTCGCCGACTACAGGGCGTCGCCGTGTAGGCGGAGACAATTGAGTACGAGGTGGCGCGTGCCGCAAAGAAGGCAAGCCGGCGGGCGGGCGGCGGGCGGGCGGGGGGCGGCGGGCGGGGGCCGGCGGGCAGCCGGCGGGCGGGCGGGGATTTTAACGGACCCCTGAATGATTTTCTCCTGCAGCGGGAGCCCGTTGAATACTAGGCGCTGTCTTGGAGACGGAGGCCGTTGACGACAGGGCGTTGTCTTGGAGACGGAGGCAGCTGAGTGCAGGGCGGCGCGCGGCGCACAGGAGGCGGGCGGACGGGCGGGCGGGCGGGGATTTGAACGCGCCCCTTAATGATTTCCTCTTGCAGCGGGAGCTCGTTGAACACTGGGCGTTGTCTTGGAGACGGACCCCGTTGACTACAGGACGTCGTCTTGGAGACGGAGGCAGTTGATTGCGGGGTGGCGCGCGCCGCAAAGGCCGCCGACTACAAGGCGCTGTCGCGCAGACGGAGACAGTCGAGTACAGGGCGGCGCGCCCCGCAGCAGAACAGCGCGGTCGCGCGGGCGGGCGGCGGGCGGGCGGGCGGGCGAGGATTTTACTAAACCCCTTAATGATTTTCTCCTGCAGCGGGGGCCTGTTGGATACTGGGCGTTGTCTGAGAGACGGAGGCCGCCGACTACAGGGCGCCGTCTTGGAGACGGAGGCACTTGAGTACAAGGTGGCGCGCGCTACAGAGAAGGCGGGCGGGCGGGCGGGCGGGCGGGGCGGGCGGCGAACGGCGGGCGGGCGGGCGGAAGCCTCTACGCAATGATTCACACTGAAAGCCTCTACACAAGGATTCCCATTGAGAGCCTCTACAAATGGTTTCCTATTGAAATTCTCTACAAAAGGATTCATATTGAAAGCGTCCACATTGAAAAGTCCATGCGACAGAATCCCTCTTGGGGGCTTCTAGTGAAGGAGTTCTAGTGAAAGCCTCCACAAAAGGATTCCCATTGAGACCCTCTACAAAAGGATTCCAGACGCAAACACTTCGCAAAAGGATTGCACTTGGATGCCCCCACAACAAAAGTCAAAGGAAATTGAAAAGGTTTCCTATTGAACGCCGAAAGAAAAGGATTCCTATTCAGAGCCTGCTACGCAAATATTCCCATCGAAAGTCTCTACACGAGGATTCCGCTTTGGCGAGGATCGAATGGCCTTCTGTTAAAACCGAATTGTCGAAGTATCCATGGCCGACAAGGAGATTGAAATCTCCTGCGGATCCGACCCCGCCAGCGTTGCGCACGAAGCCGCGCGAGAATCCCTTACCCTCGTCATTGACGACTACCCCTCTTCCCCAATGTTTTCTGCTTGTCTTTCGCCACGCCATGCAGCGATCCTTTCGCAGGCAAGTGTTTGACGACGATTTGCCCCCCGGGGCGCCGCGCCCCCGCGCCTCCCCCCCGCCCGCGACTGGCCGCGTGCAATGTCTTTTTTTCGGCCCGCAACTTGCCCTCAGGTCTGGGATCTTTTCTGGTATGCAAGAAAGACTTTCGTCGCGAACCACGTGTTTATGCTTTTGCCGTCACCTGGGGGCCCACGCTGCACCGTGCACACGTTTGGAAACAGCCCCAACATTCCAGAGTACTTTATCTCGCTGGCGTTGAGCACTGAGCTCGCAAGTGCGAAAATGACCACATACACGCCGGCAGGCGACGCTGACATGCCGCCAGCCAGCGCTTCGCACAATCTCCCGATCAGAGGGCTCTGTTCTAGGATAGTGCGGAACGGGAATGGGTTATCCGCGTCAAAAAGCACGCAGAAAACATGCAAGTCTTCTTCGTCGAAGACTGGCGGCCCCCCGCCGTCCCACACAGTCGCCCTTGCTCGTTTGGACGGGCACGACTCCTCGCCGCCGCCGCCGCAGGTTCGCGGTGCGCCGCCGACGCGACGTTCTCGCTGCGCGCGCGCAACTGCACCCAACCGCAAGCCGCCAAAAAGGCCCCACGGCATGCCTGGCCCCGCGGGCGATCGCGGATCGATCCAAGCGCTCGAATGTTCACATGTCTCTGAATTGCACCCTTGAACCAGCGGTTGCTTCACTGCGGTTTTCGGATCGTGCTCGGTCGCGCGCGCGACGCTGCGCGTGATTTCGCCCTTGGCACCAGCCCATGAAACTTGGCGTGCGAGCGATGCGCATCGGCAGCGGCGGCATGCGCTCAATGCGCCTGAGCGCGAACATCCAAAGTTTGCACGCGTTGTCATGCAATGCGGCATGCAAGCGGATGTCGGCCAGTTGGAAAGATGCCATCGCTCGCAAGATGAGACTGTGCATAAGTTTGATCGACCGCTCTTCCAGACTGCCACCAAATCAAGAACGAAACTGCAGCTGAAGGCTGCTACGAGAATTCCACCAGAGCGTCGTCGGTGGGATGCCAGCGGATCGCCCGTATCCACGTTGCATTGGACGTTCGCGGGTTCGTCTTCCTCTAGCAACAGCCAACAGGATGACGGTTGGGCGCGAGCAGAGGCTCTCAATGGGGACCCTTTTTGTCGAGGCTCTCAACAGGAATCCTTTTGCACGGGCTCTCAATAGGCAAAACCACTTGCAGTGGGCTTCAATAGGGTAGAATATTGAGCGATGTCTCGGACGCGGAGGTTGTTGACAACAGGGCGTTGTCGTGTAGACGGAGACAGTTGAGTACAGGATGGCGCGCGCTACAGAAAAGGCAAGCCGGCGGGCGGGCGGCGGGCGGGATGCGCTCAACGCGCCTGAGCGCCAACACCCGCAGTTTGCACGCGTTGTCATACAATGCGGCATGCAATCGGATGTCGGCCAGTTGGAAAGGTGCCATCGCTCGCAAGAGGAGACTGTGCATAAATTTGATCGACCGCTCTTTCAGGTGCCAAACCAATCAACAAAAAAGCTGCAGCTGAAGACTGCTACGAGAATTCCACCAGAGCGTCGTCGGTGGTATGCCAGCGGATCGTCCGTATCCACGTTGCATTGGACGTTCGCGGGTGTGTCTTCCTCTAGCAACAGCCAGCAGGATGACGGACGGGCGCGAGCAGAGGCTCTCAATGGAGACCCTTTTTGTCGAGGCTCTCAACAGGAATCCTTTTGCACGGGCTCTAAATAAGCAAAACCATTTGCATTGGGCTTCAATAAGGTAGAATATTGTCGCTGTCTCGGACACGGAGGTTGATGACTACAGGGCGTTGTCGTGTAGACGGAGACAATTGAGTACAGGGCGGCGCGTGCTACGAAGAAGGCAAGCCCGCGGGCGGGCGGCGGGCGGGCGAGCCGGCGGGCGGGAGCCGGCGGGCGGGGAATTTCATAAACTCCTTCATGGGTTTCTCCTGCAGCGGGAGTCCGTGGAATACTGGGCGTTGTCTTGGAGATGGAAGCCGTTGACTACAGGGTGTCGTCTTGGAGACGGAGGCAGTTGAGTGCAGGGTGACGCGCGGTATAAAGGCGGGCGGGCGGGCGGGCGGGCGGCGGGCGGGCGGGCCCGCGGGCGGGCGGGCGGGGATTTGAATGCGCTCCTGAAGAAGATTTGCTGGAAGGTTTTAAGAAGGTTTCTTGGAAGGTTTTTGGTCGGTGCTTGGAAGGTTTTGACAAGGTTGTTGGAAGGTTGTTGGGAAGGTTTGTGGGAGGTGTTTGGAAAGTCTGTTTGATGACTTTTGGGAGGTATTGGGAAGGTTGTTTGGAAGGTGTTTGGAAGGTGTTTTGAATGGTTTTTGGAAGGTTTGTGGAATGTATTGGGCGGGTTCGCTAAATGCTGGAAGGTGTTAGGAAGGTTGTTCGAAAATTTGCTGGAAGGTTTTTGGAAGGTATTTGAAAAGCTCGTCGAAGGATTTTTGGATGGCGTCTGGGATGTCTTTGGAAAAAACCGCCCTAAAACCTCCCTGACAACTTCTTCAGGAAGGCGCCAGGATTCCTGGAGCCTCCCAACCAAAAAAAAACCTAAAACCTTTCTCCAGAAGGTTTCAGGAGTCCTGGAACCTTCCCCCCCCCCAAAAAAAAAAAACCTACCTGGAACCTTCCTCGGGAAGGCGTTTGGGCGGTTCTTGGGCCAACCTCTCCCGGGACCTTCCCGAGGAAAGTTTTAGGAAGGTTTTTGGAGGGTTGCCGGGAAGGTTTCTGGGATGTTTCTTGGGAGGCTTCTTGGAAGATGTTTGGGGGATGCTTGGAAGGTCGATGGAAGGTGCTTGGAAGGTTTTTGCAATGCATTGCGCGGCAGACGGAGACAGACTAAGTGTTTTACCCTTGAGCCAGATTGGTCACGGACAGAAGCTCCTGAAGCTGAACCTATCGGGGAAAATCTGCACCACTGCAACACTGGTCAAAATTTCTTCTAGGTTCAGCTCTCCCCATGTCAGGAGAAGCTGTGACCATCCATTCGCGGAAAAGCGCAGCACACGGTCGCGGCTCCCCATGGGAGCCTCCGTCCCCCAGGACAGCCGCAGTCAGGGAAACAAGACAAGGATGGGAGCAACGACGGGAAGCTACTGCAAGAGTGGAAAGGGAAGGCCGGGAGGACCGTCCGGCCGAGAGGGAGAGAGGAGGGAAGAGGTAGGACCACCACCACCACCAACCACCTGGAAGAGCACCTGGTCCTGGAACTCCTGCCACGACAACATGCTCTGACTCCGGGCCAACTGCTTTCGAGACGCTAGTTGGGAGCGATCCTTGAGCTCGGGCGAAGCCTTGCGACGATCAAGTTCGGAGCTCTCGTCCACTAGGATAAGACGGCCTCGAACCATGAGGTCATACAGGGCGGCATTGCTCTTGGTGATGTCGTCCTTTGTCAGTGGATCGACTGGCATCCTGCCGCGGGGGATCCATCGCACACTCCCGCGCGCGCGTTCTAGCGCCTCGCAGATTATTGCGAGGTCCAGGGCGGTGCGCCTGTCCTTGGCGCTGGCGTCCCCCTCCTTCAACATAGTGTCGTAAATAGACTTTGCATCCACAACACGTACTTGGTTCTCTCAGGAACCTAACTTACAGTCCCTACGAAGCACGGTAGTGAAGGGGCCGGACGCCCGCCTGCACTCAGGGACGTCCACGTCCTGGAACATCACGTCCCGGTAGAGCACCTGAAGGTACTCCACCTCAGCCACGGCGGTTGACAATGCCTGGGTCTCCCCGGCCAAGGTAGACGGTACCTTACGCCTCAGCTTGCTGCTCCTCCAGCCCAGGAACGAGGCCTTGACCGAGTTATTAAGCAGCACTGACTTGTCGGTCGCCAGCACCATCCAAGCCCCCTGGGTTGGGTCGGCCGGGAGCCCCCGATCGTCATTCATCTTGATGTCCGCTCCTACTCCCCCGGCATCGGAAAACGACACGAACGCCATGCGGTCGGGGTCTAGGCTCCAGATCGTCAGCCCTCGGGAGGCTGTCGTCCGCAGATGCTTCACTAACTTGTTGGCACAGGACACGTCATAGATCGTCGCGCTCTTCAGGCGACTGGCCAAGATCGATGCTATGCCTGCGGCCTCGGGCCTGGACTCCCTGCCGACCCAGTTGAACTTGTATACCAAGGATCTTAGTGCTCGAAACTCGTCAGGCTCGAGTGGGGAGTCACTGCGAGACATTCTTCCCTTGGCCAGGCTCAAAGGCCGAACCTCCTCAAGGATGTACTTTTCTTGATCGACCGTGATCTTGTGCTCTCCGAGCGTGATCCGCCGTCCGGCAAAGTCCACTGGACTCTCGCGGCAGTCCCGGTACTTGCCGAACTTGAACCTTGCTTCCAGCAACTGCCGGAGCCACGCTCTCGAGGTCGAGTCACAACTGCCGATCATGAAGTCGTCTACCTCTAGCAGCATCACATTGAGGATTTGGCCCTCGGACCCATATCGCGTCCACCAGCACGGTTCCAGCAGGCTTCGGACGAAGCCGTTCTGCTCCAAGTAGCTCACCACCGTGCGCCTCCACGCCACTGGGGCGTCGTCCAACCCATATACGTTCACTAGAAGCTCGATGAGGGCCCCCGGCTCTAGGTCTATGCCCTCGCAGGGCTCGACAAAGATCTGTCCCGCTGCACGCTGCATAGGGTTGGACTGACAGAAAGCGTTCTTAACGTCGGCTATGTCCAGGAGCTGGTGTAGGTTGGCCGAAACCTGCAGAAACATCATGATCGAAGAGGTCTGGGGAGTCGGCGCGTACACCGCCAGCGAGCCCGAGTCCGGGTCGCGATGGCCGTGCACGCACCACCTGGATTTGGCCTCCGGCTCCGCAAACGTTCCTTCCACCGGCTTCCACCCACGGACCATCCGGCTGGAGATGATCCTGTCCGGGAGCCCTCGACGGATGACTCGCGCCTTGGCTGGGGGAATGACTCGAACGGCCCCGGCCCCCATCATGGCGGCCCACTCTTTCTGGTCCGAAGCATTAAACTTGGCCCTCTCGGCCGGAGAGAGCTTCTTGAGAGAAACCTCGGCCCCGCGACCCGTAGCGAAAGTGCCGCCATCTTCGCAAACCCCGGTCCAGCTCGACTGCGTGGGGAAAGCCCGAACACCCCCCTGCTCGGCCACCATCACGAAATCCTCGGTGGCCCCCTCGAACCCCGCGCCGCTTGGGGACCGAGATCGACCGCGCTCCTCAATCGCCCCCACGCGGTCCCGGACGGAAGCTGAGGGCTCACTGCCCGAGACCACCGGGGGACGCTCCTGGGGAGATCCTGGCCCAGGACCAAGACCATCACCACCACCACCAACCCCCGGAGAGGGAGGGAGGAGAGAGGTCCCCCCTGGGCTCGGTGCCCCGGGCGGGGCTGGCGCCGGAGAGTCGGAGCCCCCCTCCGTCTTGGCCCTCTTCATCTCGGGCGGGCAGCTCTCTGCCCGAGCCCGCGAGATGCACAGGGGCACGTCGGACGGCTGCCTCAGCCTCGTCCGACCCTGCCTCCCCTCGGCCGGAGCGGGAGCAGGAGGTGAGGAAGCAGGAGCGGGAGGAGGTGGGCGAGCGAGGCCCCCGTCCCCGCTTGACGCTCCTCCCGATGGCCCTGGGGCGGCCGACGGGGCCCTGCCTGGGCTCTTCTGGCCCCTCGCCTTCCCCCTCGTCACGGCGAGGAGAGGGAGGAGCAGTGGGAGGGGTGACCGACCTGGCCATCTCGGATGGCTCTCGGGCCTCTGGAACCGACGGCAGTCGTGACCCCGGTTGAGCCACCACCGATCCGGCTCGAGATCCCGCCCTCGAAGGAGGGGGCCTCGGGAGGCCCATGGGCCCGACCCGAGAAGGATTGGGTCGAGAGCTCCTTTCCTCGGGTCCGGTCTCCTCCTGGGGAACGGCCGCGGGTCCCGGAAGCCTCGGCCCCGTGTCAGGGTCCACGATCGCAGGCTCGTCGAGCGAGTCGTCGGGAGGGAGACCCTCTCGCTGCACATCGACGGCTGAGACTCGCTTGGTGCGCGAGGCGAGCAGGAGCTCCTGCCACTGGGGGTCTTGGGCTAACTGAAGCCCGTACTCCTCCTCGGGACTAGCAAGTCGAAGTTGCTCTTGGCTGCATTTCCACAGGCGGGCCCTGACGGCCACCCACACGGTTCCCCCCTCGCTAAGAACGACCACCCCTGGGCCGCACCACCCATCCCTCCGGCGGCCGAGAGCGTCCGCTCTAGAGGAGGTGCGGGAAAAGTGTCGCCACACGAACACCCACTGCCCAGGGGTATATCTCTGGACGACGGGCGGTTTCGCCCTCGAAGCGCGGCTAATCTTCTCGCGAGACGTCGTCTCCATCGCCAACCGTCGAGCCTCGGCCCGGATCTGCTGCGCTCCCGCAAACTCGGCTCCGGCCTCGTCCTGTTCAGCCGAAGGACGAACGAGGTCTTGCCAGCCGGGAAGCCCCCGATGGTCGTCAGAGAGGATGTCGTGTGGGAGGCGGGGGTTCTCTCCGAAGACGAGCTGGAGGGGCGAGAACCCTCCGCGGTGCCAAAAGCGATTCTTGTGAGCAACCAGTTCAGTGATGAGGTCGTCAAGCTCCTCGATCGTCGCCGGCACGAAAGATCCCGCCTCCAGCTCCGAGCGCACTCGCTCCTTGACCCAGCCCCCGTGGCGTTCAACCCTCCCATTTTGCCAGGGGGAGTCTGCGTCGCAGACGTGGTGGCACACCCCCCACTGCTCGAGACCGCGGGCGAAGCGCGCCCCAAACTCCGAACCCCCATGCGAGATCAGAAACTGGGGGGCCCCCAAAGGCCTGATCCACGCTCGAAGGAACTCCGACCACACCTCGGAGGCAGTGGCCGCCTTGACTCGGACCATCACCTGAAGGTTAGATCCATGGTCCACGATGTTAAGGTAAGGCCTCGTCACCCCTTGGAACTCTAAGTATATGAGGTCCACCCCCACGATGTGGTTGAACCTAAACGTGCGCGGGAGCGCCACTCTACGATGAAGGCCCGATCGGGCCCTCTCGGCACACTCGGAACAGTGGAACTTGGTGCGGGCCCAGCGCACAAGTCGGCGCTTCGCCCCTCCCGCCCTGAGCACCCTCGCAAACTTTCTGACCTCCGGGTGCCCCATGTTAACGTGGAGCTTGTATATAAGTCTCTTCTCGTCCTCGCTAGGCTCGAGCTCCTCGAAAGTGGCTTTGTCTCCCTTCGACGCCGGTCGAGTCTCTGGCTCGTCCTCGCTCTCACTCGAGACAACCTCGCTCTCCCCTCAGCAGGCCCGGTCTCCCCTTCAGGATAGTCGTGCTCGACGAGATCGGCCCAAGCCGCCTTGCTCCTGATGGGGGCCCCCGCCCACTGCTCGGCCACGGCTCTGGCCACAGCTCGAGAAAACTGGGGAGGGTAGCGGCCCGCCTTGGTGGTTATCGAGCCTCCCTCGAGGATGGCGCGCTGATGCCCCCCGGTGCAAAAGTGCCTTTCCAGGCGCTGAAGGAGAAGCGGATGGTTGGACAGCAGTCCGGTGGGCTTCTTGTTCAGTCCTCGACTGTCCACCTGCATTCCGAAGCTACACATATCGACGCGGATCCGTCTGACCCCCGGGAGCGACGCGACGCAGCGAACGACAAACGAGCCCCAAGACGACGCGTAGAGAGGATGCTCGAACGCGAAGTATCTGCCTTGGTTGACTTGGTGCTCCGCGATCTCCATGCAGAGCACTAGATCCCGAACGCCATCAGCCACAATCTTCTGCCACTCCGCGGGGCCCATCCTATCCCGATTGAGGCGATTGATCGCAGAAAACGCCCTACATCCGGAACACAACCAGACGGTCTCTGGCTTATCCTCTTCGAGGTGCCTCCAGAGCTCTCTGACGTCAGAGCTTCGAGGCGAATCCCATCCCTGGCGAAGATCCCAACTGGCTCGGGCTCCAAGAGGGGCCCCCGCTTTGGCCACCTCAGGAGCAATCCTGGGAGGAGAGAACACCTCAGAGAAGGAGACCTTAGCTCTCCGGCGAGTGGGGTAGCTCTCGTCGAGCTCTGGCTGTTGACCCACATCAGCGCCGCCGACCCCAAACATGGCTGCGCACTCGCCGAGAGCACGCCGGACCGAGGCGCCGCAGGTCACCTCGCGGTCGTCATTAGTGACGTCCCCATCCAGCCACTCGGGCCCCACATCGTCCCAAGTCCGCCTTGGTCTTTCCGAGCCCCGTGCGGAGTCAGGGTGAGAGGAGGGAAGGTGAGGGGCGCTCTGTTTCTGAGGTGCCCCTCGAGGGCCAGAAGTGCCGTGGTGGTCAGGGGCCCCACAGCCGCACTGAGCGAAGCAGGCAGAAAGGCTGAAACTCGGGCCCCTCTCGCGAGAGGCCCGTCGCCTCCCGCGGGCCCCCCGGCGGTCTAGAGCTGGTCTGGGAGGATCTCCCACTCCGGGCTGTCCAGCACCGGGCCCTCCTCCGGGATGGTCCCCAGCTCGTGGAGCAACAGGCTGACAGGCTGGCCCGTCGTGGTCGTCTGCGTAGTGGGTGCTCCCCCCTGCTCCTGCTGGGAGTTCCAGCCCGGCGGGGGTGGCTCGGCGGAGGAGGCTGGCTCTCCGCATGAGCCTGCCACGGGTCCCCGGGGCTCTGCTGCACCTGCGGCGGCGCCGCCCCGGCCATCTCCATCTGCTGAGCGACAACCTGCTGAGCTACCACCTGGTGGTTGTAGAGGCCTGTCACCGCGTTGCCGATCTGCACGAGCATCCCCGCCGCCTGCTGCACTGCCGTCTCCACGGTGTTCAGCTGCATCTGTATGCCCACCATCGTCTGCTGCATGGTGTCCACCACCTCCCCGAACTCCTCGAAGGCTCCGAGCGAGCGCTTGATGGCCAGCAGCTGCTGGAAGATTTGCTGAAGGCCCTCCTCCACCTGAGTGGGGGTGTGCTGAGCTGCCGTCACTAGCGCCGTCATCTGGTCCAGTGCCTCTTGCGCGCGGGAGAGCGCCCTTACGCCCTCGGGCACCTGGGACAGCTGCCACTGTAGTCCCTGCAACAGGCTGCTCAAGGAGTTGACTGTAGTCAGCGCGGCTCCGCCGGCGCGAAAGGTAGGGTCGTTCTGGAGCATGTCCACCGCTCGCTGCGCTGAGGCGGCGGCGGCGCGCGCGGCCTCTGCGGCCGACTGTTGAGGAGGTCCGGCGAGACCTTGAGCGCCTCGCGGTGCCCACACCAGTCGCTGCCCACACTGCAAGCACCTTGATCCCGATCCGTGTTGGTTCCCATAGTACTTGATCTGGTCGGTGGGATGCGGGCAAGACGGGGGCGGCGGCTTGGGCGGCGGCTTGGACGGCACCTGCCCGGTTGCAGGGGGCGCCCCTGAGCCTGAGGAGGCACTCGCCGCCGCCGCTGGAGTCATCCCCGCGCTTGACGAAGATGATCCCCCTCCCGCGGTCCTCTGAGCCCCGACGCCGAATGGGCTCTGCTGATAGACGAACGTGTTCCCCGTCGGGTCCGGTGGGCCCAGGAAGCCCAGCGGGGGCTTGACTGCTGCTGGAGGTCCGAGCTGAGGAGTCCCGCGTGGTGCCGACGGGTTGGCCGAGGCGGCCGGTTGCGTCCCAGACTCCGTCCACGCTGAGATGCCCGTCAGAGGGGCTCGGGGCACTCCTTGACGCTGCGGGGTGGGCCCGCCTCCTGGCCAGCTTGCGTCCCCGGACGGCTGCTGAGGCTGAGAAGGAGGGAGTCCTGCCGGGGCTGGAGCCCAGCCCGCTGCCGGCTGCATCGCGGGTGGATGGGCCGCCTCCACCGTCCATAGCGGCTGGTCGATCGAGGGCGGCGCTCCGGATGCTGGGCCCAGCTGTGCCTGAGCCTCTGCTGCTCCCGCTGGGGCCGTCGAATCGTTGCTGGGCCCGCTGGTTAGTCCAGGCCCCGGCTGCTGCGCCATGGCCTCGGCCGTCGCGTTGACGAAGGCGCCCTGCATCTCCGCGTCGACCGAGGACTCGAGAGAGACCTCTGGCTCCGACTCGATCCGACGGCGAGCCAGGAACTCCTCCGTCGCCCTCTTTGCCCTCGGCTCGGTCTTGCCTCCCAAGACCTGCTGGAAGAGTATCCACGACAGCCAGAGCGCGGCCGGCATCGCTTGACCCTTCTGACTGCTCGCTATGATCTGAGGAACGTGTATCGCTGAAAGGTTCTGCACTTGAGCCTAAACTGGCTACGGAAGAAATCAGCAGCGTCAGCAACGCAACGAGAAACCAACTCACCTTCCTGGGTCCTGCTCGTGCTCGAGGCCGTCGGCCCTTCACCTTAGCTTGATTTGATCCTGAGGCCCCGGCCCTGTGATCTGACGCTAGCTGAGCTCGTGGCCACCCGAGGCCGCCCAAGACCTTCCCCTGGAACTTATCTGGGCACTCCCGAAGGTCCCCGAGCCCCCCCACGTACGCCCCCCGCGCTATCGCAATGAGGCTGAGGACGACGACGAAGAGGGAGAGGGAGAGCAGGTACTGCGACACAACCCCATCGTCTGACATCACGGGGGGCGCTCTGCCCCCGATCTCAAAAGAGTCCTTCTTCAAAAACGGATAGCGCCTGAGCGCCGAGTCGGGAACGCGGGCGGGAGCGGCTAGCTTGCATACTATCTGCGCCAGGCGATGACCAGAGGGGAGGCGAGTCAGAGGAATCACCTCATCCAGGGTCTGGGAGGTCATCTCATTGCCTGGCAGGTCGATCATGCACTTGAGGAAATCGAGCAGATTTACTGAAAGGATGTGCGGAACGTTATCCGCCAGAACGGTGGTCTCGATGATCCCGAACACTCCTCCCAGGCACAACGGAAACAGCACCACACTGATGGCCCTACCCACGCCGCCGATGCCATGGGCCGCCTTGAGGAGACGATGAGACCGGGGGATCTCGACGTACGTCAGCCCGTGGGTGGCCAGCGCCTGTGCCTCCCGGTTGAGCGCCTGCACCCCCACCAAGTCACTCCCGGCCCCGGGGTCGACCAGCGCCTGGTCCGCCTCTGCCGCGATGTAGATCGCCCCGGAGGAGATCTGGTCGGTCTCATCCCTCCACATGGGAAACCTCTCGCCGGAGAAGCCCTCGAACATGTAGGCTGACATATTCTGTCGCTCTCCTCCGGCGCGGGCGCGCTGGTCTCCGCTGGCCTGACCACCTCCAACGTGGTCCCCGTACTTCGGGCATTCTCGCCCCCAATGTCCTTTCTGCTGGCACCGCTTGCATCTCGTCACCTTCATCTGCTGCTCGATCGTCAGTCTGTCGCGGACACCGCGACCTTCCCGCCTCTGCCGGATGCCCCTCGATCACGTCGGCCGCCAGAGTCTCTAGCTCGTGATGCTCCTGCCGGAGGAGGGGGAGGACGACGAGGCGGATGCCGATCGCCCGCCTTCGGCTTCACGCCGAAGTACTCGCGGTCCTTCCGAGCCGCTCTTTTCAGCTCCTTGTTCTGCTTCCACGTCCTGCCCGCCGGACGCCTGCCCTCCATCATGACCCAGAACTCCTCCAGCTGGTCCTCGCACAGGTTCAGATCCTCCAGCTCCGCGAGCAGCGCCTCGGCATCCCAGGCTGACTCGTCTGCAGAGACACCCTCCACCTCCTCGTCGTAGTCGTAGTAGTTGGCGTCGTCCTCCTCACCGTCGACACCTACCTCTGACCGACCGGAGGGAGGGGGAGGAGAGGCCTGAAAAGCACCGCTCGCGGCGCCACTAGCGCCTGGGCCGAAGCCCTCACTCTCTGCCAGCAGCGCCGCGCCACCGCGGCCAGGGAGGAGCCGCTCGGCCCCCCCAGCGTCCATCTGCTTCAGCGCCCAGGCCACGTTCTCAAAATCGGTCCTGCCCTGGGTCAAGGTGCGCAGGTTCTGTGTCCCCTGCGCGGATAGACCGGCACCTTCCTCTAACAGCAGCCCCTTCAGCTTGGAGCTCATCCAGAGATCCATGCCTTCAGCCTCCTGCAGCTGCGCTTCTCGGCGGTAGACGAACTGAGTCAGTCCCTCCTTCGCCTCTCTGGAAGCTTCGAAGAAGGCCTTCCTGCCGGCGCGCCGGAGGTCGTCACCATCCCGCTCGCCAGCCATGAGGTCCATGCGCTGCAGGATGACGTCGATCCACTCTGCCGAGCACAACTTGTCCTCGCTGATGTCGTCAAACTTGGCCTGGAAGCTGTACTCGAAGAGCTTGAGAAACTTCTCGGCACGCCTCCACAACTTCACGTCCGTGTTCGTGTTCCAGCGCCTGGGCGCTCGCTTCCACTGTCGGTGGTGGGCCCATCCGGGCCAGTTGGGCGGGTCGCTAAAGTCGCCTCGACCCCCCCAGCTTCCACCGTCTCCGCTGTCCCACGCAGATCTCCTGCGGTCGCCCCAGCCGCCGTCCCAGTCGCCTGAGCCCCAGGCCTCCCCGGACCCGGACTTGCCCTGGCCACCGTCGCGGCTGTCCCAGCCACCGCCTTGGTCACGCCACCGGCCCTCTCCTCCGGCGTCCTTGTCACCATCTCGACGATCGCGCTGGCGGCCCTCGCCTCCAGCCTCCCGCTCACCGCTGGGAGCGCCTCGATCGCGACCCTCTCGCCAAGGATCCCTGCCGGTGTCGTGCCACTCGTCGTGAGACTGCTCCCCGCGGACGCCGCCTCGATGACCTCCCGAGTCTTGAGCTCCTGATCTCATAGTCTCGGACACTACGCTCTTGATCAAGTCCCTAAGCTCATCTCGTCGGATGGTCACCGTGGCGTTCTGGCCGCCTGAACTGCTGCCTGGAGCGTCCTGGCTGCCTCCGCCCACGTGAAAGTCTGTTGCCTCCGCCCCAACCTCGCCGTCAGCGGGCATGACCACCTGGCCGTGGATCCCACGCTACCTCGTCGGTGCGAGCGCAGCCGCGGGCAAGGGCGCGCGAGCGGGAGGCCGCCTACCGCGTGGCAGGGTCGCCTCCGCCCATGGCACCTCGCCCCGGGCCACGCTCCGCTACCAACTGTGGCAGACGGAGACAGACTAGGTGTTTTACCCTTGAGCCAGATTGGTCACGGACAGAAGCTCCTGAAGCTGAACCTATCGGGGAAAATCTGCACCACTGCAACAATTGGGCGGTTTCGCCAAATGCTGGAAGGTTTCAGGAAGGGTTTAGGAAGATGTTTGGAAGGTTCTGGGATGGTTGTTTGGAAGGCGTTTGGAAGGTATTTGCAAGGTGTTTGGAAGAATGTTGGAATGTATTGGGCGGTTGCGCTAAATGCTGGAAGGTTGCACGAAGGTGTTTGGAAGGTTGTTGGAAGGTTTGTTTGAAAGGTTTTTGAAGGTTGTTGGAAAAACCTTCCTGAAACCTTCCTGAAACCTTCCTTAGGAAGGTTCCAAGATTCCTGGAACCTTCCAACAAAAGAAAAACCTCCCCGAAAACCTTCCTCTGGAAGGTCCCAGGATTCCTGGTACCTTCCAAAAAAAGCGTGCTAAAACCTTCCTCAGGAAGGTTCCAGGATTCCTGGAACGTTCCAACGAACCTTCCTAAAACCTTCCTCAGGGAAGTGTTTTGGAAGGTTTGTTTGAGCCAACCCCTCCCGGAAGGGTTTAGAAAGGTTTTTGTCGGAAGGTGTTTTGGAAAGTTGTTGGGAGGTTGTTGGAAAGTTTCCGGAAGGTTTTCGGAAGGTTGTTGGAATGTTGTTTTGGCCGTTTTTTTCCTGCAAGGTGTTTGGAAGGTTTGTTTTCGAAGGCTTTCGGAATGTATGGGGCAGGTTCGCTAAATGCTGGAAGGTATTAGGAAGGGTTTTTTAAGGTTGTCTGGAAGGTGTTTGGAAGGTTTGCGGAAGGTGTTTTCGAATGTGTTTGGAAGGTTTTTGTTGGGGGGAAAAAAAAACCTTCCTAAAACCGTCCCCATGAAGGTTCCAATATTCTTGGAGCCTTCCCAAAAACCTACCTAAAACCTTCCTCGGGGAGGTTCCGGGATTCCTGGAACCAAAAAAACTTGTTCTAAAACCTTCCTCGGGAAGGTTTTTGGAAGGTTTTTTGGCCAACCCCTCCTGGAACCTTCCTGAGTAAGGTTTTAGGAAGGTGTTTTGAAGTTCGTTCTTGGGGAAGGTGTTGACAAGTTGTTGGAAGGTGTTTTGGAAGGGTTGCTGGAAGGTTTCTTGTTTGTGAGGTTTTGTTGGAAGGTTGTCGGCAGGTTTTTGGAAGGTTGTTTTGAAGGTGTGTTGGAATGTTGTTGGAAGGTTTTTGGAAGGTTTTGGGCGGTTCCGCTAAATGCTGGAAGGATTTAGGCAGGTTTTACGAAGGTTTTTGGAAGGTGGTTTGAAAGGTTTTGGGGAGGTTGGTTGAAGGTTTTGGAAGGTATTTGGAAAAACCTGCCCGAAACCTTCCTGCAACCTTCCTCAGGAAGGTTCCAGGATTCCTTGAACTTCTTTGTTTTCTTTATATTATATATGTGTATATATGCAGAACAAGAAATCCCTACCTAGGCTCTGCCTAGAAGGGTTCTTACTCTGTTAGCTTAAAGGGGCCGGGCAGTGCTACACGCCCCGGGCGGCTCCCCCAGTCCCCTGGGAGCGGTTCCGCCCAGTCCCCTGGGAGCTTTAGCTTTAGCTTTAGCTTTAGCTTAGCGTTAGCTTAGCTGTAGCTTAGCAGTAGCTTAGCTTTAGCTTAGCGTTTCGCTTAGCTTTTCGCTTAGCGTTTAGTTTAGCTTGAGCTTAGCTTTAGCCTAGCTTTAGCTTAGCTTGAGCTTAGCTGTAGCTTAGCTTTAGCTTAGATTTAGCTTAGCTGTAGCTTAGCTTTAGCTTAGCTCGCTTAGCTTTTCGCTTAGCTTTAGCTTAGCGTTTAGCGCTTAGCTTAGCTTCGCTTAGCGTTTAGCTTAGCTTTAGCTTAGCTTTAGCTTAGCTTGAGCTTAGCTTTAGCTTAGCTTTAGTTTTAGCTTAGCTTAACTTTAGCTTAGCTGTGGCTTAGCTTTAGCTTAGCTTTAGCTTAGCTTTAGCTTAGCTTTAGCTTAGCTTCTAGCTTAGCGTTACTGTTACTACTAATGCTGCTTTCCTAGGGGTTCAACTCCTAGGTAGGGTCGCACTGGGATAATTATCCCAGTGCGACCCTACCTAGGAGTTGGAGCCCCTAGGAAAGCAGCATTAGCAGTAAGCTAAGCTAAAGCTAAGCTAAAACTAAGCTAAAGCTAAGCGAAAGCTAAGCTAAAGCTAAGCTAAAGCTAAGCTAAAGCTAAGCTAAAACTAAAGCTAAGCGAAAGCTAAGCTCAAGCTACGATAAAGCTAATAAGCTAATGGTGCGGCGTTATCTAAGCTACAGCTAAGCTAAAGCTAAGCTAAAGCTAAAGCTAAGCGAAAGCTAAAGCTAAGCGAAAGTTATACTGAAGCTAAGATAAAGCTAAAGCTAAGCTAAAGTTGAGACTTTAGCTAAGCTGCAGTTAAGCTAAAACTAAGCTAAAGCTAAGCTGAAGCTAAGCTCAAGCTAAGCTAAAGCTAAGCTAAAGCTAAGCTAAAGCTAAAGCTAAGCTAAAGCTAAAGCTAAAGCTAAAGCTAAAGTTAAACTAAAGTTAAGCTAAAGCTAAGCTAAAGCTAAGCTAATGCTAAGCTAAAGCTAAGCTAAAGCTAAGCTAAAGCTAAGCTAACGCTAAGCTAAAGCTAAGCTAAATATAAGCTAAAGCTAAGCTAACGCTAAGATAAAGCTAAGCTAAAGCTAAAGCTAAAGCCAAGGCTAAAGCTAAGGCTAAGGCTAAAGCTAAAGCTAAAGCTCTCAAGGGACTGGGGGAACCGCGGGGCGGATGCCGGAGGAACCGCCCTGGGCGGGTTCCACTGCCCGGCCCTTTAAGCCTAATAGTAAGAACCCTTCTAGGCAGAGCCTAGGTAGGGAAAAACCGCCCTAAAACCTTCCTCGGGAAGGTTCCGGGATTCCTGGAACCCCCCAAAATACCTTCCTACAACCTTCCACAGGAAGGTTTTTGGAAGGTTTTTGGGCCAACCCATCCCGGCACCTTCCAGAGGAAGGTTTCAGGAAGGTTTTTGGAAGGTTCTTTGTGTAAGGTGTTTGTAAGGTGTTTGGATGTTTTTTAGAAGGTTTTCGGAAGGTGTTTGGAAGGTTGTTTGGAAGGCTTTTGGAAGGTATGTTGGAAGGTTTCTTTTCAAAGGGTTTTGGAAGATTTTTGGAATGCGTTGGGCGGTTTCGCTAAATGCTGGAAGGTTTGTAGGAAGGTGTTAGGGAGGTGTGTGGACAGTTTTTTGGAAGGTGATTGGAAGGTTTTTGGGAAAGCGTTTGGAAGGTTTGTGGGAGATTGTCTGTAAAGGTGTTGGTTGTTGGAAGGTTTGTTTGGTTGTTCTTGGGGGAGTTGTTGGAAGGTTTGTTTTAGAAGGTTTGGAGGTGTCTGAGAAGTTTTTGGAAGGTTTGTTTGGTTGTTTGTTGCAATGTTGTTGGAAACTGTTGGGAAGGTTTTTGAAAGGTGTTTGGAAAGTTGTTGGAAAACAACCGTCTTGAAACCGTTCTTAAACCTTCCTCGGGAAGGTTCCAGGGGTTCTGGAACCTTTGGAAGGAGAAGGAGGGGGGGGAAGAAAAAAAAACGTCATAAAACATTCCTCGGGATGGTTCCGGGAGTCCTGGAACCTTCAAAATTACCTTCTTAAAACCTTCCTTCGGACGGTTTTGGGGAGGTTTTTGGCCCAACCGCTCCTGGAACCTTCCTGAGGAAGGTTTTAGGAAGGTGTTTGGAAGTTTTTTTTGGCCAGGTTTTTTGGAAGGTGATCGTAAAATGTTTGGAACGGTTTTTGACTGGTGTTTGAAAGGTTTTGAACGTTTTAGGAAGTTGTTAGGCAGGTGTTTGGAAGGTGTGTTGGAAGGTTGTTGGAAGGTTGTTGGAAGGTCTGTGGGAGGTGCTTGGAAGGTTGTTGGAAGGTGTTTGGAAAAACTTGCCTGAAACCTTCCTAAAACCTTCCTCAGGATGCTTCCAGGATTCCTGGGACCTTTCAACAAAAAAACGTCCTAGAACCTTCCTCGGGAAGGGTCCGGGATTCCTGGAACAGTCCCCCCAAAAAAAAACATCCGAAAACCTTCCTCAGGAAGGATTTGGGAAGGTTTTTGGGCCAACCCCTCCTGGAACCTTCCTGCGGAAGGTTTTAGGAATGTTTTTCGCTGGAAATTGTTTTGGCAGGTTTTTGAAAGGTGTGTTTTGGAAGGTGTGCCGGAAGGTGTTTGAGAGGTTTGTTGGAAGGTTTTTGGAAGGTGGTTTAAAGGTTTGTTTGAAGGTGTTTTGGAATGGTTTTGGAAGGTTTTTGGAATGTACTGGGCGGTTTCGCTAAATGCTGGAAGGTTTCAGGAAGTTTGTTGGAAGGTTGTTGGAAGGTTTGTTGGAAGGTTTTTGGAAGGTTTCTGGAACAACCTTCCTGGAACCTTTCTAAAATCTTCCTCCGGAAGGTTCCAGGACTCCTGGAACCTTCTAGAAAAACATCGAAAAACCTTCCTCAGGAAGGTGCCAGGATTCCAACCTTCCAACGAAAAAACGTCCTAAAACCTTCCTCTGGAAGGTTGTTGGAAGGTTTTTGGGGCCAACCACTCCTGGAACCTTCCTGAGGAAGGTTTTAGGAAGGTTTTTTGGAGGTTTGTGGAAGGTCGTGTTGGAAGGTGTTTGGAAGGTGTTTGGAAGGTGTTTTGGAGGGTGTTGTCGTGTGGACGGTTTCTTGGAAGGCTTTTTGGAAGGTTTTTTGGGACGGTTGTTTGGAAGGTTGTTTGGAAGGTTGTTGGAATGTATTGGGCGGTTCCGCTAAATGCTGGAAGGTTTGTAGGAAGGTGTTAGGAAGGTGTGTGGACAGTTCTTTGGAAGGTGATTGGAAGGTTTTTGGGAACGTGTTTGGAAGGTTTGTGGGAGATAGTCTGTAAGGTGTTTGGGATGTATTGGGCGGTGGCTCTAAATGCTGGAAGGTTCCAGGAACGGTTTAGGAAGGTATGTGGAAGTTGTTTGAAAGGTTGTTGGGAGGCTTTGGAAGGTGTTTGAAAGGTTTTTGGAATGTTTCTGGAGAAACCTTCCTGCAACCTCCCTTAAACCTTCCTCAGGAAGGTTCCAGGACCCCTGGAACCTTCCAAAAAATCGTCCTAAAACCTTCCTCGGGAAGGTTCTAGGATTCCTGGAACCTTCCAAAAAAACCTTCCTGGAACCTTCATCAGGAAGGTTGTTGGAAGGTTTTTGGGCCAACCCCTCCTGGAACCTTCCTGAGGAAGATTTTAGGCAGGTGTTTGGAAGTTTGTTTTTTGTTTGAAAGGTTGTTGTAAGGTTGTTGGAAGGTTTTGCAAGGTTTTGTTGGAAGGTTGCTTGGAAGATTTTAGGAAGGTTGTTGGAAAGCTTTGTTGGAAGGTTTGTTGAAAGGCTGTTGGAAGGTTGTTGGAATGTACTGGGCGGTTTCGCTAAATGCTGGAAGGTTTTAGGAAGGCTTTAGACAGGTGTTTTGGAATGTTTACGTTGGAAGGTTTTTGGAAGGTTGTTTGGAAGGTTGTTAGAGCGCGTTTGGGGGGGGCAAAAACAACTCCCTGAAATCTCCCTGGAAATTTCCTCAGGGAGGTTCCAGGATTCCTGGAACCTTCTTAAAAACCTTCCTAAAACCTTCCTCAGGAATTCCTCGAACCTTCCAAAAAAAAACCTTCCTAAAACATTCCGCTGGAAGGTTTTTGGAAGGTTTTTGGACAACCCCTCCTGGAACCTTCCTGAGGAAGGTTTTACGACGGTTTTTGGAAGGTTTATGGAAGGTTGTTATTG
>CAUYUJ010009768.1:67500-77500 GCA_963575745.1 Prorocentrum cordatum
CTCAACCTTTTTGGACACCCGAAATGGGTACCGAAAGAATGGGTACAATGCCCAACAACAAATGTTGTCCCAAACCAACAGCGGCCGCTGTTGGGCAGGCGGCCTCCAGTCTCGAATGGACACAGGCCGCGGCGGCGCGGACAGCGAATCCTGTTCAAAATGAACCGGAACTGCTGTTGGGCATTGTACCCATTCTTTCCATTCATCGAACAACACCAACACAGTAGGCTGCCTCCACCAGGGGAAGGTGATCCTAGATTTCGGTGTTGGTGGTAATCTTTCGGCCGCCTAGGAGGCCAGAATATTACCACCATCACCGAAATTGGGATACTCTTCCCTCGGTGGAGGCACAACGCCGATATTGGTGTTGGTGTCAACCTCTAGGCCTCCGACGATCGGCCGCTTCCGAAGCATCCGATCACTCCGGAGGGGGAGTCGCCGCTGGCCGGCACGACGCGAGCCTGCGGTGCCGGAGCACCCGCTCCGGCCGCTCTCGGCGGGCGCGCGCGCGCGGGGCAGCGCCCCGCGAGGCCCGCCGGCGTCGGGCGTGAGGATCGGCCCCCAGCCGCAAACCCAGGGCTGACCCTCCTCCTCCTCCTCCTCCTCCTCCTCCTCCTCCTCCTCCTCCTCCTCCTCCTCCTCCTCCTCCTCCTCCTCGTGTGGCCTCTTTCCCGCGGGCGCGCCGCCCCACGTGGGGTACGAACTGGCGATCCCACCAGCCCTCTGGGCGCAGGAGTCTGCCCCAAGTCCCTCCTTCCCATGCGCGGGGGAGGGTTTTTGCCCCTCCTCCCCCTGCCCCCTCCCCTGGGTCTGGACGGGGCGCCTTACTAGGGGTTAGAGCGTCCAAGATGGCCCAAGCTGGCTCCAGAATGTCCTCAGAGAGCCCAAGATGGCCTCCAGGAGGGCAGAGAGCGTCAAGAGTTCTCCGTCGCTGCACGGTCAGCTCGGAGCCGCGTCTACCTCGCAGCGCGGGCCGCCGCGGTCGCCGCGGGGACCTCCACGACCGACCCGGAGGCCTGGTCCAGGGGCGGATGTCACGCAACGAAGATACGCATGGTCCTCCTCCTCCTCCTCCTCCTCCTCCGCCTCCCCCCTCCTCCTCCTCCTCCTCCTCCTCCTCCTCCTCCCTCCTCCTCCTCCTCCTCCTCCTCCTCCTCCTCCTCCTCCTCCTCCTCCTCCTCCTCCTCCTCCTCCTCCTCCCCCTCCCCCTCCCCCTCCCCCTCCCCCTCATGGGGTCATGAAGAAAACACGGCGGACGGATTCTTCCTTTTGTCGGCGACTGCGGGCCCTCCCTGGGCCCCGGGGCCGCAAGAGCTGCTCAAGATGAAAAGTCCGTCCTGGGGAATGGGCCGGGACCTCCAGGTGTCGGGGGTCTGGGGAGGGGCGCGGGCGCGAGCCCAAGACTTGTGGCACGCGGCGCGCGTGCTCAGTGTTCCTCGAGAGGCTTCAGGGTACGAAGAAAGCAACTTCCCTGCGCTCCCTGACCGAGCGGATGTGCGCGCCTGGGTTGGTGTCAGCTGGTCGGCTCCGTCGATCTAAGCCGCGACCGTTTGGATTGCCCCTGCGATGCTCGCAGCATCTGCAACAGGTGTGCTGATAGCCAATCTCTCTCGGACAAGTGAGGCCGGAGGGAGGACAGAGCCTGAGTCTCGACCTGGGGTTCTCAGCGCAAAATCGGGGCGATCAGGAGCAGCTCGCCCTTCCTCATGCTCCCTTGGCCCCCATCCCCGGGCGCACACAAATATGGATTCCGGTCGGACCTAGGCCAGAAGAATACCCCTCAAGAACACGAGACCCCCCGTTGGCCAAAACAAACAAAGCATCCGAGGGTACCCTCCCCAGGATGCACCAGATCATCCAACAAACACAAAGAACACTTGGGTACGCACCCTCCCCCAATCGACCCCGATCTTCTACTTGGCCCGACTGTAACATGGACTAGGGATCGACGGACATGAAGCCGGTGCCGTCTGGATCGGCGACGGGGCACGCCGATTCTGCACGAAAACGGGACCCGTCGCGCCTCAATCCATCTGTGCGTCGGCATATATCGGGTCGGGCGAAGGGGGGGGATAGCAAAGGGGGGGTTTGAGAATCAGCTCACGTAGCTGATTCTCCCGGCGCCTCCCGGCGCCAGAGGCGGCTATGTATCGAGGAATGGGCCCCTCGGTGAGGCCGAAACCAGCTGCATGCAGCAGATTTCGTAACCCCCCCTTTCCCAATCCCCCCCTTTCGCCCGGCCCGACAATACCCGGCCCCCTCTCTCTCCTCTGCGCCCTCCTCCGCCTCACCCCGCGCCCTCCGCCCGTGCCCCGTGCCTTCACCCGTTACCCCCACCCTTGCGGCCGGACCTGGGACAGAAGAACATCCCTCAGAGCCTGTTTTTCTTTCGATCCAGGCAAGCTTACTTGCATGGCGCTCGCCCCCCCCCCCGCCTCTCCCCCCTCGCCCCTCTTCAATCGAACACGAGCGTGCAAGTGCCTTTCGACTTGCGTGATTTCCGCACGTCGAATTGTTCTCGGTGTGCTTCAGACTCAGCCCCCCCCCCCGTCCATGCAAGTAAACTTGCCCGAATCCAAAGAAAAACAGGCACTCAAGAATCTGAGACCCTCCGCCGGCCAAACGGAAGAACACTCATTCGAGGGCACTCTTCCCCAGGATCCCCACAAGAGCACCCGACAGACACGAAGACTACCAGGTGACCCGCCCCGAATCGACCTCGATCTCATGCCTCGATCCGCCCTTACCTCCGCCTTCGCCCGTGCCCCGTGCCTCCCCCCCTCCCGCCCTCCTCTCGGGCGTTGGCAGAACTGGGCTTAGTGGGACCTGGTTTAGTGATGTGTACTGGGGGACGCCCCCCTCGCCCCGTTTCACTGACCGGAACTGCCGTCACCCGACAAAAACACCCGCTACGGCCAACCTGGTTTCGTGATTCTGGCCAACTCGAAGGCTCCGAGGCCCTACCACTGATCAACTGGGTCCCCTTACCTGGGGTCCTGGCCATACCCGATCCTCTCCCGCCACACCACCGCACCGCCCGTCCCGCCCAGCCCCGCTCCACCCCTCCCCTCCCCGCCGCCAGCCTCGCCCCGCACTCCGCTCCCGAGTCGCCCCACGGGGAGCCGAGCCCCGGCCGCTCCCGCCGAGGCGGGGGGCGGAACTCATCTCGGGGAGCAGCTCCCTCACACGGCTCCCACAGGAGGAGGAGGAGGAGGAGGAGGGGGAGGAGGAGGGGGAGGAGGAGGACGAAGAGGAGGACGAGGAGGAGGAGGAGCAGGAGGAGGAGGTACCCATACCGCCACCCTCCTGACGCTTCCCCCTTTTGGGGCCTCCTGGGAGGCCCTCGTCGCCACGGCTGGATTCGCACTAAAACTCTAGCCAGAACGCACCCTGGGAGAGGTCCGGGGAGCAGCGGTATCCGTGCGGGGGCGTCCAGGCGGGGGCGCCGGCGGCGGACGCCTCGAGATCAGAAGGGGCGATCTGAAATCTGGGGAGATATCCTGGCCCAGGCCATGAATACCACCCCCCCTGGTCATCCTCCCCCTCGTGGCCGCCCCCGATTTTGGGTGGAGGAGCCCGACGGCCCGGGGGCCCCGTCGGGGCCCCCCAGGGGCCCAACCTCTAAAGTCAGCCCGCATGATATGGATGCGCGGTCAGGAGGCAAAGGCCTTGGCAGGAGGAGGAGGAAGAGGAGAAGGAGGAGGAGGAGGAGGAGGAGGAGGAGGAGGAGGAGATGGAGGAGGAGGAGGAGGAGGAGGAGGAGTTTTTCCGACCCACACCCCAACTCCATGGACGTGCTGGGGTCTCAGTCGACACTTGTCGAGCGGGGCAGGGCCAACGAGAGCGGCCAAGGAGGGACCGAGAAGGCAAGGGTGCACGGGGTACCCCCTGAGAAGGTGGCTCTTCCCTACGACGCGGGCTGACTGTGGGAGAGGCCTCCCGCCGCACGCGTGCCACGACGCGAGGAGGGCGCGGGCCACCCTCGGCCGCCCCCTCCCCTCGCCGCTCGAGTCGGGCGCCCACCCCCCCCGAGTGCAGTTCTCGGCCTCCCGCGCGCGGGCCTCCTCGCAAGAGGGCCCCGTCTGCTCCGCGGTGGCCAGCGCCGAGGAGAGGAGGAGGAGGAGGAGGAGGAGGAGGAGGAGGAGGAGGAGGAGGAGGAGGAGGAGGAGGAGGAGGGGGAGGCGCCCACGCCCGAGCGACGCCCCTTCGGGCCCCCTCCCCGTCCGCTCGCGTGCCCCCCGGGGCTCGGGCACGGAGCGGGGGCCCCGGGGCCCGCCGAGGGCCGACGCGGGGCCCTCCGCCCGCACACGCGGCCCTCGGACCTTCGCCTCGCGGGGCCGTGCGAAGAGCAGCGACTCCGCTGGGGGGGGGGATGGAGAGGGGGAAGGAGGGAGGGGCGAGGGAAGGGTGAGGGAGGAGGAAGGAGGGAGACAGGAAGAGGACGAGGAGGGGGGAGGGGGGGGGCAAGGGGAGGGATACGAGGATGAGGGGGAAGGGAAGGAAGCAGGGAGAGGACGAGGAGGGGGGAGAGCAAAGGGGAGGGATACGAGGATGAAGGAGGAGGTGGAGGACGGAGGGCAAGAAGGAGGGCGAGAAAAAGGCCGAGGAGTGTTCGGAGGTCGATCGGGGGGGGGGGCGAGAAAAACGAAAAGGCCGACGACGGGGACGAGGAAGGCGAGAAGGGGTGCGAGGAGACGGGAGGGGGGAAAGGGGCAGTAAGGGGACGAGGAGGAAAGGAGACAGGACGACGACGAAGAGGGGGAGGAGAAGGCAGGACGGGGAAGAGGAAGGGGAGGGGCGCGAGGAGGAATATGGAGGAGGTGGAAGACAAGGAGTGGGGCAAGCATGGTCATTAGGACGATCACGAGGACGATGTGGAGGAAGCATGAGGATCTTTTTCCTCGATTTGATTGTCACGTCTAACTAGCGTCCGCAATGCTGATAAGCGCCGGCGACGCTAATTAAGGAATTCACTGAATAAGGCTCGAAGGCTAATGTTTTCGCCGCCTTTAACAAGCGGCGCGTAGCCCTTAATTAGCGGCACGCGCTCCTTAATTAACCGCGCGCATGCCTTAATTAACAATGAGTTCGCGCCTCATATCCATAGCCGCCGCGGCTCGAAGCGCCGCGCCCCGCCCCCCCCCCCCCCGCCCCGCCTTTCCGCGGGGGCTCCGCGCCCCGACAGGTCGAGGACGAAATGCGAGGCAGACGCCGAGTTCCTCTCGGCTCTGCACAGGAAGCACAGCCTCATTCTTTTCTAGGGCAGCAGCGAGCTCGAGCAGACGATTGCGGAACGCAGGGGGTTCCTCGTCGGCTGCGCCGCGGTCTGGGTTCGCCCGGGGCGCGCCGAGTTGGCCGGGGTCGCCACGAAGCACGCCCCTGAGAAGTCCCAGGCCGAGCTGACCAGCAGGGCCATCGCGATGAAAAAACGAGCTGGGCTACCGCGCGGCGCGCCGCAGCAGGGGCAGCCAGACGCAGGCGCCAGCCATGGCTGCGGCGATCGCGGCCACGCGCGGCCCGGCCCCGAGCCCCACCTGCGGGCGCGACGCCTCGAGGCCCCGAGCCGCCGAGGAGGCGTCGGAGCGTCGCGTCGTCGCGCGGGACGTCCACGCCGCAGAGGACCAAGGGCGACGCGGTCGCTCTGGAGCCGTCGCCCGAGCTCAGCGGGGCGACCCGGCCCCAGAGCGCCGCTGATCAAGGGTCGCCGCAGAAGAAGCTGAAGGACGGCGCCGCGCCCTGGGAGATGGCCGCCGAGCAGGAGTCGCCGCAGAAGAGGCTGAGGGGCGGCGCCGAGCCCGAGGAGATGGCCGCCGCGCAGGAGTCGCCGCCGAGAAGTTCAGCGCCAATGAGATCGCCACCGTCGACTACGCGACCGTGGAACTGAAAATCCTCGGCGACGACGGCGCCCAGACCGCTCTGCCGCTCGAGTCGGGGCCGAAAGGATGCTGCGCGGCGCGCGAGACCGACGCGGCGAACGCCGCGCGCGCCGCCCGGGTGGAAGGGGGCCCGGGGGGGGGGCGCAAGAGACGTCACCAAGAAGCACGCAGCGGTCGCGAACGGCCCGTCGAGGGGACGGGCGCCGCCAAGAAGATGCCCGCAGCGGTCGCGGAGCAGCCCGTCACGGAGAAAGCCGCCGTCGCCGCGGCGCCCGCAGACGACGGGGGCTCGGCGGCAGCCCCCGCCGCGCCCCTAAAAGCTCCCCCATCAGCCTAGAAGAGGCCAGCATCGGCCAAGGCGACGCCATCGGCCAAGAAGATGCCAGCGGCCGCGTTCGACATCCGCGCGGGCGAGATCGGCCCAGCGATGGTCTAGAATAATTCCAACTGCGTCGCCCTGCGCCCGGTTGGCGGCGGGCAACAAATATTCTCCTTCGGCGGCGTAAAGTGCGCGAGCTCAGTTAGGGGGTAATGAGAGAGGTGGAAAAAACAATATAATAAAAAAACAACAACAACAACAACAACAACAACAACAACAACAACAACAACAACAACAACAAAAAAAACGTGCGACAACAAGTGAACGACGGCGCGCTCCTGTTTGAGGACGCGCGGGAGTGGGCGAGGTCCCACCTTGCGCGGGGGCCGTAGCGCGCTGTGTACGATTGGCCCCCTCTCGAGGGGCTCAGGGGCCGCGAAGCCGTTCGCGCTTGCGGAATGGCAATGCACCGAATACGTCGCCGATCCCCGGGGCGCCCTCGGTCGAGGGACAACCCCCCCCCCCCCCGCCCCCCCCCCCCTCCCACCCCCCCCCCCCCCCCCCCCCACACACCACACACAACACACACACATCCCTCGCGACCGCCCCCCCCCCCCCCCCCCTTCTGCCAGCTTCGCCCGCGCTGGGGCCCCTGATCGAGGAGCCCCATCCGCCTTTCGCCCTTCTGCTGGCCAGCTCCTCTCGCCCGATTTCCCCCCCTGATCGAGGGGCCCCTCCCGCCTTCTACCCCCTGGACCCCGCGAGGTCCTCTCGCCCGACTTGGGGCCCCTGGTCGAGGGGGGGGGTGCCGCCGCGTTCGCTGGCTTTCAGCCCCCGCGAACGCCCCCCCCCTCTGCGCCGCGACGACGGCCCGTGGCTCGCGCCAGGCGACCGCGCGAGCGCGGCTGCGGCCACCCGGCCGCTGCCAGCCAAGTGCGGGCCCACCCAGATGGGGGGGGGGGCGGGGACATGTTCAGGGGAACCTTGCGCCTGCCGAGGTGGCACACCGCCTGAAGCCGAAGATGCACGCGTTCTTGGAAGCCTGCGCGGAGGGGGGCGACCCGACCTCCCATTGGGTGCTACCGGAACGAGGATGTCGGGGGCTCGGTCAGCAACGTCGGCAAGCGTCGCGGGAGCAGCTTCGCCGTCGCGGGCGTCGGCGGGGGCGCTGTTTCGAAGTTTTCGACGCACCCGCCTATCCGCATGCGGGGGCGACGAAGCAAGACACTTTCGCCCTCCTGCTGCGCCCCCCCCCTCCGTCGTCTTCGCCCTCCTTGAATGGGGCCCCTTCCCGAAGGGCCCCCTTCCCTGAGTGGCCCTCGCCCTCGCAGGGCCCCTGCCTGAAGGCCGCGTCTTTTGATGTCTGCCCGAGGGGCCCCTGCGCGAGGGGGCCCCGCCCGAGCCCCCCCCCCCTGCCCGGGCGCCCCCCTTCCACGAAGGGGCCCCTGCCCGAGGGAACCCTCTCCCTTCCCATTCCCGTCCTCGCCCTCCCGCTCAGCGACGCCACCGCTGGGCTCGCAGTCTGCATCCGCCCTGGCGCTAACCACCCGCCAGCGAGCGCCCCGCCTCCTGTCTTGCGCGGGCCGTCCTTCTCGGCGGGCAACGGTGATGCGCCTGTGCCTCGGCGCGCTGTTTCCTGCCTGCCCCGCGCGCGCACCGAGGAAGCGGCCCTCGCCGGCGCTTCCCGGCCAGGCGCCTCCCGCGCGGCCACCGAAGCGAAGTCGCCGGCGGCCCCGCCCGCGGCGATCAACGCCGAGCCCGACGCCGAACTCCAGCAAGCGATCGCGCCAACGGCCAAGGCAGCGGCCGCGGGGGCAGCAGCGGGGGCGGCCGCGCCCGCAAGCGATCGCGAGGGGCCAGAGGCCTCGTCGCAGCAGAAGCTTCCGAGGAAGGCCCCAACAGGGTTGCGCGACCAGCAGCAAATCAACACGATGCTGACTGGATTGCGCCAGGTAGCGAAGGGCGACGGCGAGCAGGCTTCCCAGGCGCAGAAGGCACTCGAGGCTTACAAGAAGATGGATTGGACGGCCCAGGAGAGCTTCTTCGAGGTGCGGCGCCAGAACGGGTCGTCCTGGACAGGGGGCCTCGCGCGGGCGGTCGATGTCAGGGAGTCGCGCAGCAAGGCAGATTTCTTCAAGACGGGCTCGAGTGCAAGCTGGTGCACGCCTGGCCAGATCTTCAAGGAGCTGGGGCACCAGATCTGCGACTTCGAAAGCGCTCTGGTCGCCGTCGCCGTTGCCGTCGCCGAAGCAATGGAGAACCAGAACCAGCACCAAACGGCCGACGCTTTCCCGCCACAGGAGCACGAAGATCCGATTAGGTGCCGCCCGCTGCTACTTCATCGTCGACCACGGGATGACCAGGGTGTGGGAAGAGGTGGAATACGAGGACGAAATGATGGGGGCAGGGGGAGGAGGAGGCGGAGGAGAGGACGGGGGGGGAGGAGGGGCAGGAAAAGAGGAGAGGAGGACGAGCCCAACCCGACGGGGACGTCACGCAAGGGGCGCGCCAGGCGCCCTCGGGAGCGCCGTGCGAGAGCGAGGTCGGGGCGCCGATGGACGGGGGTGCACTGCGGTCGCTCGGGGCTGCCGCGCGCAAGAGGGCGGAGGTCAAAGGAAAGAACCCCGGGTTGGCACCCTGCCGTTTCGCCGCCAAATCGCTCAGGAAGGCCCTCAAATCCTTGCTCCCGAACCTCCAGCAGTGCATCAGGCAGAAAGTGCACATGCCGAGGAAGGTTAAGAAAGCAATGGACTCTGATAAGCACCTGTTCGAGAAAATGGCTGGGGAGCTATCGACTGTCGAGACAACCCTGCAAGCCTTCCTCGGCCAGGCCGAAGAGCTCGCAACGCAGGCTGACAGATCGAGTGGACACCGACAAAAATGCCTTGGCCCAGCTCGCGAAGGATCTAGACGAGATGCAGAAGGACGGGGAGGTTCACAAAAAGTGCGTAACGGAGAGGCTGGCCGAGCTCAAGCTCTAAGGTCCGTGACGGGCGCCCTCCGAGCGTCCCCCCCCCCCCGCGCCCCCGCAAGGCGCTCGAAGAATGGGTCCGTCTGGGTTTTTGGTAGAAAAAATGCGGTGTTTCCTGGCCGCTGCTGCTGGCGCGCGCCCCTTGCTGTCCGAAGGGCCCCCTTAACCGAGGCCACCGTTGCTCCTGAGTCTCCTGCACACCCGCCCCCCTTCCCCCCACCGCTCTCCGAAGGGGGCCCTTGACCGAGGGCCCAAAGGAGGAAGGAGGAAGAGGAAAGACGAGAAAGGAGGAGGAAGGGGCCCCGCGGTGGTGCAGAGGAAAGAGGAGGAGGGAGGATGAGGAAGGGGGAAGGAGGAGGTCCTCATCGAGAGGGGCCCCTATCGAGAAGAAGAAGAAGAAGTAGTAGTAGTAGTAGTAGTAGTAGCAGTAGCAGTAGCAGTAGCAGTAGTAGTAGTAGTAGTAGTAGTAGTAGTAGTAGTAGTAGTAGTAGTAGTGGCAGTAGTAGTAGTAGTTGTTGTTGTAGTAGTAGTAGTAGTAGTAGCAGTATTATGAGTAGAAGCAGTACTAGTAGTAGTAGGAGTAGTGGTAGTAGTAGTAGTCACAGTAGTCGTAGTGGTAGGAGTAGGAGTAGTAGGAGTAGTAGTAGTAGTAGTAGTAGCAGCAGTAGTAGTAGGAGTAGTAGTAGTAGTAGGAGTAGTAGGGGTAAGAGTCGGAGTAGGAGTAGGAGTAGGAGTAGGAGTACGAGTAGGAGTAGGAGTAGGAGTAGGAGTAGTAGTAGTAGTAGTAGTAGTCGTAGTCGCAGTCGTAGTCGTAGTCGTAGTCGTAGTAGTAGT
>CAUYUJ010009768.1:80000-82500 GCA_963575745.1 Prorocentrum cordatum
GTAGTAGTAGTAGTAGTAGTAGCTGAGGGGCTGTTTGGTAGCCTGTGTGTTTTCGCTGTGCTGCGTTTAACTTGTTGTGCTACTTGTTTGCTGCGCTTTTGCGTGTCTCATGTTTGCTGTTGGTTGTATGTGTTGTTCCGCTGCCATGCGTGTGTGAACCTCCCACGTGTGTTGAACCATGAGGAGGAGTATGATGACGATGATGATGAGGAGGAGGAGGAAGGAACAGTCGGAGATAACAGCACCAAAACCATTGAAAAACCAATAAACCCAAAACAAACCCAATTAATCCCTGTGAGGGTCACGAGAAATTCAATAAACGCAATCTTTTCGCAACTTAGTCAGTCTGGGGCTCGGGGGCTGGAAATCCAAAAACATTGGAAAACCATTGAAAATCCCCCAAAAGAAAAAATCACATTAATCCCTGCGAGGGTCCCAAAAAATGCAATAAACGCAATCTTTTCGCCACTTAGTCGGTCTGGGGTTCGGGGGCTGGGAATCCAAAAACATTGGAAACCATTGAAAACCCAAAAAATCCCCCCCCGCAAAAAAAAACAATTAATCTCTGTGAGGGTCCCAATAAACTCCAAAAACAACAAATGTTTTCACAACTTACTCGGCTTGGGTGGCCGGCCAGCCCCAGACAGACTAAGTTGCGAAATGATTGAGTTTGTTTGAGTTCTCTGGGACCCTCACAGGGATTATTTGGATTTTTTTATTTTTTTTTATGTTCAACGGTTTTCCAATGTTTTTGGATTCCCAGCCCCCCGAGCCCCAGGCCGACTAAGTGGCGCAATTATTGCGTTTTTGTTTTGAATTTTTGGGGGCCCTCATACGGATTAACTGGGATTGTTTTGGGCTTATTGATTCTTGAATGGTTTTGGAGACTTGGCTGGCGAAGTTGATGGAAGCTGTGGGGAGGAGGGGGAGCGGATGAGGGGAGGGAGGAGAAGGAGGAGGAGGAGGAGGAGGATGGGGGGGAGGAAGACGAGGAGGTGCATGGTGAAACCAGCGTGCATCAATGATGCTGTAATGCACCCTACCGTATGAGGAGCAGGAGGAGGATATCCAGAGTGACGCCATGATGCATCAACGATGCTGCAATGCACCATCCCGTAGGACGACCAGGAGGAGGAGGACGAGGAAGAGGAAGTTCAGAGTAAGCCCAAGATGCACGAACGATGCTGTAATGCACCCTTCCGTCCCATGTTCCCTCCTCACATGTCCGTGCAAGCATTCCCTTTCACAACTGGACGTGCGACCTTGAAAGGTAATCGTCCCATGTGTCTGCATTCATGCGAGAGCTCTGGAGGTGTCGGAAAGACGGGAGCTTCTTCTCTCCAATGTCATCTCCCTCCTCCTCCTCCTCCTCCTCCTCCTCCTCCTCGCCATCCCTGTCACGCTGCACCAGCCTCTCCTGTAATTCCGCCTCCTCATTCGCCTCCTCCTCGACCTCCTCCTTCTCCTCCCTATTCCTCCCACTTCCTTCTACTCCTCGTGTTCCTCCCCATCCTCCCCCTCATCCTCGTTCTTCGTTTGGCACCCCATCTCACTGCATGTTGGACAGATTTTGAGATAGTTCTTGTACAACATCTGTTTGGGGCGCTCTCGAAGGACCCCCGAGGCGGCCCAAGCAGCGGAGCCATTAAGCAGGATTCGCAACACCGTTGTTCAAAAGCAAGCGTTTCGCTCTCCCTCTCCTTTTCCTCTCCCCTCCGTCTCTCGCTTCCGTAGCCGTTTTGGCTCAAGATTTGTTCTGACTGGCTCAAGCGATGGGTTTCTGTCCCAAGATCCGCGCTGGCCCAGCACGGAAAAGTTCTGTGGACAAGGTGCGCGATGGAACCCTGAAGGCAAAAGCAGACGGTAGCGAGCAGCAGCGGGACTCGCACTTCCTGAGCACACTGACTTTGAACAAGGTGGTGCAAAGCAGTCACGCTTTCACGGTTTACAGATTTATACGGCTCCTATGGCACCACCTTGTACCGGACGTTTCGCCTTTGATGCAGACGGTGATGTTCCTCGCCGTCTATGCGGTGGCAAGGCAGTGCTCATTCAAGGAGCACGGGCAACAGAAAACACATGCATGGCGCGCGCCCACATCTCGTTGTGTCTTCACACTTGCAAATGACATGTGGGAGGGCGTGCACGTTCATTCATGTATGCGCGTGTCTCCATGGATGTGTTTTCCGTTGTCCAAGGATGGCTGGAAAACGCCCGTTGCTTTCGAGGACGGCGAGATGACGTTGGAGCTTTGGCACGCCCTGGTCACTCTGGTGAATCCTCTCTCGGGTCTTTGCGTCAAGGACGTAGTGCTTGGCCTGAACCTCCATCCAGTGTACAAAGATGGCGGCGACGATGCTTTCTATAACATGGGCGCCCAGTGGTGGCGGAGCTGGGGCGGCGTGCAGCGCGACACCCACGCGAGGGCCATGATTGTCCTCACTGCCCTGTACTTTCTCTGTGTGCGCAGCGAGAAGGCGCTGTCGTACTTATCCGAAAA
>CAUYUJ010009768.1:87500-95000 GCA_963575745.1 Prorocentrum cordatum
CCCCAGCCTTTGGCAAGGGGGGCGCGGGGTCAGCCTGCTCGGAGGCCGCCGTGGCAGATGGTTCTGCCTGCCGGCGCCTTACCAGAGCTTCAGTCCACCCATCCGCCCCCCCCGGAGGAAGGAGGGGCGCCGACGGGGCCGCCGCCTCCGCCGCCGCCGCCGAGAGGAGGGGGGAGGAAAGGGCCGCCCGCCGCCGCTGCCGCGGCGACGTTGGCCGCGGACTGCAGCGCCGCGCCGTCAGCCTGAGGGCCATCAACGCTCACCCTGCGCGGGGGGGCCAGGGCCCCCCCGCAACGAGACACCGTCGGGACACCGCGCCAGGACACCAGCGCGGCCGACCAGGGACCCCGCGCCCCGCCGGCCAGGGAGCCAGGGAGAGGAGGGGAAGACGGATGAGCTCCTTCCGAAGACGCTCTAGCACCGCCGGCCGCCGCCGGCCCGACTTCCGCGACGCCCCGCGGTAAAACTTCCGCCAGCGACCGCTGAGAAGAATCCGCCGCTTCGCGCGCGAACGCTTCCAACCGCCACCGCCTCGGGTCGCTGGGGCCCCCCGTCCCGCTGCCTTGCAAAGCCTCCATGACCTGCAGGGCCAGCTGCGCCGCGGCGAGCTGCAACTGGGCCCGCCGGCGTGGGCTCGGGCCCGCGTGATAAGTAACCCAAGCAGACTTGGCCGTCACCCGAGGCTGAGCCCCCCACCACCCCTGGGGGACTGCCAGCGGCCCCTCCTCCAACGCCCTTCTGGCTTGGAGAAACCTCGGGCAGTCCGCCCAGAAATGGCGAGCAGAAGCCCCGTCAAACCCACACCAAGGACACGCCGTTAATCGACCCTGCCCAGACCAACGGCGGGTCGGCGCCCACGCGGCCCCAGCCCGCCACACGGTAAGGCAGAAGCGCTTCCGCGGAGGAAGCCGGCGACGCCAGCTAGACCAGTCCGGGTGGCTCGAAGTTTCGATGCCCACCGCGCCCAGCATTTCCTCGTCGCGCCGCGCCCCAGCCCTGCGCTCCAGCAGCAGGGAGGCCCGCGCGCAGACGCGAAGGACATGCTGGCCCCGGGGGCTCGACGCGTCGAACGCACCTCCAAGATGGCGCACCCCCGCCCCTTCCGCCGCCACCAGGGCACGGCGGCCCAGGCCAACCCCTGGAACCACCCAGATGCCCTCCGGGAGGGGGCCGGGCAAGTCCGCCATGCGCAGCCCGAGCTTGCTACAATGGGTGTCCAGAGCCACCTCGAGCATGCTCGACCACGGGAGGCCGCGCGCCGCCTGCAACGCCCGGCACGACAACGCCAGGCTGGGGCGGGTCATGATCCTGTCCGCCCAGAAGCAGCGGGCGCACCACCATGTCGATTTCTGCGCCGATATGGCTTTCATGCACTCCCTCGCCAGGGCCGCTGGCGGATGCTCCACGAAGGGGGCCGCCCACATGTACTTATTCAGTGCCCACTTCACGACCTGCCCCCGCAACTCGGCTCCGCCTGGGACGCACCGAGCGCGCCGGGCCGCGTCCACCACGGGATCCCAACCGTCCCTCGGCGGGGGCAAATGCGGTCGGAGGCCGGCCGCTGGCTGAGCTATTATGCCCAGGTGCTCGGCGGCGCCAGACCCCGCCCACATTTGCCGCTTGCCGTCGTTCTCCGTCAAGCCGACCGCGGCGTCGAACTCCTGGGTGACCTGCAGCTGGGACTGGAGGTCCCCCAACGTGCTCGTCTTCAGTGACCGGTCGTCTACGTAGCTCCAGTGTCCAGCCCCGCAGGAGCCCACCAGCCCGTGCAAAGAGAGCACACAGCAGCAAACCGGGTCACCCGCGGGCATCCCCCTCGCGGGGAAGAGGGGGTCGGCCATCTCCCCTGCCACGGCGCAAAAACGAGGCGCAGTCCAGCCGGCGACGAGAGAACACACGACGGGAGGGGGCACCCCCGCGCGCTCCAAGGCTTTTCTGGCAACCTCGTGGGGGACCCTATCGAAGGCTTTCATCAAATCAACTTCCGCCCCATGTTGCCCCTCCGCCGACAACCAGGAGGCCACCGACGCGACCACGCCCGCCTCGCCGTAGGCTTCGGCCGGCTCAGGCGGGAGACACCGCAACAGCGTGGCGTGCCAAGCTCTGTGCCAGACGCTGGCCACGCAAACCGGGCGGCTGTCCGAGGACCCCCGTTTGGGGATACCCGCCACCCGGAAGGCGAACACACTTTCAGGGAAAACGCGCCCGCTCTCCGGGCGGCGCGCGCCCCCAGGCGGATCGCCCCGAGCAGAACCCACGTTGCCGCGCCGAGGCGGGGCATCCCTCCCAGGCTGGACGCCGCCAGCGCCGAAGGCCGCGCAGTCGGCCAGCTCTCCTGGCTGTTCGCCAGACTGGTCTGCCTGGGCACGCCCAGGACGCGCCTCGACGCTAGCCTCGGCGGCCGCGACGAGCAGGTCGTGCAACTCGCCCACCAACCACGGGGCGTGCTCTACGAGCGCCCTCGCCTCGCTGACCTCCCAGCCGCCCAGGCCAGCCGAGCCCGCGAGGTTCGCCACCTGCTGCCGGAACGCCGCCCGGGACGGCGGTACCCACCTGCGGGGGGGAGGCGCCGCGGGCACGCCGGCGGCGTCCGCCAGCTCGGTCCACGCCTGCGCAAAGACGAGGGGGTCGCCCGTTTCCGCCACCTCCCTCCCCAGCCCGGGACCCGGGCACCTCGGAGTGGCAGGGGCGACGCCTGGGCACCAGTGCCGCGCCCATTCCGTGCGCACGTCCGTCGCCGAAAAAGTCACGGGGGCAGGAGGTGGCTGAACCCGCTGGGCAGCCGCCTGGGCAGCGTCGGGACCCCACCGTTTAAAACGGCCCTTCCAAGCTTGAACAGCAGCCTTTTTCATTATCCCCTCCTCAACCGTGATAGCGGCGCGGAGAATGTCCGCGGCGCCCCCGAGGCACGAGGGGATCGCAGGGAGGAGGCCGCTTCGGAACGCAGGCACCCATCTCTTGAGAAGGGCCCCTGGGGTTGGGGCTTGGCCGGGGGGCACCCCCTCGCCGTTAGCTTCCGCCGACTTCCACGACTCCTCCAAGACCCGCTGCAAGCGGCATAACCTGCGGTATCGCATCGTTTCTGGCCCCCTCCTCGACGCCGTCGGCGCGACGGGCCGCTGCTCCGGCAACGAGCCCTTGTCGCGCTCCCGACCGCGAACAATTTCCGCGAGCCCCAGGCGACACGCTTCCCGCATCAAAGCCTAGCCTCGGCACGCACATGCCATCGTTCAATCGCCTCCCTGGGTGGGAGGAGCCGGTCGTCCTGCGCAGCTTCCGCCACAAGCCGTAACTGCCGAGCCTGGCCCGTCGCAGGGGGGGGGGCCCAACCGTAGAGAGCGGTTCGGGCAGGGCGCGTCTGAGGTGACAGGGGGCCGGCTCTTCCTGCAATGCGCACATCATAAGCCACGGCAACATGGTGGGGCACCCCTCTCACAGGGACGGTGAAGGCCGGTTCGACCGACGCCCCCCTGGCCAGGCACCTCGTCGGGGCAGTTTTCCCCTCAATGGTGGTGGGGATGACCCGCGCCGCCGCCCAGTCCAGAGGCATCGCGCTATCGTAGACGGGGCGCCAATTCAAGTCCCCCACAATCACCGCAGGAATTCCCGAGACACGTCCAGCCGCGGCGACGAGAGACGCCAACCAATCGTCATCCGCAGGGTGGGGCCCCCAGGCAACCGAAACCCGCATCACGTCAAAATTCCTCCCCACCGAACGCCAGGACAGCGAATCGCAATTCTTGTCGCCAAGGGTCCCCTTGCCAAGCCCGGGGCGCCAGAGCAGAAAACAACCCCCTTCCCTCATTCCATTCGCCGGCATCGGGGGAGCAGCAGACCACTGGCCACGCAAACCCGCCCGCTCAGGAGGCGCCGTGGCCCACCGAAAGCCACCTGGGGGGTGCCGGGTCTCTTGTGGGCACAAAAGATGCGCCTCCGATTCCCTGGCCGCGGCCAAGACCGCCTCGAGCCGGTCTCGCGTGAGCAGCGTGACGTTCAGGGTAAGGATCCGCACCTGCGAGGGGGGGTCAGCCCCCCTCGGGCCAAAAGCACGTCGTTTGTGGGACGTTCCGCTGCCTACCGCGCCCCCCGCCAAAGGGCGCGCCCGGGCCCCGCCTCCCAGGGGGAAGGAGGGGGGGCCCGGGCACGCCCCCCCAGCGAGGGAGGGGTTGGACGCGCAACGGCCCACGGCCGTTTGTCAAGAGGCCGCTGGCGCAGCTGCCGCTCTCGGCCCCTTGCGCCGGGCTTCACGGGACTTCTGGTGCTCAACCTCCAGGGGGGCTTCAGCATGTGCGGCCTGTCGCCACGCTTCGATCGTGACGGCCTCGCGCCGGGACCTGCAAGGGTATTTTCGGAAGGCGGCCAACGGCGCGCTCCTATCACATGTCTGGCATTTATAACAATTTGCTCCGTTCGCCACCCTGTGAATGACCCCCGTGTCCGGGTTGCAAGCTGAGCTGGCCAGTTCCTCCGAAAGCTGGCCCCTCCACTCCCAAAAGAAATCGACATGGGTGCCGCGCCTCCGTTCCCCCGTTTGCAGGTGGACGTGCGCTTGGTGCCGAGATCTTTCTTCAGGCGTCCAAGGTCTGCCCAGAGTGGGAGCTGGCATGCCTTGGCACTCTTTCCAGTGGCGGTCCGCCGCTTGCCGTTGACGGTGCGCGAGGCCCCGCCCGACCCCTTTAGGCGGTCGCCATCCGCACGCCGGACACCAATATTGGGCTCCCAAATCAGTCGGGTCGAAAGTCGGCCGGGGAAGGGGCGGCGCAGGCGGAGGAGGAGGGTCCGCCGGATCTTCGAAATTCCCCAGAGAGCGGCACGGCCCCCCCTCGAGACTTGGCGCTCTGACACAAAACGTGGAATCAGGCCAACCCCGCCCGCCGAGCAAAGCCACCAAGGATGGGCTGAACTCAACCCGTCTCGTCGGGGTGGCCTGCCCCCCTTGCGACCCCTCCAGCGCTGGTTCACTCGGGCCCGCACCGCTTCGGGCGCAGCTCTGCGATTGGGCCGGGGTAGCCAAAACCCCGCTCCCCGCCGACGCACCTTGGCTCAAGCCTGGGGCCGTGACCGTGTTGGGCAAATCGTAACGACCCCCGCGTCTCGCCGAGGCACTGTCCGAGCTTGCCCCTGGAGTGCCCCCCAAGAGTTCCCGCACCGAGGCCGAGACGCGGATAGGAGTGGAAGGGCCCGCCGCCGAACGCCGCCCGCCTCCGTCCAGGCTGCCGCGGCCGTCCGTGGCACCCGTCCTGCCTTCAAAGACGCCGCCAAGGAGCCCCAAGAGACTCCCAAGAGGTCCCCAAGAGGCCCTAAAGAGGGCTCCAGGGCCGGCGGAATGAGCGAAGCGATTAAATAAAGGAAAACAAATCCTCATGGAAGAGAAAGATGAGGAGGAGGATAAGGGGGAGCAGAAGAAAGAAATGAGGAGGACGACAACGACGACGGCGACGAGGACGAGGGAGACGAGGAGGGAACGATGAGGAGGGGGAGGACGACAACAGGGACGAGGACGAGGAGGAGGGGGACGAGGAGGGGGGGGAGGAGGAGGACGGCAGGGAAGAAGGCAGAAAGGAGTCCAGGCGAGGAGGAGGAGGACGACGACGAGGGGGACGAGGTGCCCCCGTCCATCAGCCCGCGCTCCTGTGAGATGGGGGGGGGAGGCGAGTCGGCTCCTGGAGCTCGGCGATCTCCGCGGCGGCCCTTTGCGCACCTGGTTCGGGCGTTCGACACCCGCCGCCGTCGACACCCCGTCGCCGTTGGCCTCATGTTCCTCCTCCTCCTCCTCCTCCTCCGTTCCCGTTTCCCCATCCTCTGCCGCATGATCACCACGATCACCACAACCATCGCCATCATCGCCCATCTTCGCCCGTCATCAGCATCATCAGCATCGTCATCAGCAGCATCGTCAGAATCATCACAATCATCATCCTCATCATCGCCATCATGGTGACCAACATCATCAACCCCTTCATCAGCATCAGCTGCGTCATCATCACCAGCAGCACCATCATCATAAACACAATCATCAACAGCAGCAGCATCAACAACATCGCCATCATCAACATCATCATTACCAACACCAGCATCCGGGCCAACATCGTCATCGTCAGCAGCATCAGCACCAGCAGAATCAGCATCAGTATCGCCATCAGCATCATCAGCACCATGATAATCCGCATCAGCATCAGCATCACCGTCATCATCCTCCTCCTCCTCCTCCTCCTCCTCCTCCGCCTCCTCCTCCTCCTCCTCCTCCACCCCCTCCTCTTCCTCCTCCTCCTCCTCCTCCTCCTCCTCCTCCTCCTCATCATCATCATCATCATCATCATCAGCAGCATCAGCATCATCACCATATAGGGGTCCACTCGGCCGTGCCTTCGCCGAACACGCGCGCGCTGCCGACGCGACGCCGCCGTCGGCCTCCGCTGGTGGGATCCGAGTAGGGAAGGACAAAAGTCTGCTGGGATCCGAGTAGCGCAGGCTGGACCTCGAACTGGATCCTATTAAGGATGGATGGAGTTCGAAGGGCATCCGATCGAGGAGAAATGGAGATCTAACTCGGTCCCATTGGGGATGGGTAGCGGCCTCATCGAATACTACCCAGGATGGATGGAGCTCTAACTAGATCCTACTATAAATCGGTAGATAACTTTTGAATGTTCGTTCGTTTAAGGATGAATGCAGCTCGAATTGGATCCTTGTAGATACGGATGCAGGGCAAATCGGGTTCAACGAAAGATTTATGGAGGTCCAATCGGGTTCTGCAAGGGATGAATGGATGTCCATTAAGAATCCGCGAAGGATGGATGGAGGTCGTATTGGATCCTAGTGGGGGTGGGTAGGGGCCGCATCAAACTCTACTAAGGGTGTATCGAGGAAGAATAAAAATCGGCGAGGGATGGGATGGAGCTCTAATCGGACCCTTGTAGAGATGGATAAAAGTCTGAGAGGGCTCTAAGAGGGATGGATTACGTTTGAATGGGGCTCGATGAAAAATGTGGGAAACTCTAACAGGATCCTAGTGGTGATTGGTAGAAGGTCTAATAGGATGCACTCAGGGATGATCGGAGCTCCAATAGGATCAGAGTAGAGATGGGTAGAGGCATGATGGGATTCTATCAAGGATGAACGGCGGATCTCTGTTAAGATCCGAGCGGGAATGAGCTAGTGGTACCCAAGGATCCTACTAGAGATGGATGGAGCTCTCTTATGAGAATCCCAACGGAGATGCAAGGAGCTTTCATGTGATCCAACGAGATCCGATGGTAGCCCCATTGGATCCTTATGCAATCCAGTCGAATCCCTGCTGAATCCTATAGGGAGTCTTCTTGGACCTCTGCGAATCCCATAGGTGTCCTATGGGACTTCCGCGGAATCCTATGGCTCCGTTGGCGTCGGCGTGGGCGTGGGCGTGGGCTTGGGTTTGGGCGTGGGCGTGGATGTGGGTGCGGGCGCGGGCGTGGGCGTGGGCGTGGGCGTGGGCGTGGGCGTGGGCGTGAGCGTGGGCGT
>CAUYUJ010009768.1:102500-146911 GCA_963575745.1 Prorocentrum cordatum
TGCGACTGCGAAAACTACTACGACTACTACGACGGCTACTTCTACTACTGCTACGACTGCAACCACTACTACGGCTACTACTACTACTACTACTATTATTACTACTACTACTACTACTACTACTACTACTACTACGACTACTACTACTACAACTACTAGTACCCCTAGTACTACTACTACTACTACTACTACTACTACTACTACTACTACTACTACTGCTACTGCTACTGCTACTACCACTACTACTACTACTACTACTACTACTACTAACTATACTAACTACTACTACCTACTAATACTACGACTACGAGTACCGAGCACTACTACTACGACAACTACTACTACTACTACTACTAATAACTACTACTTACTACTACTACTACTACTACTGCGACTACTAACTACTCTACTACTACTACGGCGACTACTAACGACTACGACGACGACTACTACTACTACTACTGCTACTACTACGACGACGACTACAACTACGACTACGACGACTACTACTACTACTACTACTACTACTACTACTACTACTACGACTACGACTACGACTACGACTACGACGACTACTACTACTACTACGACTACTACTACTACTACTAATACTACTACTACTACTACTACTACTACTACTACTACTACTACTACTACTACTACTACTACTACTACGGCTACTTCACTAATATTACTAATCATACTCCTACTCCCACTACCACTACTACCACGACGACGACGACTACTATTACTACCACTGCTACATCATCCGCCGCAGCATCAACAACCTCATCATCATGATCAGCATCCTCATCAACATATTTCCCATCATCTGACTCGCCACCCACATCATCTAGCAAATGCGCGTCATCATGGGAAGCGACATCATCGTCGTCATCATCATTAGCATCAACATCAGCATCATCGTCGTCACCGCAATCCTCACCTTCATCGTCATCAGAATCTCCATACGCATCCTCATCACCACCCATCGCCCCCATCATTATCATCATCCCCGTTCAATCAGCATAAGCATCATCATCACCACACCCACCATCACCATCATCACCACCATCATCAACAACCATTTGAATACTGTTCGCTCATATATGCCAGCGTGCCACTCAACACTTATACCCCAAACCCTCGATACCCGCCTTTTTCGTCTGTCATCGTGCCCCCATTGACAGCATATACGGTCCAAGGTCTGGCCCACCACCACCCCTCATGCTGATGCCATCGGGCCCCCCCGCCCCCCCCACGCAATGCAGCCCCCCCCACCCCCTGTGGGTGTGGTGTGGTGCTGTGGGTGTGGCGCGTGTGGCGTAGTACTGTGGTGTTCCAGGAGAGCTTCGGAGGTCGTCGTCGTCGCCACCGCAGCCGTCGTCGTCCGAGGGCTCCAAAGGAGGTCGGCGCCGCCGCCGCTGCCGTCGCCACCGCCGCTTTCTTCGTCGTCGTCGTCGCCGTCGTACTCGTCGCCGCCGCCGCCGTCGTCGTCGTCGTCGTCGTCGTCGTCGTTCCCCCCCCCTATCCCATGAGGGGGGCGGGGGCCCGAGGGACCCGAGACCCATCCCATCTGGGGGGGAGGGCGTAGGCCTGGAGCCCGGGATCATATATCCGTCTTACCTGCAACGTGTATGTCAGGCAGCCCCTAAGGCGAGGGAAGAGAGGACGGAAGGAAGGAAGGGACGGGGAAGGGAGGAGGATGCAGCACGAGAGAGAATTGCAGGAGGGGGGCTCGGAGCTGAAAACATTTGGCAGAACCAGACGGGCAGATCGGGCGGGTAGACCCTAACGGGCGGGTCGAGAAGGCAGGCCCAGACGGCCAGGTTGAGCAGGCGGGTTGCTGAAACGTGCGTCAAGCATGAAACGCGAGAAGTCTCGAGCGATAGCGCGATTCCCACATGAATCGTGAGGAAATCCGTAGGGAAAGCGTGATTCCTGGAATTGAGCAGCAAAAACAACAACCAACCACCAACCACCAACCACCACCACCACCACCACCACCACCACCACAACAACAACAACAACAACAACAACAACAACAACAACAACAACAACAATTACTAGCACGTGGGGACACTCCGTTCTCACCAGTGCCAGGGTTTTTCATACGAAACGCCCTCCATACCCCCCACTTTTGGTGGGGGGGTCCCGTTTCAAGCTCTAACACATTTTCCAACGACTCTCTTCGCCACCACCCACACCCACTTCCCCTCCCTATGAACGTTCGGACCACCTTCAACTTCGTGGCCTTCGGACGACCGAGCTACTACACGGGCGGCATGGGTGAAATTTTTTCTTTCCGTACAGATTTTTGTTCGTGCCCTACGGTGGCGATTCGTCTGATTTTATGTTGCGCGGGTGCTAAAAATTCCTAAGGGAAACCCAATGGTTTTTTTTTGAAGATTTCGCGTGCGCGCGCGAAGAAAAAACGAATGTGTCCCGCAGGGTATTATTTGACAGGGGTGATGGCCCTGGCAGGTGCGCAACCGTTGTTGCAGAAGTTCGAAAAAGTTGCTCGCAAAAGCCCGTTTGACAGAAATGATTAAAAAGTGTTGGGTTTCCTACGAATCCGCAAGAGCGCGCGGGATAAAGTTTTGACAATTTGTTTTTGAAAAACCATTGGTTTTTTGATGTTTTTATGTTAAAATCGCTACGAAAACTAAGGTTTTGGAAGGATTTCGTCTTGCGCGCGCGAGTGTCCACTTTACCACAAACTTGTTTTTGCAAAAAAAAAAATAAAGCAAAAACAAAAAAAAAAAAAAAACAAAAAAAAAAAAAAAAAAAAAAAAAAAAAAAAAAAGAAAAAATAAAAAAAAAAAAAATTGCAAGGGATTATGAAGTTTGGTTATGTTAGAAACAGAAATGTCCTTTGCCTTATTTTTTGACAAGGGAAAAACCGCCCGTAACAAAAACAACCGGATCTGGAATCCATCTTTTTGTCAGGGCTTTCGGCTCTAAAATGATTGAAAATTTGGCTGCGGCCTAGGCGCGGCGGGGGGGCCGTGCACCAGGGGCCCCAACAATAATTATTCTTTAGAAGTAATAATGTTCAACAACAACAACAACAACCACAACAACAACAACAACAACAACAACCACCACCACCACCACCACCACCACCACCACCACCACCACCAATAACAACAACAACAACAACAACACCACCACAACCACCACCAACAACAACAACAACAACAATAATAAAATGAAGACCGTTCGCCCTTACATGCTCGAATGTCCAATAACGCGTCGATACCCGCCCTCTTCGTCTTCGATCGAACCCCTTTTGGGGGGTATACCTTTCTTCCCTGCAGGCCGGGCCCCGGCAAGCGGCGGGGCGGCCGCGGACCGTCGGCCTGGCCAGCGGCAGCGCTGATCGGCGGGGCGGCCGCGGACCGTCGACCCGACCCCAATAGGGACGGACAGGGGACCGACCACGACGACGACGTCGACGACGACGACGACGACGTCGAAGACGACGGCGACGACGACGACGACGGCGACGACGAGCGAAAGCGAGAGCGAGAGAGAACGACAGCAGGGCCACGAAGGGCACGAAGTAGGCCACGAAGGGCGACAGCGGGACACGAAGGGAATGCGTATGGGGCCACGAAGAGTGCGAACGAGCGGGGGCCACGAAGTGCAGATAATGCGGGGCCACAGAGGGCAACTATGGGGCCACTGAGGGTAGCAACTGGGCCACGTAGGACAGTGAGGGGGACACGAAGGGCGACAGCGGGGCCACGAAGGGCATGCACATGGGGCCACAACGGGCGCGACTCCTGGGTGCCTGGGTGTCGGGAGCGCAGCGCTTGGGCAAATTGCAGGAAATTCCAACGCAAGGCCATTCTTCAGTAAGTTGCAAGCAAGTCTCCAGCGAGAGCGCGACTCCAGAGCGCCGGGAGGGCGATTCCTGAATAAATTGTAAGGAAGTCCCCAGCGAGAGCGCGATTCCTGAATAAAATGCGAGGAAGTCTCGGGCGGGAGCGGGGGTCCTGGCTAAATTGTAAGGAAGTCTCAAGCGGGAGCCGTTGTTGTTGTAACCCGGGGGCCAGGGGCCCAATTTGAGCAGGAAGACTTCCCCTGTCAAAAAAACAAGGTGCGAGCGTCGAAGGGCACACTTTGATTGACAAAAAACAGTAAGCACCGGTGGGGGGGGATCAACAGTAATTATTCTCCAGAAGTGAGAATTCAACAACAACAACAACAACAACAACAACAACAACAACAACAACAACAACAACAACAACAACAACAACAATTACTAGCACGTGGGGACACACCGTTCTCACCAGTGCCAGGGTTTTTCATAGGAGGCGGGCAATACCCCCACTTTGTGGGGGGGCCGGTTCAAGCTCTACCAAATTTCCAAACGACTCTTCGCCACCACCCACACCCAGCTTCCCGCCCTATGACGTTCGGACACTTCACTTCGTGGCATGCGGACGACCGTGGCTACTATTCAGGGCCCCGCGGCCGACGACGACGGCGTGCGCGCGCGAAGAAAAAACGAATGTGTCCCGCATGGTATTATTTGACAGGGATGATGGCCCTGGCAGGTGCGCAACCGTTGTTGCAGAAGTTCGAAAAAGTTGCTCGCAAAAGCCCGTTTGACAGAAATGTTTAAAAAGTGTTGGGTTTCCTACGAATCCGCAAGAGCGCGCGGGATGAGATTTTGACAATTTTTTGTTTAAAAACCATTGGTTTTTTGATGTTTTTATGTTAAAATCGCTGCGAACACTAAGGTTTTGGAAGGATTTCGTCTTGCGCGCGCGAATGTCCACTTTACCTTATTTTTTTGCAAGGGATTCTTGAAGTTTGGTTATGTTAGAACAAGAAATGTCCACTTTAGCTTATTTTTTGCAAGGGAAACCGGCCGTAACAAAACAACCGGATCCGGACCAACCCGTTTTGCCTGAGACTTCCTCACGAAAATGATGAAAATGAGGCTGCGGCCTAGGCGCGGCGGGGGGGTCGTGCACCAGGGGCCCCAACAATAATTATTCTTTAGAAGTAATAATGTTCAATGACAGCAACAACAAACACAACAACAACAACAACAACAACAACAACAACAACAACAACAACAACAACGACAACAACAACAACACCAACAACAACAACAATAACAACAACAACAACAACAGCAACAGCAACAGCAACAGCAACAGCAACAGCAACGACAACAGCAGCAGCAGCAAGAACTGCATTAGCATCAGCACCATCATCCTCATCATCATCATCATCATCATCATCATCATCACCATCGTCAGCATCATCACCTTCATCGTCATCGTCATCATCATAATCATTATTCATCGTATTAGCATGTTCATCATCGTCCTCATCATCAACATCAACAACAAGATTATGGCCACCAACCCCTTCAGCATCAACCTCAGCATCACTACCATCGTTACCAGCATCGTCAAAACCATCATCACTACCACCACAACCTTCGTCGCCGTCATTAGGATCACCATCATCCCCATCATCATCCCCTCCTCCCCCCTTCACTCCCTCCCCGTCCTGATCCCCATTCCTCCTTCTATTCCTCATCCTCCTGCTCCTCCTCCTGCTTACCCTCCTCATACTCCTCATCCTGCGTCCCTCCTCCCCATCCTCCTCCTCCTCCTCCTCCTCCTCCTCCTCCTCCTCCTCCTCCTCCTCCTCTTCCTTCTCTTCCTCCTCCTCCTCCGGCTCATTAACCAGAGCGTGAAGCACGCACGTTTCGCATTCTGAGGGGCGCGTTCGCATACGACCCCGGCCTTTTCCCATGCGAGTACATATCGCACCACACACGCTCAGGACTTAAGGATGAGACTTCCAAGCGGTCGTGGATCACAGAACTCTGAGGGTCGCCTCATCCTCAAGCCTATAGCGTCCTTGGCAGTCCTCCTCCCCTCTCCCACCTCCTCCTCCTCCTCCTCCTCCACTCCTCCTTGCCCTCGCCCGTTCCCCCCTCCTCCCCCTCCTCCCATCCTCCTCCACCACGCCTCCTCTCTCTCCCTCTCTCTCGCGCGCCCTTCCCTCCGCTCCCCCCCCCCTGGGCGGGCGCGCATCGCGCACCCCGCCGGCCCCGCTCGGACTCCTCGCCGAGGAGCCGCTCGGACTCCTCCCGCAGCGCCCCCTCCAGCTCGGCCCTCTCGCCGCTGGCGCGGGCTGCCATGGACTCCTGGCGAGGGACGACGACGGCGACGAGGTGGACGAGGAGGGGGAGGAAATGGAAGAGGAGGAGGAGAGGGAGGGCGAGGAGGAGGACGGCGAACACGAGGGCGCCGAGGAGGACGAGGACGGGACCGAGAGCGCAGACGAGGACGGGACCGAGAGCGAGGACGAGGACGACGAGGACGGCGCGCCGACAAGAAGGAGCAACTACGACGAAGGCGAGGACGACGCCGGCGCCGATGACGACAAAGACGGCATGGAAGACGACGACGACGAGGGGGAATGGGACGACGGGAAGGAAGACAAAAACCAGAGTAAACCGAGGATGCATCAACGCTGCGAAAATCACGGTACAGTTCCATGTCCTCACAAACGCCCGTGTCACGGACGAGCGCCGTATGGCCCTGTCATCCAGGCGGTCGCTCCGTCTTGGGGAGGAACCACCGGCCATCATTGTAACTACAAACATGCCAAGAGCTAGGACCATAATTGCTAAGGAAACGTCAAACGCGAGGCCCAGGAAGGGACCGCCCTCCATACTTTGTCACGAGTGCACATGGCTCCGAGGGCACTCCAGCCGCCCGGCTGCTGAAACATCACAAGGCACTTGTGCGCGGCGCCAGGTCGAGAGCCACATCTTGCAAAAACTAGATCGTGCCAGTATGCCGGCGTTCTGGACCAGCGTGCGCAGCACCACTGCAAGAGCCTTTTTTGAAAACGATTCGCACTGTATCTGTGTACATGTCGCCCGCCGCCTTGTGAAAAGGCCTGCCCCCGCTCACTTCCCCCCTGGGCTCGAGGGCCCAAACTTGCGAGAAGTCCTCGAGCGGAACGCCGCACCGAACCCGCCCCGCCAACGCATCTCGTGACGCGAGGAGGCGGGGGGTATCTTGCAAGGGTGCGGAATGGCAAAGGAGCGACGAGGCGGAAGAGCGAGAAGAGGAGGAAGAAAAAGGAGAAGGAGCAAAAGCAGGAGCAGAAGGGAGGTGGAGGAGGGATGAGGAGGAGGCAACGCTACAGCCCCAGTGTGCTGGGGCATGTGCGGCGTCTGAGACAGAAGACGAAGGGGGAGGAGGAACGAGGAGGAAGAAGAGGAGGAACGAGGAGGAGCGAAGATAAAAAAGAGGAGGAGAAAGAGGAACGACGAGGAGGAGAAAGACTCAGGGGCGGCGACGAGCAGCAGGCACGACGAGGAGGGGCGGCGAAGACGGCGGGGCGTCACCGCACCGCACAGCGGCACGAATCCCGCCGAAGAGGTCGCACGTCCGCCGGCCCTTCCCCCTCCCGACGAGCCCCTCGCGCGGCGAACGGCCCGCGCGAGCCCGAGCGCACCGCCCGTCGATCCGAGGGCCTGGCGCGCGCCCCGCGCTGGGGCAGAGGGGAGCACGCCACTACAAGTTACTTATATCTATATATATGCGTATATATATACACTTATATATAGTATGTAAAACATTCACGCATACATACATACATACATACATACATACATACATACATACATACATACATACATACATACATTCATTCATTCATACATACATACATACATACATACATACATACATACATACATACATACATGAATGCATGCATGCATGCATGCATACACACATGCATACATACATACATATGTATGTATGTGTATATACGGACATACACATATATAGACATATATGCATGCATGCAGACATACATGCCTGCACGCATACACACATACGTCTATACATATAACGGCGCACCGGGTCCGGGGGCCCGGGGCCGGGACCTCGACCGCAAATGTGGGCCCCGGGGGGCCCGGAGGCTCGTCGAACCGCCGGACGCCGTCCAAGATCGTTCGCAGGCGGCTTCGGAAAGGCGCTCCGATGGCTCCAGATGCCTTCCAAGACGCCTGTCATGACACCAAGAAGGTCCCAGAAGCCTCCAAGACGCTCCGAGAGGCAGCCCAAGAGAGGCCCAAGAAGCAAAAATCGTGCCATTCCTATGGGAAAACGTATATTTTTCGCATGTTCGCCTCTTGGGCTTTCACCGCGTCCAAGACGGCCCAAGAGGCGCCCAAGACGGTCTACGAGGCCTCCGGGAGCGCTCCAAGGCTGCGCACGAGTGGCCCAGGACGGCCCCAAGACGGCCGAAGAGAGCCCCAAGACGAGTTCGAGAGGGGTCCCAGACGGAGAAAGCCAACCTCGAATTCCGAGCTTCCGGCCCAAGAGGCTCCAGGAGGCGCCAAAATGCCGCCAAGAGGCGCCAAAAGGCTCCCAAAAGCACCCCAAGACGTTCCGAGAGGCACCCCAAGAGAGGTCCAAGAAACAAAAATCGTGCCATTCCTATGGGAAAACGTATATTTTTCGCATGTTCGCATCTTGGGCTTTCACCGCGTCCAAGACGGCCCAAGAGGCCTCCAAGACGGCCTAGGAGGCCTCCGGGAGCGCTCCAAGGCTGCGCACGAGTGGCTCAGGACGGCCCCAAGACGGCCCAAGAGAACCCCAAGACGACTTCGAGAGGGGTCCCAGAAGGAGAAAGCCACTCTCGAATTCCGAGCTTCCGGCCCAACATATCCCAGGAGGCGCCAAAACGCCGCCCAGAGGCGCCAAAAGGCTTCCAAAATCAGCCCAAGACGTTCCGAGAGGCACCCCAAGAGAGGTCCAAGAAGCAAAAATGGTCTCATTCCTATGGGAAAACGTATACTTTTCGCATGGTCGCCTGTTGGGTTTTCACCGCGTCCAACACGTCCGAAGAGGCTCCCAAGACGGCCTAGGTGGCCCCCAAGAGAGTTCCAAGACGGTTCACGAGGCGCCCAGGACGGCAAAATTGGATTCCAAAATGGCCTAAGAGAGCCCCAAGGCGTGCCCGAGAGGGGTCCCAGAGGGAGGAAGCCACTGTAGAATTCCGAGCTTTCGGCCCCAAGAGGCTCCAGGAGGCGCCAAGAGAGCTCTAAGAAGCCCCCACGAGAGACCCAGGACGCCCCAAGAGGCTCCAAAGGCGGCCCAAGAGAGCCCCAAGATGGGCCCGAGAGGGGTTCCACGCAAGTTGTTATTGTATCGGATACTCGCTCGGGAAAGGACGAGGATGAGGAGGAAGACGAGGAGGAGGAGGAGGAGGAGGAGGAGGAGGAGGAGGAGGAGGAGGAGGAGGAGGAGAGGGAGGAGGAGGAAGAGGAGGAGCAGGAGAAGGAGGAGGAGGGGTGCTGTGGACGCCGCCGAAGCTTCCCGGGGAGTCCTGGGGGCACCTTGGTCTAGGGCCCCTCGTCGCAGCGGCTGGGCGCAGCCCGAAACGTTGGAGCGTTCGGAGTCCCGGGGTCGATTTTGAGACGACTTTGCGTTTCCAGTGTCTCGCCCTTCTCCTCGACAGTCGAAACCCAGACTGACAGATTGCCTTGGGTTCCAGGGGCCACTCTGGCGCGGCCAGGTTGGAGGTTTTTCCTTGCTCGCCAGTCTGTAACCTCGCTGGCTCCCTCGCCAGATTGCCAACTTTTGCCAAAATGGGGCCGCCAGATTGGCGCCAGATTGGCTTCGACTTCACGTCCCAAGATTTCAGTGTCTCGCTCTTCTCCTGGACAGTCGAAGGCCAGACTGACAGATTGCCTTGGGTTCCAGGGGCCACTCTGGCGTGGCCAGGTTGGAGGTTTTTCCTTGCTCGCCAATATGTAACCTCGCTGGCTCTCCGCCAGATTGCCAACTTTTGCCAGATTGGGGCCGCCAGATTGGCGCCAGATTGGCTTCGACTTCGCGTCCCAAGATTTCAGTGTCTCGCCCTTCTCCTGGGTAGCCGAAGGCCAGACTAACAGATTGCCTTGGGATCCAGGGCCACTCTGGCGTGGCCAGGTTGGAGATTTCTACTTGCTCGCCAGTCTGTTACCTCGCTGGCTCCCCCACCAGATTGCCAATTTTTGCCCGATAGGGGCCGCCAGATTGGCGCCAGATTGGCTTCGACTTCGCGTCCCCAATTTCTTCTCACAACGATTCCTGGGTCTGTGACGCGACAGAACCTAAGCGCGCGCGAAGCGCGCGCGTGGTTCTAGTATACATATATACACGCACACAGCCACCCCCCGACGAACTTTGCACGCACCTCCAGAGGGGCGGCGAGGCGAGGCGAGGCGAGGCGAGCGCTGGTTACCGTTCCGTGCGGGGCCGCGGGGGCGCGCCATGAAGGCGACGGCGGTGTGGCCGCAGCCCCTCATGTGAAGCAGTCCTTGAAATGCTCAAGGGTGGTATCCGGAATAACTACGTTCAGCAACCACAAGGCACCAAACTTCCACTAAATTCGCCGGCCCAACGGGCCAGAGGCGTGCTAAGAAGATCTCCGGTAACTACTTAACAATATTTCTACTTCGCGCGCGCGGGGCGGCCCCTGGGGGCCCCCGGACGAGAACTACCCTGGCCGATCCCTGGCGGGGTCCCGGCCGGGTCCCGGGCGATCCCCAGAGGGGAAGCTATTTTTCGCCACCCCTCACGAGGATCGTGGCCTCCGAGGGGGCGGCTGCAATCGACCACCACCCCCGCCCCAAGGGGCCCGAAGGAGCCCCCCAAGAGGCCCCAGGGGGGCCCAAGACGCCACCGAGGAGCCCCAAAACGCTCCCAAGAAGCCCCCAAGAGGTCCCCAAGACAGCCCCAAGAGGCCCCTAAATGGCGCTCCAGGGCCGGCGGAATGAGCGAAGCGATGAAATAAAGCAACGTGCCATTGAACAACTGATATTTCAAACGCGCGCTTCCAAAAACCCACTCTTGCCGTCGTACAGGCAATTGGGCATAATCAGGACACAACGCGAACATACGCGCAAATCTTTGCAGCAAGTTTTGCCGAGACTGCAATGCATTCGGGAAGCTCTTTTGCGTCCACTGCGCCAGCCCCGCACAAATCGCACACATGATCGTTCCCATGCTGGTTTTGCCAACGCTGGTTCGGCTTGTACATCCCATGGTGAACTCGCGGGCATCGGTGGGAAAAACCCAACACCGTATTAAACGATATGTTTTCTTGGTCTGCTTCTGCCATTCCCGTGTAATTCGAATGCCGCCCTCCGACTTTCCGAAACCCGAACACGCGCAATATAGCCACGCACGTTTCTCTGAACTGTCTGTGCTGCCTCCTGCGGTTGTTCCTCAAACTGTGGCTCCAACGGCTGCCATACACCAGTGTGCAAAATATCGTAAACAGGATCGCTTGTCAAAATCTCTCTCGACTGGGAACCATTGTCTGGAACGGCCGATTGGAAATAAACGTCATGCTCCAACATATACTGTGTTGGAGTCAAGCGCTGCTCCAGAACATCCACCTTCGAGGCTAAGCCTGAATAGTGGCCTGGCGATGCGAGCAAGGAGGCAAAGTGAAAAATGTTACCACGCGGCGGGGAACAAACTATATGTTGCTGAAGCTTCTCCGAGTTGAGAAACGCTTCGCCCACAGCAACGCGTCGATCTCTGAGTTGTCTGGCTCTCGATCGCGACATGATTTTACAATTCTCTGCTTCACAAGGTCGCCAGTACTCGCCTGCGTCACGAGGAAGGGCCGCTTCCAGAGAATTCTGCATGAACGTTGCTGCCAAGCTGTCTGTCGCTCTGGAGGGGCGGCGGTGTAGAAAGTCGGTGGTTTTCTGCGGTGATGTATACACCGCTACCCTCCCCTGAGGCCCAGAAACAATCCATGAATGGGTGTCTGTGTATATTTGCTTTGTGGCGGAGGGAGGAGGGGGGACGAGGACGAGGGACGGGCAGGAAGGGATGTAGTTGGTTGGTCAGCTCGGGCAGGAAGCGGCTAGGCAGGTCGCGAGATTTTTTGACCAGCAGAAGGTGGAGCCCGCTTGGAACTGAGGACCCGGGCTCGTGCGGCGGCAACGGAGAAAGGACCCCGACTTGCTAGACCCGCATTGTCTCTCAATGCAGACGGACCTGGGCATCAGTACAGGTCGAACCCAGGCCCGAGTCTTTCCAATGTAGGGCGACGAAATCTATACATATCCACTGCTCCCAGGCCAGGCCCATCCTCAACCCCGCAGCGGTGTATACGCCACGCCCTCCTGGCTTGGCCAGGAGGGCGCATACACAGCTCCTGGGTTCAAGATGGGCATGGTCAGGGAGCAGTGGATTTTTTTTTTTTTTGTTTCACCCCAACGAACCCATCACCCGATGCCCGTCCAGAGGCCAGACAATTTCGATTGAGCGTCAAATCCGCTTCCCCTCAAGGGGGCTATAACCGCACCAACACATGACTCGCTCGCGACAGGGCTGTGGATATGTATAGATTTCGTCGCCCGACAATGGGGGGCAGAGCCCGAGTCGCTCGACCAGGGCCCCCAGCGAAGCATCGGGGCGACCGGGAGCCGCCAGCCCTTCCTCGTTCTCCCGTGGCCCCCGTCCTCGGGCGCACGGTGTACAACATGGATGACAATCGGACTCTGGAAAGGGGGCTCCTCGGCGATTCAAGCAGACAAGTTCCTCGACGATCTGTTTATGCAATGGCTCTTCGATTCAAGCTGACACTTCTACAGAAAGTGAACTGGTGTTTAGATCCTGCCACAACTCAACTTGTGTCTAAAATTGCTGCGGTGAGCGGCGCAGGGAAGAGAGCGCCGGCACACACACGCGCACACACGCGCGCGCCAGAAGATCACTCTTCAAGAACACGAGACCCTCTGTCGGCCGAAACAAGCAAAACATCCAAGGGAATCCTCCCCAAGATGCACAAGACCACCCAGCAAACACGACAAAAATTTGTGTACGCACCCTCCCCGAACCGACCTCGATCTTATACCTCGGTCGGACTGCAACATGGATTAGGGATCCGAAGCAAACAACCGGTGCCACCTGGCTTGGCGACAGGGCGTGCCGATTCTGCACGAAAACGGGACACGTCGCCAACCCACGGGTACCTTCCCCACGATGCGCAAGAACATCCAGCAAACACGAAGAACACCAAGGTACCCGCCTCGAACCGACCTCGATCTGATGCCTCGGTCCGACTGTACGCGGTCCCTGGAAATTCCGACCCTTTCCCCAAGACCGGCTTCTCGTCCTGAGTCGTTATGTGACGGTCTCGGGGCCGGGTGAAGGCCCCGAGAAGCCGAACACGTGCAAAAACTTCCTGTCTTGATTTTTGTCACGACGCGAGTCTGTCTGGGGGCGGAGAGGGGGGGAGGGACGGAGGGACGGAGGCAGGATCGGTCATCACCGAATCGGGAATCCGGGGGGAAGACGAGGACGAGGACGAGGAAGGGGGGAAGAGAGGGAGAAGGGAGGAGGAAGAGGAGAAGGAAGAGAAGGAGGAGGAGGAAAAGGAGGAGGAGGAAGAGGAGGAACAGGAGGGGGAGGAGGAGGAGGCGGAGGAGGAGGGAGGGGCAGCAGAGGGGGAGGAGGGGGAGGACTAGGAGGGAAGGACAGAGGGAGAGGGGGGAGGACGAGAACGAGAGAGAGGCACGGGGGCAAGATGAGTCAAGACAGAATCGGGAAATCGGATCGGATCAGAACGCGCATCAGAGCAAAACCGCAGCGCTACGGGGTCGAGAACGAATCGGATCGGCCGCGCCAGGAAGCACAGCAGCTCCACGCAACCACCGGGTCACATCATATCGACAGAATACCGGACACGAGCCGGATCGGACAGAAGAGAATCCAAGCGGGATAGTGAAGGTTGTTCCAGAAATCTCAGCATAATGATGAAAATGATGACGATGAGGATGATGATGATGATCAAACTGATCCTAAACGATAATGGGAATAATAAGAAATCCCTCGGAATCCATCGGAGAGCGATAAGACTCCTTAGGACGTTCGTTGGATCCCTTGGGAAAGCCATAAGGATCCTTCGGAAATCCATAGAACACCCAGAGAAATCCCTCGAACCCCTGATAATACCAAGTGGGTCCTTGATGATTTCCATAGCAACCCTCGAACATGAATTGGGTTCCATCGGATATCTGTAGGAGTCCTATGAGCACCCATAGGAAGCCCGAGGACATCCACCGGAATCCAAAGGACATCTATTGCACTCCGATGGTAATCTATGAGATCCGTTCGACAACCCATGGGAATCCTTAGGACAGCCATGGGGATCCTGAGGATACCACTAGGCCCCCACAGAACATCAATTGGATCCCGTAGGAAAGTCACGAGATCCCTCTTGCGAGATCCATCATCCACGGGGATTTGCGAAGATTGCGAAGAAGAGGATGACGAGATGACGGCGCCGGTGGCCCCTCGCTCTTACGGCTCTTGGTGCTCGGCGAGTCGGTTCCCAGCGCTTGCCTGAGAGCTGGCAGTTCTTCGCGGCCCTCGCCAATAACCCCCCCTCGCGCGCAACCTCGAGAAGCTCGCCCACGCAGGCTCGGCATCCTTTGGGGCCGCCCTTGCGCGGGAGATACTTCGCGCGCGCTCGCGCTGCAGCCTGCGCCTCCTCGAAGCTGCCGCTCTTGGGCCCTGGCGCCGTCGGGCCATTCGGCGGCCCGGCCGCGCCCTTGCCCCCGGCCTCGGCCACGGCCTTGGCCGCGGCGCAATGGCTGTCGATCGCGCCCTGCAGCTTCTGGAACCACTCTTTGCCTCGAGCGCGCGCCCGGGCGACGCCGATGGCGGCAGGCGGCACTCGCCCCGGATATCGCGCGAAGCGCTCCACCCACCCCGTCGCCCAGGAGCCCGCAAGTCCGGCCATCCGCCGGCAACATCTCGTCGCTGCTCGCAGGGCATTCCTCGGCAGGGCCGATGGCGCTGAGCTTTCGGGGGATCTTCGCGGCGGCCTGCTTGGCGTTCTCGGACGGATGCATGAGAGCGTCGCGGCACTCGGCGGCCGCGACCGCCCCCTGCTTGGACACCGTAAATTGGGTGCAGTGCGCGGTGGCCTCGGCGTGCGCCGCGACCTGCAGGCGCCCGGCCCTCTCGACTCTCTCGGCCCAGCGCCCCTGCCACTCGGGCTGCTGGGCGGAAGGCCCGCCCTCTCCCTGGCCCTCGCGAGCCCAGGCGACGGCCGCCGCGGGCTCGATCGCCAGAACGTTCTCGGGGATGCCCACATGCTCCTCCGCCTCGCCGAGCAGCGCGCTCACCGTGCCGAGCTCGAGGGCGTCGCCCCTCTTGATATGCCCGCAGTTCACGATCGCGCACTGCTCGGCGAGCTCAGAGCTCGGCGCGCCTAGCAGCGCCCTGCTGGAGGCCTCCTAGATGGGGCGCCCATTAGATAAGGTCGGAAGATCGCGCGGCATCGCCGACGCATCGGCGATGCATCGGGCACGCATCGGCGACGCATCGGCGACGTCAGCCCACGTTGAGCCGCATCGGCGATGCGTCGCCGACGCGATCCTCCGACCCCATCTACTCGGATCCCATCTGGAGGCCTAATTTTGCAAATGCGCCAAACTAATTATGCCGGCTTGGGGTACTTTTCGCCCTGCGCGACCGCGACCTGCGGGGCTCGGGGATTCCTGCGGAAACCCGCGGGACTCCACAGATAATCCATGGGGTTCCTTTGGCAATCCATAGGACCCAATTGAAATCCACAAGACTCTGGAGGTAATGCACCAAGTTCCTAAAGGACCCCCTATAATCCCTTTAAACATGCAACGGATTCGTTCGGGAATCCTTAGGCATCCTTTAGACAAGACACTAGATGCCTCAAGAAACCCATAAGAATCTAAACGGAATCCATAGCATCCCTCTGGAAAGCGTTCGGACCCCTAAAAGATCCATCGGAATCCTTGAAAGTCTGTAAGAATATGCCGGGCAGGCATAGGGTCCCTTTGGGCATCCATATGATTCTGCTGGAAATCAATATGCTTCCGCTGGGGATCCATCGGGCCCCTAGGGGTGCCCGCCTGTTTCCGCTAGAAAACCATAGGATTCGGCAAGAAAAAACAATCGGAATCCTTTTAAATGAACCACAGGATTCCTGGCTACACCCATGCGCTTCCTTCAGAAAGCAATCGGAACTGAGGGCGCCCATAGGATCCCTTCGGCAATCTGCATAACCACAATGGAAATCCACAGGATAGGGACGAGAAGGGGGATGATAAAGAGAAATCCCAAGACCAGCCCCCCCCCCCCAACCCCCCCCCAAAAAAAAAAAAAAAAACGATTCGGGACCTAGGGTTCTATATTGGTAAAATTCAATTCTGCCCAGAGATGCCCACGGGCGCGCGCGCGAGAAGCCCGCGGCGGCCCAATTAGCAAGGACAAAATACGGACTTGGCACGCATGGACGAAGAGGAAAAGGATTCCATTGGGGTGCCTTCGGAAAGCCATGGGGATCCTCGGGGCATCTATAGGATCCCTGGAGCCATCCAGAGACGCCCTTGCAAAACCGATCGACGTCGTTAGAAAATTCATGGGATTCCACAAGAATGGAAATCCATAAAAAGTAGCAAACTAATAATAAACGTAATAATAATAAGATGAGTCGTCGCAGTACTAGTGGTAGTGGTAGTGGTGATGGTAGTAGTAGTAGCAGTAATAGTAGTAGTAGTAATAGTAGTAGTAGTAGTAGTAGTAGTAGCAGTAATTCTAACAGCGGCAATAATGCCAATGATAATGGTAATCCTTCTCAGTTCGCTCTGCCTCGAGCCACTGGGCCTCGAGATCCACGTGGAAACTCCCCAGAGAGGCGCTGCGCGCGCGCGCGGCGGCGGCGGGTGGGCGGGGGGGGGGCCCTCGCAGGAGCTCGGGGTCTCCGCTGGTGAGCTAGCGCGGCCCCAGATGGCCGACGAGCTCGACTGCTTGGTCGGCGCCCTGTTGCTGTCTCGCCCCGTCGGGGCATCGCTGCAAAGCTGCCCCGGCTCGAGGCCCCGATCCTTGAACCAGCGCGGCCACGGGCCGTCGCTAGCTCGTCGTTCGCTCGCTTGCGGCGCGTTCTGCTAATGAGCTCCCGGTTGCTGTTGCCGCTTGTATGTGCAATCAGTTGGTTTCCTCAGGACATCTACATGAGCCCCTAGGGGATGCATGATCCCTTGGGAATTCCATGGGACGTCGTAAGACACCCATGGGATCCCATAGGACATTCACAAGGTTTCAAAGGAAATCGATATGATCCCTCAGAACACCTATCGGATCTCATTGGATACCCATAGAAACCCCGAGGAACACCATCGAAGTTCATGGGGCAGTGATAGGATTCCTGTAGAAAAGCACGGGCTTCTTCAAGATCCCTCAGACCAACCATATGATTCCTTCGGACACGCATAGAAAACCGAATGCACACCCCATGGCTCACGATTACATCCTTTGGGTTCCTGATGAAATACACGAGATTAACCTATGAAAACACATCCACTGGAATCGCTCGGATATGCATAATCCATTGGACGCCTCGGGGCATCTTTGGGAACCCTGACAAAAATCCATGTGGTTCCTTCGGACATACAACGGATTCCGCAATGCACCCATAGGGACCCTCGGGGCATCCTTGGGATTCTTCGAGAATCTACGAGGGCCCCAGGGAACTCCACGGGGCCCCTGAAGGACTCAGCGTGATCCCTTCGGGAATCCACGATCCCCGAAGGAATCCATCGGGCCCCTCGAGACAATCATACGAATGCCTCGGAAATCAAGGGGGGGGGGGGGGGGCGCGCAGGGCGCCCAGAAGACTCCTTGGGATATCTATGGGATCCATTTGGACATCAGATAAATTCTGGGGAAACCCATTGGACCCCATGGGAAATTCATCGGACCCGTTCGGACATCCCTTGGGTTCCCCAGGAAGCCCATAGAGATCCTCAGGACATCCATAAGATTCCCCAAGGAATCAAAAACAGGATTTCTCTGGAAATCCCGTGGGGAATCCATCGGATGTCTCGGTCAATCGGCACGATCCCTTAGGACATCCACGGGGGGGCGCCCAGGGGGGGGCGAGAAAATCCATGGGATTCCGAAGGAGAACATTACTAACGCTTCCCTTCGGAACCCCATGGATGGGCGAGGAACCCCAGGACCAGATTTCAAAACAACTTAGATTCGGGACCTTTGGTTCTCCACGTGCAAAACAAAATCCCCCCGCATCGAAAGCGGGGCCCTTGCCTTCTCCGGGCGCCCCGCGCAAGGGCAAGAGAACGCCCGCCTTCCCGCCCGCTCGCTCGCAGACGCCCCCATCGCCATCGCCGTCGCCATCGTCGTGAACTCATTATCATCATCACCTTCACTCAGCGCAATCATCCCAGGCGGGAGCTTCGTCTGCGAGCGAACTGCGAGGAAGTCTCAGGCGCCCCCCCGCCCCCTGCGGGGCGCGCAGATCACATTGCCAATCCGAGCGGACCATCGGAATCCCCCCCCTGCAATCACTCGTAGCCCCTTCGAGCTCGAGCACGCCGGAAGTCGCAGGCAGTGGCCTCGTCTGCGAATGAATTGCGAAGGAGTCTCAGGCGGCGGCCCCCTCCCCATGGAAGCGCAGCTCGCGCTGCTAAACGGAGCGAGTCATCGGAAGCGTGCAACAGTGGTTACACTTGGCCCCCATCAGGCTTCAGCACGGCGGAAGTCTGATGCGGGGGCCTCGTCTGCGAGCGAATTGCGAGGCAGTCGCAGGCGGGGGGGGGGCCTCCTCATGGGGCCCGCAACTTGTGATCTGAATCCGAGCGGGCCATCGGAATCCTGCAACTGTCGCCACTCTTGGACTCCTGCGGCCTGGCTATGGGGGGGCATCGGGCTGGGCCGCCCCAACGGCTGCGCGACGCGGCCATCGGGGAACGCGCCCGCGCCAGCCGAGGCGGCGACGGCGCCGAAGGAAACCGGCGCGCGCGCCCCAGCCAGGAGGAAGGAGACGCGCACGAGGAGAACAGGCGGGGCGCAGACGAGGAGGGAAAGAGGAGGGGGGGTGGAGGATGCGGAAAAAAACGGGCGAAGAGGCGGAATAATAAGAAGAAGGTGGGAGAGGAGGGGGCGGGGGCGACGGGGGGGGGGGCGGGCGGAAGAGCAGGGGGATAAGACATTCAAAGAGTAGGGCGAGAATGAACAGGCGAAGGAGGGCGAGCAGGAAAGAGGGGGGCGGAAGGCAGGCCCCCGCCAGTCGAAGATGAAAAGGGCGAGGGACAAGCTGAATGGATTCTTACGCAGGGCCCCACCATTGGAACAATGCACAATCATGACCGATAGCGCGAGCGCCCGCGGCGGCCCATCTGAGCCCGGGGCGGGGAGGGGCGGGGTGGGGAGGGCGGAGGAAATCCATGGGAAATCCATCGGGCTCCCTTCGGAAATTCTTCGATTCTTCCGGAATTCTGAAAATTCCATCGGGCCCCCTGGGGGGTCCCTCGGATTCCCCCGGATGTCTTGAATCGGAGAACCACGCACTTCCATCGGAAACCTAAGGATTCCGAAGGGGGCCGATGATATGCTCGCGGACCCCCATCCTAATCACTCGGAAACATGTTGGAACCCTTTGGACATCCATCGGTTCACTCGAGACAGCCGCGCGCTTTCGCAAGGGAATCTACAGCATTCCGCGGGACCTCCTGAAACCCACGGGACACCTCAAGCAATACATCGGCCCCCTTCGGAAGTCCATGAAATCCATTGAGGAACCCGCGGGGTTCATCCGGACGCCAATGGAAATCCCGCGGAGATCTATGGGACCCCGTCGGACATCCATTTGACCCTTTTGAGATTATCGGATTCCTTCGGATATCCAAAGGAGTCCTTCGGAGCCCCCCCCCCCACCCACCCACCCCCACCCCCCACCCCCACCCCCCCCCGCCCCCCTCCGCCCCGCCCCCCCCCCCCCCCTTCCTCCTCAGCATCACCATCGCCATCAGCATCGTCATCTCGCCATCAGCATCAGCACCGCCATCGCCATCGTCACCATCAGCATCATCGCCCCCGCCGCCATCATCATCGTCATGAGCACGCTCAGCGCCTCCATCATCCTCACCACCTCCATCATCATCATCACCATCATCATGATTATCATGCTCGTGCTGTTCTCGTTCTTCCCCGCTACGCCCTGGCCGAGGCGCTCGGACACGGCCCCCCCCGGCTCGGCGGCCGCTGGACAGACGCCCCCGCCGTGGCCTCGGCGCCCTCGTCAGGGACGGTCACCAGAGCGCCCTGACTCGCTGGCTCGCGGTCGCCCTCGAAATCCACGAGCTGGCGTTGGGCGAGCTGGAGCAAGGAATCGACGACGTCGGGCCAGGCGTTCTCCAGCTGGCCGCTCTCGATCTCCATCTCCTCGAGCTGGCAGCGCTCGACGCGGCCGCGTTCGAGCTGGCCGTTCTCGACCCGGCCGAGCTCGAGCCGTCGCCCCCCGGGCAGCTCGGAGAGAGCGCCCCCGAGTAGCTCGGGGCCGCTGTTCCCGAGCTGCTCGGCGGGCGGCTAGTCTTTGAGCTCGTTGTGCTCGGCCTTGTCCTCGGGCTCGCTGTCCTCGACGGAGACTCGGGCTCGGGCGCCCTCGAAGAGGGTCTGGGTCCGGGCGCCGGGCCGTTCTTAACCTCGCCCCCCCTCCTGCTCGCCGCCGCGGCCCTCTCCGACCTGGCTGCGCTCGACCGCGCGGCCGTCCTCGACGGCGGCCCGGGCCCGGGCGCCCTCGTCGCCCAGGTCTCGGTCCCCCCGCGTTCTCTCGCCCCCTCTCGATCTTGATCTCGAGCGGAGGCGCCTCGGCACGACCCATGGCTTAGCCGTGCGAACAGGTGCTCGGAGTTAGATATATCCGCTTGGCTCGGGGCTCGAATACTAGCTTGCTTGAACCTAAAAGGTTACGTTGTTTGCGTTGTTGTTGCTGCTGTTGCCGTTGCAGTTGCTTGCGTTGTTGTTGCTGTTGCGGCTTGATGTTGTTGTTGCGTGCTTACCTCGTGATACATCGGGGTCCATGAGAAATCCTTCGGGTACCTCAAAATATGCATGGGGTTCCGTAGGAAATCCTTCGGGCTCTTAGAAACTCGACATGAATCATTGGGAAGTCCATCGGGTTCCATAGGATAGCCATCGGAATCCCCATGACACTCATACGACTTCTGATGACACATATAGAGGAGCCTTAGGACATCCACAGAATTCATAAGATCCCCTGAGAGACCAACAGGGCTATGAAAGGAAAACCATACTATGCTTTAGGACATCCATAGGACACCTAAGGACACCAGTAGCGATCCTGAAGACACAGATAACATTCATTGCGAAACCTTTAGGACGCCTGAAGACATCCATCGGGTCCCTTGGGGAATCCAGTGGATTCCTTTGGGGATTAACTGGTATCATTCGGAAATATACATAGGGCGCCGTCGGAGTCCATGAGCATCCTTTTGGCAAGTCATGCGATTCTTTCGGGCATCCGTCGGAAGACTCTGGACAATCCAGGATCCAGATTCCTTCGGAAATCTGTAGAGGTCCTGAGGGGCCTAAGGACAGCCATCGGAATCCCTAGGACATCAATACGATTTCATGGGACATCGATACGATTCTATAGGAAAACAATGGACTTCCTTAGGACAGCTATCGGATTTCGCAGGACCTCTATGAGAAGCCTTGCGACATCCACAGAATTCCTTAGGGCATCCATGGGATTCCTTCGGTTGTCCGTCATGTTCCTGAGGAAATCACTTCGGTTCCTTTGACAATCGATGGGAATCCTTAGGACAATCATTTGATTTCTTAGGTGTCCGTGGGATCCCAAAAGGAATCCAAATGATCCTTGATGAAACCAATATGATGTTTTCTGAAACCCATAGGGTTCCGCCGAACTCAATAGGACTCCGTAGGACATCCGTAAGAGTCCGTATGGAATGTATGGAATGTATGGCCATCCCCTGGAAATCCATAGGATTTGTTGGGGAATCTATAAGAATCCAGATGGCATCGATGGAAGTTCTTCACACGTCAATTGTAATCCATAGGACATCCACATGATCCCTTAGAAGAGCCATCAGATTCCTTCGGGCGCCGGTAAAACTCCTTGAGACATCCATCGGAATACGAAGGATAACAATCGGAATCCTTCGGGCATCAATAAAACTCTGGATGCAATCCCTAGGATTTCTCAGGACATCAATCGGGCTCCTTCAGGAAACCATTGAATTCCTCAGGCAATTCACAAGATTCCTTCGAACATCAAAATGATCCCGTAGGACATCGATGAAGCCTTTGGAACTTGAATGCTTTTCTGGAAAAAAAAAAAAAAAAAAAAAAAAAAAAACTCATTCAGGAATTCATGGGGGTCCTGAAGACATTCATAGAGATCCTAAGGATCCTAAGGACATCGGATCCCTTAGGACATCCACCGGGCCCCTTAGAGAAACCATAGGATTCCATAGGAAACTCGCAGGATTCCTTCAGAAATCAATCGGAATCCACTGGGAATCAAAAGGAACCCAAAGGAAATCGTTACGATTCCTTCGGGGATCCATAGGAACCCTGAAGGCATCCGTAAGATTCCCTAGGACATCCATCGGGTTCCTGAAAGAAGCCATTGGATTCCTCAGGCAACGCGCAGAAGTCCTTCGGACATCCATAAGATCCCTCCAGGAATCGGTTGGATACCATGAAATGTTAATCCATGTCTCAAGCTAGTCATTCGATTCATTCTGGGATTCACCGAATTCCAAAGAAAATCGAAAGAGATCCTAGGAATGCTAAGGACATCCATTTGATTATTTTGGGAATCCATAGGATTCCTTCGGGCATCCATCGGGCTCCTTCACGAATATATTAGATCCCTTTGGAAGTTCACAGGGTTCCTTCGGAAAGCTGTAGGACACCATCGGAAATCGATCAGAATCCTTGGAGCACCAATACGATTCCTTCGGACATCCATAGGAATCCCTGGGATATCCATCGGATTCCTTGAGAAATCAAAAAAGCTTCCTCAGGAAATCCCTCAGAAAGTCTATAATTCCTTGGGATTCCCCCGGATATCCAAAGGGTTCCTTCTGAATTCCACCGGGTTCCTTAGGACACTCATGAAGTTGAAAGTCTGGATGAAATCAATCGGATTCCGTGGGGTATTCACGGGATCCCTGAGGGAATCCATCGGATACCAATGTGATTCCTTAGGGAATCCAGAAGAGGAGGAGGAGGAGGAGGAGGAGCAGGAGCAGGACGAGGACGAGGAGGAGGAGCAGGAGGGGATCCAGGACAAGATGTCAAATTACTCCGACGATAGGACCCCACACGATAATCTGCTTGAACTGCATGGGGATATCCTCCTGCCCCCTCCCTTCTCCCACCTATGCCTGCCGATCCTTCTCCTCATGCCTTCTCCACCTCCTGCCTCAAACCCTGCCTCCTCCTCCTGTTGCCTCCTCCACCACCTCCGCCTCATCCTCCTTTTCCCTTTCCCTCTCCCTCCTCCTCCTCCTCCTCCTCCTCCTCCTCCTCCTCCTCCTCCTGCTCCTCCTCCTCCTCCTCCTTCTCCTCCTCTTCCTCCCCCCTCCTCCTCCTCCTCCTCCTCCTCCTCCTCCTCCTCCTCCTCCTCCTCCTCCTGCTCCTCCTCCTCCTCTTCTCATCCTCCTCTTCCTCGTCTCCATCTTTCTCCCCCTCCTCCTCCTCCTCCTCCTCCTCCTCCTCCACCTCCTCCTCCTCATCTTCCTGCCTCCTCCTGGGGCCTCCCGCCTCCTCCTGGGGCCTCCTGGGGCCTCTTGGTGTCTCCTGGACCCTTCTGATCCTCCAAGGACCCCCTGGTGCATCCTAGGACATTCCTCTTCTTCCTCCTCCTCCTCATCCTCCTCCTCCTCCTCCTCCTCCTCCTCCTCCTCCTCTTCCTGTTCCTGTTCCTCCTCTTCCTCCTCCTCCTCCTCCTCCTCCCCTCCTCCTCCTCCTCCTCCTTCTCCTCCTCCTCCCCTCCTCCTCCTCCTCCTCCTCCTTCCTCTTTTTCTCCCCCCATCGTCCTGCGCCCCCTCGACCTACCAGATGCGCAGTTAGACTTCAGCATCGTACGGCGTCTCATCACTGAGTGCAGATTCTCACAACACGAATGCGGCATGCTGTTGTCATGTATATGCCAATATTTGTGGACGGCGCACCAGCTCCAACAGGCAGGCTACGAGGAACCCCAGGTGCAGTTGTGGAGGGCCCTCCGATTCTATTTCGCATAGGCTGCATCACTGTCCGTGCACTCGCCGGCTCCAACAGGAGCTATTCACTGAATCGGACAAGATTTTGATCTCTGACCCTCATCGGAATCTCCCTTTCGTGTGTGGCTTTCAAGAGAGGCCGCAAACCGTGGCAATTCCGCAAGCAGGATCAGGCACCAACACTTATGAATACTGATGCCAGGACGGTCCCCCGACTCTCCACACAGCCGGCTGGGCTGTTGTGAAAATCGCGCCAGCAGGGGAGTTGTTCGCAGCGTTATGGGGGGCAGCCAGTGCGGGCTACCCCCCAAACCTCCCCAGCTGCTGAGCAGATCGCCGTTTTGGCAGTTATGCAGCACTGTCCGCGCGTGAAGACTGCGTATTCAGATGTCCTCGGTCTCGTAAAAGTGGCGGAAGCACCGCGGGCCCAGATCACTGCCAGACAACGCGTCTATGCAGGGCTCCACACACAGATTCGAGGATCGCCAGCGTGGACAGTCGATTTTCAGATCTCGAAAGTCCCAGCTCATGCAAAGCTGGACGACCTTCCCCAATTGTCCCCCGAAATGTGGAAAGCGGTCGGGAATGATCTGGCAGACCGTTCTGCCAAAAAGGGGGCTTGCACATTAGCGCGACCGTCGCGCGTGGAAGTCAGCGCTTGAACGGAAGAGTCGGAATCGCTGTAACGATATCAAGCATGCCGTCCGAGCGCCTTTACCGTTCCCCAGGCTGGCGCCTTCCAAAGCTTCGATGCCCACTTTCGACGGCAATCTCCGCCAGCCAGTTTTCACCGCCGGCATCGGCGCCGCACGGCAGGTCCCCTGTGCCCCCCGCCACCCCTCGCCCGCCCCCATCCACCTCCACCGCCAACCCCTTAACGGGGCGAAGAACGGTATAACATAAACGTTTTCGCCGTCGGGGGCGCCTGTCCCAGGGCGGCTGGCAAGTTTATACCCCTACGGTGCCACCGTAGGGGTATACAAATTTTCCAGCCGCCCTGGGGCAGGCGCCCCCGACGGCGGAAAAGTTTATTCTATACCGTTCTTCGCCCGTGAAACCCCAGCCGAGGCTCCTCCTCCTCCTCCCTCCTCGACTCCTCCTCCTCCTCCTCCTCATTCTCCTCCTCCTCCTCATCCTCCTCCTCCTCCTCCTCCTCCTCCTCCTCCTCCCTCCGCCTCATCCTCCTCCTCCTCCTCCTTCTCCACGCGCGGGCGCACCCGGCGCTAGCGCGAGGCCGCCGCCCCTGCCGGGGGGGCACGGTGCGCACCCTCCAGCAGCCTGCTCGGTGTTGGGCCCCGGAAGGCACGCGCTGCACGGCCCAAACTGCTCTTCGGGGGCAGGCTTCACAGGGAGCACCTCTGGTGCTGAATTCGGAGACCGGGTCGCTCAGGCCGCCGCCCCTGCCGGGGGCACGGTGCACCCTTCAGCAGCTCGGTGCTGGGCCCCGGAATGCACGCGCTGCACGGCCCAAACTGCTCTTCGGGGGCAGGCTTCACAAGGAGCACCTCTTTGGGGGGCGGAAAGATACGGATACGTGTTGTCCCCGGACCTCTCTTGGGGTGCGTTCTGACCAGAACTTCGAGGCGAATCCAGCGGTGACAGCGAGGATTCCCCAGGAGGACCAGGAAAGGCCGAAAACGAAGGGGGACAACACGAATCCGTATCTTTTTCTCCCCCGACCTTTGGTGCTGAATTCGGAGGCTGGGCCGCTCCGGAAGCTCCGCAGGGGCTGCCCGAAGGGGTTCCCGCCCAGGGGGGCGCGGCACTCCTGGGACAGGTTCGCCCGCGGGCAGCGCCCGCATGCAAAAGTTGGCCCTGCGATCTGCCCGAATGAGCATCTCCCCGCCTCCGCGCTCCGCTAGGTCTCCAGTCCCTCTCAGGAAATGAGGCGCTCGTCGCTATCATCCCAACTGCCGCCCCTTCTCGTTGACCCTTCCCCGTCCTCCTATGACCCCTCTTGTGGCCTCCTCAGCTGCCCCCTGCCTCTTGGCGCCGAGTCGATGCCCCTCTGCCTCCTCCCGCGGCCTGAGCGGCAGCTGGCGCGAGCCGCCCGTCACTCCAGGGGCGGCTCTCCCCCTGCTCCTCCTCTTCTCTTCGGGCGCCCCCTCGAGTTCCCGGGCTGCCTCTTCGGGGCGCGCCCCTGCAATTCCTGGGCTGCCTTCTCTCCTGCAGCCGGGGCAGCCGCCGGCGCGAGCCGCCCGCCACTCTTGCGGTGGCGGCCTCCTCCTCTGCCTTCCTCCTCGGGTTGCCTCCTCGGCCGCCTCTGACTCTGGGTGCTGCGTCGGCGCCCCTCCTCTGCCTCCTCTTGCCACCGGAGCGGCAGCTGGCGCGAGCCGCCCGCCTCGTCGAGGGGCGGCCACCTGCCCCTGCCCCTCCCCCGGCGCGTGGGCGCCCCCCTGAACTTCGGGGCGCCTCCTCAGAGCGCGTGGGCCCCCCGGGGCCTCCCCGGGCTGCCTCCTCCTGCAGCCCGGGCAGCCGCCGGCGCGAGCCGCCCGTCACCTCTGCGGCGGTGGTCTCCTCCTCTGCCTCCTCCTACTCCGCCTCCTCAAGGGCGCCAAACCTGGCGCTGTCGGTGGCGGGCTGGAGTCGGCGCCGCACCGTCGGTCGAATGCCGTGCCCTCTAGCGCTCGCGCAACCAAGCAGAGTCCGCCAGTGCCTGATAGAACGATCAGTGCCTGGACAAATCGCGCCCCCCCCGGGCAACCGGCAAGATGCGATGCACTGTTTGGCACCACTGCCCTGCCAGACAACATGTCGCGGGATGGGGTCAACATTTGTTGCCCCACGAATGCCCGCAACAAAAAGTAGCTCTTTTTTGGCGCCTCGTTCTCCTAAGCACCGGCGGAAGGCCGTCGCATGTGAGACGTGTTCCCCGCGACAGTTGCAACGCGCATGCGTTGGTGCATTCTGTCGGCGCCAATGGGCGGACGAATCGCGCCCCCCTGACAACCGCCAAGATGCGATGCACTGTTTGGCACCACTTCCCTGCAAGACAAAATCACCCCTTAGCCCGTTCCTCCCTCTCGGCGCCATCCTAATTACCCAACCCCTGCCCCTCCCCCCCCACCGAGCGCCCTGCCAAACCTGGACGCGGCCACGCGCCCGCGTCTCTCGCGCGCGGAAGCGCGATCAGGTAGGTGGACATAAAGGCCGCCACACATCGTGCGCACCCCCATCCCCGCTCCCAACCCCATGCTACTAAGGTGATATTTGCATCGCGGTTCAGCCGCACCACGCCAACCTGTCCGCAAGCTCCCCCTGCACACGAGCTCCTCCTCCATCCTGCATCTTCGGACCCTCAGCGGTTGGGCGCGCCCCCGCACTGCCGGGGGGTTGCGGCGGCAAGGATGGTGCCGACGAGCTCACGCGGCCTTGGCAAGTACCAGGATGCACTGGAGCCGCAGCGCCTTGGCCACGGTGCCTGGGCCATCACGATTCGCCGGCGCAACCCGTGCGGCGCGGGCCCAGATGGCCCCAGGCCATGCCCTACATCGGGCCACCGTGCCCTTCAGGGCGGCGCTCCAGGAAACTGGGCCCACCAACGGGGTTCAGGCGTCATCAAGCCATTAATATCAAGTTCCTCCTTATCCTCCTCGTCCTCCTCGTCCTCCTCCTCCTCCTCCTCCTCCTCCTCCTCCTTTTCCTCCTCCTCCTCGCCCTCTTCCTCGCGCGGGGCGCGAGAAACGCGCGACGCGCGCCCCACTGGCTACGCGCTGGAAGACGACCCAAAGGAAGCGCGCGCCGGAAGACGACCCGGAGGGAGCACGTGAGGCGCGGGCCCCATAAGGATGGGGCCACCGCCTGAGAACTTCCTCGCAACTCACTCGCAGACGAGGCCCCCGCCTTATACATCCTCCATATCCAAGCATCAGGGCCCAAAAGTGACGAGAGTTACAAAAGGCAGATAACCAACCCACTCGAGCTCGAACGTGGAATGCGGGCCCCCTAGGGAAGGGGCCCCCGCCCGAGACTTCCTCGCAATTCACTCGCAGACGAGGCCCCCGCCTTATACTTCCTCTATCTCCAGGCCGCAGGAGCCCAAAAGTAACGACAGTTCCAGGAGGCCGATGACCCGCTCGGATTGGAAGCGTGAACCGCGGGCCCCATAGGGAACGGCCCCCCGCCTGAGACTTCCTTGCAATTCACTCACAGACGAGGGCCCCGCCTTATACTTCCTCCCCTTGCAAGCCTCAGGAACCCAAACGCGACGACGACTACAAAATTATCCCAGCAAAGCAACCTAACAGCGATGTGTAGAAGCATATATATGCGAGCGTCCTAGTAGTGGTAAGGGCAATGGTAATGGTAGCAGTGCTAAGCCAGCGAATGGTAACACCAGTAAGTGCGTTCTCCCTGTATCCACTAGCGTCTGCGTGCCACTAATGCATGTGTCATTGAAGTGATAAAAATGTGTTCAATGGATGTGGCGTCACATGCGGGACTGATATGATAAATGTTGGTACAACGGAGGCACTGTTATCAATAGATTGTTTTGCGGAATGGGACACTCGGCTGGCACCGGCACCGCAACAATAAGCTCCAGGCGCCCCGTCGTACAGTGACTCAAAAAAGCTAGCAAATACCTCTGCGATGTCATTGATGTCAGTTCTCTCGGCCCCGTTTGGTTGAAGGTAAACATCACTGGCTATCTGCAAGGCGCATAAGAACGCGCCAAGCAAGCAGAGAAATAACCGAACGCACGCTCGGAGCAGCAAGCTGAGAAGCATCGCTGGCAGAGCAGCAGCCTCTCATTTCAAGCTTTCTCCTGCCGGGTGGGTTTCGAGGATTCTGCACTTCTTGGCTGAGTCCGGTGTCTTTGTCCACGCATTCATCCGCTTGTGCTCACCAGATTGCTGAAGCTTCTGTCCTACTACTGCTACTACAAGTATTAGATTATGGCGGAAACGTCCAGTGCACGATGACGCCTGGGTCCGCCGTCTTGCCCTGCACGATGACGACGCAGAACAAACCGGGAATCGGGCGGCGAGAAATCTGACGGAGACATCCAGTAAGCAAAATGTGGCCCGGGAATAAAGTTTTGGGAGCTCGAAGAAGACGCAGTGGCCTACAGTTGGCTCTGGACATCCAAAATGTGGCCCGGGAGTGGAGTTCTGGGAACTCGAAAACCACGAAGTGGCCTACAGTTGGTTCCGGGCACCCAAAATGTAGCCCGGGAATGGAGTTCTGGAAACTCGAAGACCACGAAGTGGCCCACAAATGGCTCCAGGCATCCAACATGTGGCCCGGGAATGGAGTTCTGGGAACTCGAAGACCACGAAGTGGCCTACGGTTGGCTCCGGGCATCCAAAATGTACGCCGGGAATGGAGTTCTGGGAACTCGAAGACCACGAAGTGGCCTACAGTTGGCTCTGGGCATCCAAAATCTACGCCGGGGATGCAGTTCTAGCAGCGCCAAGAGCGATTTTGCGAGGATGTCCAAAGCGATTTGGGTTTCGGCGGCACCGCCCCGGGTCCCGCCCCGACCCCCCTGCGGAGTCATCTGCTGCTCTCTTTTGAGACCACTAGAAACCTATCAGCTAAAGCTGTCAAGTAAAAACGACGACCCGCTCGAATTAAAAACACGAGCGGCGGGCCCCATAGGGAGGGGGCCCCGCCTGAGACTTCCTTGCAATTTACTCGCTGACGAAGCCCCCGCGTGATACTTCCTCTATATTCAAGCCTCAAGACCCAAAAAATGATGACAGTTACAAAGGCCGATGACCCGCTCGGATTCAAACATGAGTTGGGGGCCCCATGGGGAAGGAGGCCCCGCCTGAGACCCCTTCGCAATGCACTCGCAGACGAAGCTCCCGCCCGAGACGACACACAGGCGGGTGATGATCATGATGATGTGAGTGATGGTTGTGATTGAAATGATGACGAGGCCAGTGAGTGAATGTGCGAAGGGAGAAGAAGCTCCTGAAGGTGTTACGATGATGGCGCGTGAGTGATTGAGCGAGCGAACGTGCGAGAGCAAAAGAGGAGAGGGGGCAAGGTAACAGGACTGCGCGGGGCTTCCAAAGGAAATGAATGAGAGTGGTCGAGTGAGTGTGAGTGGGTGTGCAAGCGATATTGCGGTGATGATGCGATGATGATGCGAGCGCGTGAGTGCGCGAGAAGGGCCGGGTCGCTCTTTCGATCCTGTTCCAGCGCGGCGCGCAGAAACAACAAAAAAAAACACTTAGGATGTGCGGAAGACCATAGATGCGGGAGCGCCTGTGTAGGAAAAAGCCCATGGCGGCTCATTTGCGGCGATCAAAACCCCACACGGTGAACCAGTTCGGAACGAGTGCTGCTGTTGTGTTTGTTGTTGTTGTGTTTGTGCGCGTGAGTTGCGGTTGCTGTTGTTGCTTGCTGTTGGCGCGCGGTTCTCGGTTAGTTGCTGGCTGCCCGTGTTGCTGTTGATGTTGATGTGGTATGCTCCTCTTCCTGCTCCTCCTCTTCCTTTTGCTCCTCCCCCCCTCCTCTTCGTGCTCCTCCTCCTCTTCTTCTCATCGTCATCATCGGCATCGCCAACGTCGCCACCGCCATCTTCGACTTCACCGTCATCACGCTCATCAGCATAATCACCAGCACGCTCGCCGAGGCTCGAGCCCCGAACCTCGGATCGAAGAGCCAAGGTCCCCGAGTCCAACCTAGGCAGTCCTCGGATCTAGAACCCAGGGTGCTCGAAGATGCTGAGCCAAGATCGAGGATTTCCGAATCCGAGGATGGAAGATCGAGCCGCGTTGATGGCGGCCTGGGCGCGAGAACGGCGACGAGAACGATCGACGATGAACGATGCTCGCTCGATTCCCGATCCCCAGATCGAGCATCCCCTATCTTGGGACTGAACTGCGCGACCTTCGGATCTACGATCGGAGATGCCCGAAGATGCTCGGAACCAAAAACTGAAGATGCTCGGTCCGAAGGCCAAGAATCGATCGTCGTTGATGACGCCAAGATTGAGAATCCTCGATCCTCGATCCTCGGGTCGGGCATCCAGCATCTGCGATCCGAGCTGAAAGATCCACGGATCTAGGATCCGAGATGGTCGCATCCAATATCGAAGAAGTTCGATCCGAGTGTCGGGGATCCAGCGTCGTTGATGACGCCGGGAAATAGAATCCCCAATCCTCGGATCGAGCAACCTCTATCTTGGATCCGAGCTGGGCGAATCTCGGACATAGGACCCGACGTGCTCGAAGATGCTCAAATCCAAGATCGAAGATGCTCGATCCGAGAGTTCCGGATGGAGCGTCGTTCTCGGCGAGAGGGGAGATCCCCGAAACGCAACTCGCCCGGGGAAGACCTCTCAAAAAATTAAGCGAGGCGCTCGCCTCGCCAAGCCTCGCGCGGCCGCCGCTCGCCGCCTCGGGCGCGCTGCGCGCTCGACCCCCCAGCCTCTGGCTCGCCCGCGACCTCGCCCACGCTCTTCGCGGCCGCGCGCTTATTCTGCGGCTGCTCGAACTCTGTGGCGACCTCGACGATGGCTGGGAAATGCATGTCGCAGTGGCCCTCGACGCACTGCTGGCCATGGTGCTCGCGCATCGCGTAGCCTTTCCCGTCGAACTTCCGGCGCTGGGCCACGCGCTTGACATGGGAAATATCGCGGTGATTGCCAGCGGCGCGCTTGATGCGGGCGCGACGCTTGACCGCGCCCTCGGTCGCTGTGATGCGCCGGTTGGAGCTCGACTGCACCGCGTGGCACTCCGTGGCAAAAGTGACAGATTCCTTGGCTCTGTTGTCGACATCCTCGAAAGAGTTCCTCCCGTGTGCCGACGCCTTCGTCGACGATCGGCTCGGAGAACTTGTTGAGTGCCAGAGCCAGCCGGCGGGGGGCCGAGAGTTCGCTCATCTCGCCAGGGCCCACGCGGACGCGCTCGGCGTCGGACCCGCGGGGGAGCGCCCCCAGCTCGCCCTCGCCGAGGTCGACGTCCTTGGTCTGCGCTAGCTCGATCATCCTCTCGCGGAAGCTCGGCATAAGCCAGAAGAGGTTCTCGGCCTGCTCGCCGCGCCAGTACTTGGCCTGATCGACGTGCGCCTGGTAAAACTGGGCGACAGCCAGCTCGGCGCGCGTCTTGTCCTTGCCCTGGAAGACAGCCCCGCGCTCGATCGCGCCCAGGGGAATCCTGCGGGCGCCCTAAAGATTCCTGGGGATGTGCTAAGGAACCCCTACCGGGGCCCGGTCCGAAGGCGATAACATTTTTTAGATTTCCAAAGGGGGGCCCGGGGATTTCCGGAAGAAACCGATGGACCCCCGAAGGAACCTGGTAGATTTTGCGAAGAATCGCATTGGCTGCCAAAGGACTTATGGATTCCCATTGGAATCTTATGGGCGCATGAAAACGTGCGTAGCTGCTCTGCGGAACCCTACGGATGTCCGAAGGCGTTTTCTGTATTGCATTAGAAATCGTCCTTCCTCCACCTGGCTGTCCCAGCTCGAACTTGTCGAACCCCGCTCTTCTGCGCCCCCGCCAATGGGCCGCCATGGGCCCCCCACTGCGCATGTGCCATCGAAAATGATGACAAAGAATAGAACTTCTCACATGGAAAATCTTAGGTCCCGAAGTGAACTCTTGGGAAAGCAAGTCCCGGGGTGCATCTTGCTCACCCCTCTCTTTTTGATCGCTCTTGGGGGTCAAAAGGATTCCCCATTGATTTCTGAAGGATTCATATCTGCATGCATGAATACACGGCGTTATTCCTAGACAGCCTATGGATTTCAGAAGGGCCCCTGTGCACTTCCGAAAACGCCTTAGAGACCCCCAGAGGAATCCGATGCTCATCATTGCGGAATCCAGCGGATGTTCCGAAGAACCCGACTGATGTCCTAAGATACGCAATGACATTCTTCATGGTGTGTGTATCGATACCTTCCTAGGACACCTCAGGGACGTCCAGCGGAATCCTTTGGATTTACAAAAGGCGCCGATGGAGGCCGCGAGAAATCATGTGGATTGTCGATGGAATCCGGCGCCGCTCAAGCGCGTCGCCAGGGCCGCGCATTGCCGAGTGCGTCGCCGGGGCTTCGCGCCGCCAGGCGCGTCGCCAGGGCTGAGCATTGCCAAGCGCGCTCCTCGCGCCATTCGCGGCCCCGTAGGTATCTCCACGGGGCCCTCTCCTCTCCGAGCCCCCCCCTTCCGACGCCGTTCGGGGCTCGCGAGCATCGCCCGAGCGTCGCTTGCCGAGCGCCACTTGCAGCTCGGGCTTTTCGATCGCATCGAGCGGGCAACCGCGGCGCCCGGGCCCGAGGCCCCCCAGCTCAAGACTTTCGAAATCTCCTCGAAGGCAGCCAGCCAAAACGAAGAGATCATCGAGAAACTCGGCTTCATCCGCGACAAAGCGCCCATCGCCGAGATGCGCCAGTGCTGGGCCAACGCGCAAGGCACTGACGCAGCTCGCACGACTGCGAGCTCTTTCAATGCCCAGAACGCGCTCTTGTCCTCGAGCGCGCCGCCAGCCGCCCTCGGGATGGCGCGCAAATGCGGGGGCCTCAGGGCCCGTGTGACCCCATCGGAAACCCGAAAAAATCCAGTTGAAATCCATGCGATTCCTTGGGCAATCTGCAAGAATCCCCCCAGAATTCCGTCGGACCTCCACGGGATTCCCCGGGGAATCCTTTGGAAACGCATCAGATTGATTAGTGCGCCTATGATGCACCTCAGGAAATCTATGCGATTCCTTGGGTCACCCAACGGAGCCATTCGGGAATCCATCGGAACGCTTAGGGAATCTACCGGGTACCCTTCAGGAAACCATCGGCTTCCGAATAAAATCGGATTCGTCAGTGAATCTCGCGGATTATTTTGGACGCCCATCGGATTCTTTCGGCAATTCATAGGATTCCTCAGGACAACCATAGGGTCCCTTCGGAAATCTGCAGTACCCCTGGGAACTCCATAAGATTCCGCAGGCAATCCACAAGATTCCCCCGGAAATCCAGAAGACGCCTTTGGAAGCGCATAAGATTCCGGAGGACAGCCATAGGATTCCGTGGGATATCCATCGGATTCCCTGAGACATCCTTAGGAATCCTCAGGACATCCACAAGATTCCGTCGGAAATCCATCTGGTTCCAAAGAAAATCGACCGGACTATCCCGGACATCCACCGGATTCCTCCGGGATGCCATACTATCTGATGCCTCGGGGAATCGACGGGATTCTTACTGCGGCCCATCGGATTTTTACAGAATGACATTCGGATCCTTGCGAAAATTCATAGGCGTCCAGAGGGGCCCCATAAGATCCCGTTGTCAATCCAAATGATCCGTTCGGAAATACATGCGCATCGAATGGGCTCTGCAGAAATAGTCGGAAACACAACGTTATTTTCAAAATACAATCGGTCGCCGCTAAGGGTTCACTTTGGTTTCCAGACGAGCATGGAAACTGTTCCATTGTGGACACTGGAAAATTTGCAACGCACGAGCCCGCGCGCGCGCACGCGCCATCGGGTGACACGCAAGCGGGCGTGTCACCCGAAATCCCGCGGGTCACAGTTCAGGGATCACTTTCATTTCCCGGCCAACGTGGGGATTTGTCCATTGTAGAAAACCCAAAACTCGCCACGCGTGCGTTCGCGCGTGCGCGCGCGTGGCGATATCTGAATTACCTACAATGAAAAAGTCGCCATGTTGGCCTGGGACAACAGTGGACTCTTAATGCTGACCGATTGGTTGCTGTGTTCTGGAATCCAACAGTCCACAAGTTGGCCGGGAAACTTACTGGTGACAGATAGGCTTTTGAAGCGGACATGCATTTTCCAGCGTTTTCAAAACAACCAACCGGGTTCCTTACGATTTACCATCCGGATGTCCGGAAGGAGTCCTATAAAGTTCCCAAGGCAACCTAAGGATTGCCTACGGGATCTCATGTATTTCCTCAAGAATTCGATTGCTGTCCTACGGAATCCCACGGATGTCCCGAGCAATACTATGGATGCCGCACGGATTCCTATGGATGTCCTTGGTATTCCTATAGATTGTGTACGGAATCCGATGGATGTCCTCAGGACTCCCATGGATGTCCTAAGGACTCCTTTGGACTGCCTAAGGAGTCCTATGGCTATTTTGAGGACTCCTAAAAAAAGCCTCTGTAATCCTATGGCTGTCCTGAGGAATCGTGTGGATTGCCCAGAACTCATATGGATTCCCTTCGGGATCCTAGGGATGTCCTGAGAATCGTTATAGATTGCCAGGAGTCATACGGATTTCCTCGGGAACCCTATGGATTTCCAAAGGACTCCGATGGGTTTCCTCCCGAATCCTATGGATGCCTCAAGGAATCCTGAAAAATTACGAATGACTCCTGTGGAGGCACTAAGGGCTCACAGTCCTAAGGATTCCCAAGGATTTCCTTCGAAATCCAATGGGCTTCCGAATGAAACCGATTGATGCTTTAAGGAATCCAATGGATGTCCCAAGAGATCTAACGAATGCCCTAAGGAATGCGATGGATGTCCAAACGAATCCCATACATTCACTGCGGAAGCGTATGAAGTTCCCCAGCAAGCCTATGGAGGTCCTTAGGACTCCTATGGAATTCTTATTGATTCCAATGGATGTCCCCATGAATCCATGGATTTCCCAAGGAATCCAAAGGATTGCCTAAGGATTCCTATAGGTTGTCCTAAGGGATCCGATGGATGCCCCAGGAATATTATGGATTTCTTCAGAACTCCGATGGATATCCTAAGGAATCAAATGGATGTCTGAAGGAACCCTCTGGATTTCCCAAAAGGAATCCGACTGAGTTCCGAAGGCTTCTAATAGATTTCCTAAGAAGTGGCATCGATGTCCTACGGATTCCTACATACATATATATACATATATATAAAAGATGTATGGCCTCAAGCATCCTATGGATTTGTCTTAGGGACCCGATGGATTTCGGGTAGTTGCCTATAGGTTGTCCTGAGGGATCCGATGGATGTCCCGCGGAATCGTATGGATTTGTCCGGAATCGCTCGGATGGCCGAATGAATACCACGGGTTTCCTAAGGAACCCGATGGATGTCCTAGGGACCCCATGGATTTCATAAGGAATCCTACGGATTTCCGAAGGAACCATATGGATTCCCAACAGGATCCCTATAGATGCTGCAGGAATCTCATTGGTTTCCTGAGGCAGTCTATGTCAAATTCCTGAAGAGGCCCATAAGTTTCCGTAGGAAACGCGCAAGATTCCTCATGAATTCCATCGGATTGCCTTAGGATTCCGTATGACACTCATAGCATTCCTCCGGGCATCCGTAGAACATCAATAGAATTCACTAGGACATCCACACAATCCGGAGGAAATCAATCGGGATCCTTCGGAGTCCTTGTTGCTCAATATCAGAAGAGAGCAACTTCGGTCCGCAACTTCCCCACGCGATAAAAAAAGAGTTCGGTCTTGCCGCCTCCCTTCCCTGCCCAAAACTGCATTGGCTGAAGATAAAATCAACATTCAGTACGAGGAGGAGGAGGAGGAGGAGGAGGAAAGACGAGGAGGAGGGAGGAGGAGGAGGAGGAGGAGGAGGAGGAGGAGGAGGGAGGAGGAGGAGGAGGAGGAGGAGGAGGAGGAGGAGGGGGGAAGTTGAATTGATTATCCTGAGCCGGGGGTTATCAAGTCGGATCGATCGGATCGAAATGGGCCCGGAAGGGGGAGACAAAGGCGGGACTTCTGGACTGCGAGCCCGAGGCAGCCGCCGCCTGGTCACGGAGCGGACGGCGCTCGGCCGCCGCGCCACGCGAGACAACGGCAGGGCAGAGGAGGGAGGTTGTTGTCAGCCGAGGGGCTTCGCGCGTGCCCGCTCCGGGAGGAGGGAGGAGGGAGGAGGGGGGCGGAGGACGGAGGGCGAGGTCGGAGGTGACGGAGGAGGGAGGGGGAGGACTATAAAGGGGCCCCAGGACACACACATAAATACACACAAATAAAAAGATTCCCCATATTTTCCCATATTTTCTGGTTTTTTGTCTTCCCCACCACTTCCCATATTTTCGCATATTTTCCTGGGGATCGACGATTAATTGTGTCTGTGTGTTTCTTTCCCTCCTGAGACTAGAAGAACAGCGCAGCGCCACGAGAAAAACTGCTGAGGGTCCGCGCGGAACTCTTGGACCGGCGCTGCCCCCCCCCCCCCCCCTTGCCGCGCGGAACGCGGCAGGGTCGGCGCCAGAGGCGGCGCCATGTGGGCCCAGCCCAGAACAAGAACTCCGCGCGCAGCATCGAAAATGCATGTTCAATAATGTGATTCCAAGCAATGGTTTCTCGCAGTCTACGCGGTGCAACCTAGATGCTGCAATCAATGAGGTGCAGTAGATGTGATACAACTAACGTGGTGCAATCTATGTGATGCCAAGCAATGCAGGGCAAGGCAATGCAAAGCCATGCTAAGCACGACAGCGCAATCTAAAACAATGCAGAGCAACGAAAAGCAATAGAAAACAATGCAAAAAATGCAAGGTGATGCAAGATGATGCTGCAGTGCAAGGTAACGCAAAGCAATGCAGGGCAATGCAAAGTAATGGAATGCAAAGCGATTGCAATGCCATGCAATGCGATTGCATTGCAATGCTATTGCAATGCACCGGGGAGAGGGGGCTTCAACGGGGTGGCGGCGACGGGCGGGAACGGTGCCGTCGAGGCCGCACAAAGAGTTCATTGGGTAAAATAAAACGGCGACGGACGGGAACGGAGTCACCTGGGCCGCACACGGACCCAGCCAGCTCCTGAGAAGCAACATGAGAACCCCTACGTGCAAGCACTGTGTGGGGAGTTAAATGTCTATTCTGCCGGGTCGTCGCTGTCGCCGCCACCGCCGCCGCTCCTGGCACAGCCGCAGCTCTGCCTGGCTCTGCGTGCGCTCAAGCTCGGCCTCCTCCCGGAACTCCGCGCGCTGGCACTCCATCCACGCAGACGTCGTCTCCTGCCGCTGTTTCGCTGTTTGTCTACGCTGTGCGTATTCGCCCGATAGAACCCCGAAAATTGTAGCAGAGAGATGGAATCTGGGGCTCTGGTCGTGATGGTTCGCTATGTTGCATTATTATTGCAACGTCGGGTCCCAGGGTACGCCACTAATGTGCTGGCCAGAGCCCTCCTGGGCCCTAGCATGGTGCGTGCATCCTCCCGGCCGAGGTCACGGAGGTCCTTGCACCGTCCTGAGTCCCAGGATGGCGCCAGGCCAGGCATAATGATGGTGCCTAGGCGCCTTCTGCGGATCATCGCGTCGCGCCACTGTGGCGAAGGGAAGGTCTTCCTGACCCTTTTCCCCTTTACTCCCACCCCGCCCCTCACTCTACGTCTCCTCCTCCTCCTCCTCCTCCTCCTCCTCCTCTTCCTTCTCCTCCTCCTCGTCCTCCTCCTCCTCCTTCTCATAGAGTAAACAGTGAAAAGAAAACGGGAGTGAGGGAGGCGAGGACGGGAGAGGATGGACCCGAAACCGACCAAGTGGAGTCGCGATCGCAGTGCTTTTCGAAACAAAAACCCAAGCGAAAAAATGAAGGCAATAAAAGCGAGGAGAGAGTACATTGATACATGGGTACATGAAGGACGCGGTGAAGGATGAGAACGAGAAGGAAGAAGGGAGGACGACGTTGCCGACGGATGATGGACAAGAAAATGGGGGCAAGATGAGCAGGAGGAGCAGCGAGGGAGGATGAGGAGGAGAAAGGGTAGAGGACAAGTGGGCAACGACGAAGCAGACGGGAGAGAGATAGGAGGAGGAGGTGGAGGAGGAGAGGTGTAAGCACTGGCCGCGGAGGAGGTGACGAGGAACGCATTGTTACTCGTGCACACTGTGCCGACGCGGTCGTGTCACAAGGGCCTCGGGGCCGAAAGGTGCCGCAGAGGGGCGCAAAGTAGGGCCGTTCTTGCGGGGAGGACGGGGGGCGAGGAGAAAGGCGAGGAGGGGCGGGGCAGGACGGTGGGAGGAGGAGGAGGGCGCGCAGCGGACGGGAAGGAGGAAGAGCTCCCGCCTCCCTGCTCCCTCCTCCCTCCTGGTTCCTGGCTCCTCCCTCGTGCCTCCTCCCTTCTCCCTCCCCAACGGAGGGAGGTAGCCTTTCACGGGGCCATCCGACAGCTGGCAGTGGCATCCTCACACACCGTGGAGGACATGGCGATGGTACTCGAGGCTGCTCGCCTGCCGCCTGCCGCCATGCAAACCATACATTGAGGGATGAAACAACGACCCTACCCTGGCTTACAAGTGCGTGGTCTGTAAACCTCCTGGCACCCCCAAAGCCTAGAGCCGCCAGGACGCGGCACGCCACGCAGGGTTTACCCTGTCAGCCCACAGGAGTTTCAGCGCACAGCGCCTCGTAAACTAGGGTAGGGGCGTTTTGTTATGCCCTTGAATACAAGCTAAGCTAGCTCAACCTACACAGTCATTGGTTCGTGCTGGGGTCCCTAGACCTGCACATGCACTTACGGCTATTGCATACCACAGGTCCTGGTCCTACTACGCGGGGGCCTCAAATCTAGCATTTCCTGTGCTAGGGTCGGTACCGAGACAACAGTTGGGGGATGTAGTCTTCAACTTTGTGACGGCAGAGTGTGTGAATGCGGCAGTGGCACATCTTACAGCCAAGGGATACCTCCTGGACGTACCCGCAGCAGGTGACATATCACTATGTGCTACTCTTGCGGCAGGCAACGACAGGGCTGTCCAGGCCATCGACACATGCTTATTTGATGACGGCGCGTTCGTCATCCTCGGCAAGGCGCAAGAACTTTTGAACACCGCGCCAAACGTGATCAGCACGGTGATCACAGTCTTCACGGAAGGGAGACTCCAACTCAACATGAAGAAGGGTACATCGGAATGTGTCTTTCAACTCCGAAGGCCAGGGTCAGCCAAAACAAACATACGTCTATGAAAAGATATGGGGGTATCACTGGGCCAGATACACAAATATTGGGCAACACGCAGCTACACGCAGTCCGCCAATACCCCCATCTGGGCACTATCCTGGACTAGACGGCCTCCTTGGGCCCAAGGCTGGCCCACAAGACGCCGAGCATGCGCGTCATCATGACACCAACTTCGGCGCAAGGCTTTCCCATCCATGGGGGGCAATGCTCCAGATGTAAAAATCACGATGCAGCTCCTTGACCCGCTCATTGCATCCTCCAAGCTTTTTAACGCTGGCACGTGGCATGGCATGACAGAAGCGCAGAAACGCTCCTTGTGCAACAATGCTCGCACAGAGTACCGTTCAGCAGCACGCATGGCCAAATATGATTGCAATTCAGAAAGTGGTTCACTGGTTCTGGCAGCTGCCCGACGTGCAGATGTGCAGACACAGCTGCGGGTACAGAGGTTACGAGTTTTCGGAAGACTACTCCGCGACGGTTCGGAAGTACCCAAAGGCCGAGTGGCCATGGCCTACCACTCCTCCCCCACCTCCTGGCTTAGAGAGGTCTTCAATGACCTAGCCTGGCTAAAAAGCGTAATCAAGGAGTTAGAGGGTCTGCCAGATCCCAATTCGGATGTTGGTCCCTGGGAGGCTATGTTTTTTGCGGGGGAAGGAGATGATGGGAGCGGACACAATGACTGTACATGAAGACGCGCATCGGCGAGTGCGAATGCTGTCCGACTCGCCCCTTCTGCCTTCCCCTTGTTCCTCTTCTCCCTTCTCGTTCCTCTTCGCGCGGCCGGCTGGTCTTTACCTCTGGCTTGGGCCAGGAGTTTAAGTTCCTGGGAGGCTCTTGTATGCGGGTCACTGCGATCATGGAGGCAACCACTCCGACGTGCGCAGACCATTCCGCGCCGCTGCGTCTAGGCGCCTCGCCATTGCAGCAACAGCAGCAGAAACATGTTTGTTCGACAGCGTCACGCCATGCGGAATGCCCTTGCCCATCACACATCCCGACCATCCGTTGCGACAGGCAGATCGAGAGGATAGGAGCAGCTCTGAGTCCCTGGTGCCACAAGAGGTTCCTCAAGAGGGCCAGCTATGCTTCAGGACATCGTACAGCAGCATCATGCATTCGTCAAGCACGTTGAGCTGATCATGGGGCCATTTTCCACATGCAGAGCGTGCGCCACTTATTTTTCGCAGAGAAGGCAGGTCAAAGACCATCTCGCATTCGACTCGGCGCGTTGCTGGTTGACGTATTGTATGCACAGGGCCCACGATTGCAAGGGCATGGGCCCAGGAGGATGTAGCGGAGATGCTAGCTCAAAGAACGGCTGGATTTGGGCGATGGAGATCAGCCTTCCCATCTACAACACATGTACCTCCCGAAGGCATCATATGGGACTCCAATTGGGTGTTCGCATCCCTATCGGAAGAAGATGCCAGAGCTGTACTTAGGGACTCCCTCTACGAGCTCACCGACGAAGACAGGACGATCCTATATCAAGATGCCCCTGTAGCCACCAACAGAGCCTCAAGGGACCAAGAAGATGATGCCGGTGACAGGCCGTTCCAAGACCGATACTATATCTACAGGCCCCAGGACTTCCAGGAGATGGCCAAAGAGGCGATCCCGGTGCGAATACACAGAGCGGAGATGTTCATATTCCACGTTTTTGTTCTGGCATGCGGAGATCAGGAGACGTACAGTCCCATATCGAGGCGGAGGTCATCCTCCCAGGTTGCCAGATCACAATGCTCAGTGGGCATAGCCATACATCAATGTAAAGGGGATCTTACAAGGCGCCAAGCAATGAACGAATGGAGGGGACACATCAGGGCTCACAGAGTATGGAACACTGAAGGGGCCCCCCCGTGCGAAACATGGTGTGCTGCTCGTTGGTTGGAAGGGGGGGCCACCACTACGTACGAACCAATACATTTGGGGTGCGCCGTGGGCTACGACGAGGCAGCAGGAACAATTGGAGACAAGCAACCAACTTTTGTTTGCGCTTGTGCAGCTTCTAGGTGACAGCCTCTCGGCAAGAACAGATGGGTGGATGGAGCATCCGCGGCCGGCAGTTTGGCGTCAGCAAGCACCCACTTCCTTCATGTGGGGCCCGCTCCGCGCGCTCGCATCATCTCCCATCTCGGCCACCACAGATGTTGACCAGTGCGTATTCCAAGATCTGCCAGCCTCTGAAGTACGACGGGCCCCGACACGACTGGTCTCTATCAGACTGCCCACACTACATGCACACATATGTCCCCATGGGAACAACGAGAAATGCAATCACGGCCGCAGGAAACAGGTGAATCTTGTGGGCAAAACCACCGACATTGTACGCCAGGCTGGACCTAGACATGGAGTTCGTGAAGGCACCCGCCTTCGCGAGAAACAAGCAGAGGGACAGAGGTGACCCCGAAGTGAGAAGATGAAAATGCCTGCAGTCCTCCTTCTCCTCCTGTGCCGCCGTCGCCTGCCGCTCCTGCCGCCGCCGCGGCCGCTCTGACTACCTACCAGACCACCCCAACCCAACCCGAAGACCCGAATTTCGGGTTGGGGGGGGTAAGGGTTCCACATGTGTTATATCGATGTTTCCCGACCCCCCCCCACACTGGAAATCGGGGGTAAATTTGAGCCTTCGGGTTGGGTTGGGGTGGTTTGGTGGGTGGTGACCTCCTCCCTCGTGCGCGTGCCGCCGCCCGTCCCAGAAGAGGTCGACAGGGAGGCTGCCTCCCGTGCGGAGGCCGAGGCCCGGGACGCCGAGGCGGCGGCGGCGGCGGGCGACGTGCACGGGCCCTCCGAGCCCGAGGAGGCCTGGGAGGGCCCTGCACTTCTCCCTCCGTCCTCTCCTCCTCCTCCTCCTCCTCCTCCTCCTGCTCCTCCTCCTCCTCCTCCTCTCCTCCTCCTCCTCCTCCTTCCTCCCTCCTCCTCCTCCTCCTCCTCCCCTCCCCCTCCCTCCCCCCTCCCTCCCCTCCCCCTACTCACTCCTCTCCTTCCTCCTTCCTCCTCCTCCTCCGCCCCCTCCTCCTCCTCCTCGGCCTCCTCCTCCTCCTCCTCCTCCTCCTCCTCCTCCTCCTTCCTCTCCTCCTCCTCCTCCTCCTCTCCCCCCCCTCCTCCTCCTTCCTCCCTCTCTCTCTCCCCTCCCATCCTCTCTCCTCCCGCTCCGCCTCCTCCGTCTCCTCCTCCTCCTCTTCCTCCTCCCTCCTCTCCTTTCCTCCTTCCTCCTCCCCCCCTCCTCCTCCTCCCTCCTACTCCTCCTCCTCCTCATCCTCCTCCTCCTCCTGTCCCTCCTCCTTCCTCCTCCTCCTCCCCCTCCTCCTCCTCCTCACTCCTCTCTCTCCTCCTCCTCTCTCCCCCCTCTCCTTCCTCTCCTCCTCCTCCTCCTCCTCCTCTTCTCCACTCTCCCTACCTCCTCTCTCCTCCTGCTCTCCTCCCTCCCTCCTCCTCCTCCTCCTCCTCTCCTCTCTCCCCCTGAGCCCCTCGCCCCCCCCTCCTCCTCCTCCCCTCACCCCTCCCCTCCCCCTCCCCCCCCTCCCCCCCCTCTCTCCTCCTCCGTTCCTCCCTCCTCCTCCTCCCTCCTCCTCCTCCTCCTCCTCCTCCTCCTCCTCCTCCTCCTCCTCCTCCTCTTCTCATTATTCTTATTATTATTCGTCTGATTCGTATTAGTATTCTTATTATTCTTATTATTATTATTCTTATTAGTCGTCGTATTATTATTATTATTATTCTTATGATTAGTATTATTCGTTTTCTTCTTAGTATTATTATTATTATTCTTCTTAGTATTATTAGTCTTAGTATTCTTCTTATTCGTCTTATTATTCTTCTTATTCTTCTTCGTCGGATTCGTCTTATTCTTATTATTCGTATTATTATTCTTCTTATTCTTAGTATTACTATTATTCTTCTTAGTCTTCTGATTATTCTTATTAGTATTTTTCTTATGGTTCTTATTATTATTATGATTCTTATTATTATTATTATGATTATTTTTCGTCTGATTAGTCTGCTTATTATTCTTATTATTCTTATTATTATTATTATTATTAGTATGCTTATTCGTCTTCTTATTCGTATTCGTCTGTTTAGTCTGCTTATGTTTCTGCTTAGTCTTCTTCTTATTATTCTTCTTATTATTATTCTTATTAGTATTATTATTCTTACTCTTCTTCTTCTTATTATGCTTCTTCTTATTCGTCTTCTTCTTCTTATTGTTATTCTTATTATTCTCATTCTTATTCTTCTTATTATTCTTATTCTTATTCGTCTTATTCTTCTTATTATTCTTATTCGTCTTCTTATTATTCTTATTATTCGTCTTATTATTCTTATTATTATTATTCTTCTTCTTCTTTTTCTTTTTCCTCCTCCTCCTCCTCCTCCTCCTCCTCCTCCTCCTCCTCCTCCTCCTCCTCCTCCTCCTCCTCCTCCGCCGCCTCTTCCTCCTC
>CAUYUJ010009768.1:147011-175813 GCA_963575745.1 Prorocentrum cordatum
TCTCTCTCTCTATCTATCTCTATCTCTATCTCTATTTCTCTCTCTCTCTCTCTCTCTCTCTCTCTCTGTCTATGTATATATACACCAAATCCGCCACCGTGTGCCTGTGGCACGCAGTGGGATGTCCCCAGGTCCTTTGCTCAACCCCTGGGACTCAGTCGTTAATCCTGGAGATCTTTTCCGGGGGGCCCGATCCCAAAGTCTCAAATCTCCTAGGGCTTGCCGCGTGCCCTCTGGGGCCCGTCGCGGCTTGTCGCACACACTGCTCGGGCCTAAGGGGTTGCAAGAGGGGCCGAGAGAGTCCCAAGAGGCACCCAAGACGGTCCAAGAAGGCCCCCTTGAGCCATACTACGCCGTTACAAAAGTTCGTCACGTCTCATGAGAGCTTGAAGATGGCATGGGTTTCGTGTCTTACTTCTGCGTGAGCGGGCGGGCAGAGTTTGGCCGCTGCCCCGACCCGCCGAGCTGGCCCCCCCTTCCCCCCAAGAATCCCAGCGGACTGAATCAAGAGCGGTCGGGTCAAATATCCGGGATTGTCAAAAGTGGGATTTCGTTCCTTACGATAATAATATAGATTTTAAACAAGGTAATTTGAATTCCCGACGTGAGATCACACGGCTTTAGAAATCCCACCGGGCGGTATCTGCCCCTGTTGATGCAAAATGGTCGAATATCAATGGATGACGAAACTTTTGTAACGCCGACGAGGGGTCCACGACGGCGACGCATCATCATTCGCGCATCATCCGCCACGATCGTGCTCGTATCCACGACGGCGACGGCGACGCATCATCCGCCATGATCGTGCTCAGACCGCGCATCATCATCCACGACGGCGACGCATCTCGTCGCACGCAACCCTGCGCATCATCCGCCATGATCGTGCTCGTGCTCGACCCTCTACTGCCAACCGCCACGGCCACAGCCTCCCGCCCAGAGCCCAGAACCGCCGCGCTTGCCGCCGCCTCGGGCCCGCGATGGCGCCCGCGCGGGACCAGGCGAAGCGCGCCCTCGTGGCCCTGCTGCGCACGCTCGCGGCGGCGTACGCCTGCCCGGTGAGGGTCGCCAGGGACGGCGCGGACGCCGAGGTCCGCACCGCGCACCGCGCGGCGTCGCGGAAGGTCCACCCGGGCCGCCCCACCGGCAGCGCTGCGGACCAGAAGCGGCTCAACGCGTAGGGCGAAGTGAACCCCACCCTCCCCCTCGGAAATCGTGGGGGGTAGGGGGCAGGGTTCGCGTGTGGCCCCCTAGCTGCGGACCAGAAGCGGCTCCACGCGGCGCACGACAAGCGGCAGGCGCTCCTCAAGGCAGCGCCAAGCCGCGGGGCGGGGCCCGCGGGGCGGCGGCCCCCTGCGCGGCCCCGCCGCGCGCCGCCGCGCCAGCCACCGGCTCGGCGACGGTGGGCCTGGCGGGCGCTGCCTCTGCCAGGAGGGCTCCCAAGGGGAACGAGATCCGCGGCCACGGCGTGCTCCTCCTCCTCCTCCTCCCCCTCCTCCTCTCCTCCTCCTCCTCCTCCTCCTCCTCCTCCTCCTCCTCCTCCTCCTCCTCCTCCCCCTCCTCCTCTCCTGACCTGCCAGGGAGTCACGGGGGTCGAGCACTGGGTCCGGCTGGACGAGTTCTGCAAGGCCTCGGCTGCTGCTGCCTCTGCACGGTGCCGAGAGAAGCGTCACTTGCCGGAGTAGTTGTTCAAGATCCGCGTGAAGAATGGCAGCGATGACGAACAGCAGCGTTTATAGCACGATGGATGCCGTGGTGCATTATCGTATTGCCGCACCTCGCAGCGGGAGAGGTGGTCGGCGTTCTGACCCGCAAACCCAGGCAGCCGGTGAGAAGCGTCTTTACTGCAGGGCCCCACGACATGTGGCTCTACAGGGGGACAGCACTGCGTCTCGCCGACCTCGGATTCGTCATCGATGCCGGGCCTGTCGGCAGCGAGTTATCCAAAGTGATGTGAACCTCGCGACCCTGAAAATGCAAAGATGGGAGTGGACATCTCTTCAGGCACGTCATTTGGACAAGATTGTAGAGGTGATCGACTTGGCCCGAATTCACTCTTGGGATGCTGTTGCTTTGACGGACCTCCACAATGAGGACCGGGACATCCAGGTACGGACTGCGGATTGCCACACGTCTCCGTGGGTGACTGCACGGAACACTTCGGCCGCGGTTGTGGCAGTGGAGGAGTTCATCGTTGTCATGGCGGCGCGTGTGGCTTTCCTTCTTTCTCCTCCGCTCTTCCAGCTGTGGCAAGAACAAGGCCGGCGAACGGCTCGATCCCCCACCGGACGCTTACTCGGCATCGCCGTGGATTTCAAGAACACCTCGTACTGTTACGTTTCCGGCTGCGCTCCGACCAGAGACCCGGTCGCGAGGCGGGCTTTCTTCGAGGAGTGCGAGGCCTTCCGTGCGAGCCAGCGGGAGTAGGTGGTGCAGATCTGGGCTGGAGATTGGAACAGCCATGTTGGTCGTGATAGTCACTCTTCGTATCCTAGCATTGTTGGCCGCTGCGGCCTCTCCACACCCACGACAGCCAGCGGCACTCAACTTCTCAAGTGGTTGGGCCACGGTTCGCTTCCATTGCAGATAGCAGATCTACATGTTCCTATTGGTTCTCGCGGCACCTGGCGGTTGCCTAAGAACCACATCAACAGAGAGGCCGTTCATCATTGGTACGAGCAAGACCTGTTCATCGTTACTTACGGCCGCTTGAAGTGGTTCCACAAATCCCACCAGCCCTTTAGGGCGTGAGTGGTTTAGATAGTCCTCTCTGTTCTCAACCCCCTTCTTCCCCTACGGGGAGGGGTTTACCCCTCCCCCTCCCCCCTCCCCCTGGGCCTGGAGAGGGGGGGCCGCGGGTCGCCGGGGCGTCCTTTGTCGGTCCCTCCTGGGAGGCTCATGTTTTGACACCCCTCACAGGGATCGTGGCCCCAGCGGGGGGGGGGGGGGGGCAAATAAGTGCTTTCGTGTTCTTTGACCGATCTCATCCAAGATGGCCCCAAGAGCGCTCCCAAGGCCCCCAAGAGCGCTCCCAAGACGGCTTCAAGACGGCCCAAGAGGGCCCCAAGACGGCCCAAGAGGCGGCCAGTACGGCCCAAGAGGGCCCCAAGACGGCCCCAAGAGCGCCCAAGTGACGCCCAAGAGCGGCCCAAGAGAGCCCCAAGAGGCTCCAAGACCGCCACAACACGGCTCCAAGTGACCGCGGAGCCTCCCGAGGACGCCCCCGAGGCCAATACGGCCCAAGAGGGCCCCAAGAAGGCCCCAAGAGCGCCCAAGAGGCGCCCAAGAGCGGCCCAAGAGAGCCCCAAGAGGCTCCAAGACCGCCACAACACCGCTCCAAGTGGCCGCGGAACCTCCCAAGGACGCCCCCGAGAGGCCAAGACGGCCCAAGAGGCCCCCAAAACGCTCCGAGAGAGCCCCGAGAAGCGCCGTAAGAGGGCCCCACGAGGCCAAAATCATATGGTTTCCTGAAGTATTTCAAACATTTTAGCGTTCCCGCCCTTTCGGCTTCCCGACGCTCCAAGACAGCCAAAAAGGCCCGCAAGACCGCCCCAAGACGGCCCAAGAGGCCCCCAAGACGGCTACAAGACGGCCCAAGAGGGCCCCAAGACGGCCCAAGAGGCGGCCAATACGGCCCAAGAGGGCCCCAAGACGGCCCCAAGAGCGCCCAACAGGCGCCCAAGAGCGGCCCAAGAGGGCTCCAAGAGACGATATTTCGGGCCCCGACGGGGGTACACCAATAAATGCTCTCTCCTTCTTTGCCCGATGGCCTCCAATATGGCCCAAAGAGACCTCCCAAACTCCCACAAAGAGCCCCGAGAGGGTTTCAAGACTCCCAAAGGAGCCCCAAGAGAGCCCCAAGAGAGCCCCAGGGCAACGATTCCCTGAGATCCCAAGAGAGCCCCAAGATCGCACGGCAACGCCAGGAGGAGGAGGACGAAGATAAGGAGCAACGAGGACGAGGAGAAGGAGAGGAGGATGGAAGAAAGAAGCCAAAGAGAGGGAGACGGAAGAGAAAACACCCTACGGCCAGCGCACCTTTTTCGAGCGGCTGCTTTTGGATGGGCTGGTGGGGACTCGCGAAGCGTAAACAATTCCGAACCTTTGCTTGCTTCAGTGACCATCACGGGAAAATGTGCTGCCAGCGCCTCCCGCGCTCGCGCACCCCTCAGCAGTGGCGCCAGGAGGCACTGGATCGGCGAGGCCCGGCTCCCCAGAAGCCTCTGCGAGCGGGCGTGCTCCGCGGCAAGTCTGCGGAAGCGCTTGCGCTGCAGCGACAATACCGCGAGCGCACCAACACCGCAGCGCTGGCGCTGATGCAGGCCCGCGGCGTCCCACTTGACCCGCCAGAGTCAGGGGGACGTAAGACCTGGGTACAGGGGACTCGGAAATCCCCGACGAGATCGTCAAAAAAATGACGAGGCCGAGCCTGCATTTTGACGAGGCCTCCCGCTGCAGACATCCCACGAAACTCCTCCTCGTCAAAATCCGAGTCGCGGTCGTCAAAAAACGATGGCGAACCCGAGTCCTGGCAAACCCGGGTCTTTCGCTCCCCCGACAGAGGACGGAGACGTCTCGCCAGAGGCTGGAGCCAAGGGCCGGCAGATGGCCGCCGTGGCTCGCCGCTTGCGCGGGAAGCAGCCGCGCCCTGCTCGGCCACCCGAGCCGTCGGACAAAGTGACCAGCACACGCACTCCACCTCCTCGTGTGGACTGGACAGAGATCGCCAAGATTTGCGCAGACGAGCTCGAAGCAGTGGCCGGTCGGTGCCGGAATGCCACCGGCATCAGTGATGAGTATCAGTTGTATCGCGGCCTCCGGGAAGGCTGCCCCTCCAGCTGCACGGTGTATCTCTTATATCACAACGCTGTTCTTCAAGACTACTGCAGGGTTGTGGACGCAGAATATTCGGGCCCTACGGTCAAATTTGCTACGAGACTGGGTGCACAGGGCCAGAATGGGGAGCCGGTGAGCCTCGAGAACACGGGGGCTGCACAGTTTCGGCGTATCGGGGAACAGTGGCGCGAGCAGCTTGCTCGCCTTGCATGCTTTGCGGACGACACTACCTTGATAGAGCGCGAATCGACAATCCAGAAGCGACGCTTACTGGTGACCTGGGTTCTGGCAGACTGGAAAGAAAAGGTGCATCCAGGCAAGTGGCAATCATTCCGAGCCCGACATCGAGACGAGACAACACCCTCGCGAATTCTGGAGGGCCATGCGGGCCGCCGCTTGCGCGAGAAGCAACCGGCCGAAACATGGCATGAGTTTGTGGAGCTGCTGGGGTCCTTCCTGCAGTGCGACGGCAACACGGAGATGGACACCACGAAGCGCCTTGCAGCCGCGCGGAAACTATGGTATAAGATCAACCGCCAATTGCCAAGGCTAGGCCTGGAGCCTCGGGACAAGTGGCGAGTGGTGGAGGCGACAGTGGAAGCGACTCAGTTGTACGCTAATGAGACACGACCGGTGGCATCGAGGGAGATGGCGATGTGTCAGAGCCTGATGAACCGTGTGCTCCGAGGGGTCACTTCTCTGAGAAGTACCGGATCCACGACATGAAGGGCAAGGAGACTATGGCCGATCTCCGCGCCAAGGTTGGCGCCGCGACGGTGGAAACAGCGATCGGCAAGTGGAAGTTGGGATAGCTTGGCCATCTCGCTAGATACGGCGCTCTGTGTGGAAGGCCCCATGGACAAGGCCGTCGGCGGCAACCACATGTCGTGGCGATGGCAGCGCAATGAATTGTTGGCTCAGCTGATGCATGTGGCTCCTTCAGACTGGCAGGAGCGCCATTGGACCGAGCTGGCTCAGGACAAGGCGGTCTGGGCGTCCAGTGTACGCGCCTGGGTCAAGGCCTCTCGAGCCGCAGACACCCTGGATCAGCATCGGTGGAGGCACGCTGCGGAGCAGGACCGGCTGGCGCAGCGACAGACCATCATGTCCGTCTTACACGGGGACGACTGAAGTCGTCGAGCTCGCCACACATGCCCCAATCAGGCTGACGACGTCGCTCACGAGGATGCACAGGCGCCGTCGAGGCGGCGGCCGGTATCGGACCACATGCTCGAGAAGATCACGTGTGCCGGCTGCGGCGTGACCATTCAACGACGAGCAATGGATCACCATATACGGTTTGCATGCCCCGCTCGGCGGCAGCAGGGCCTGGCGCCTCAGGCGCGTGCCAAGGCGCGCCAAGCCCAAGGCGCAAGCGAAGGCACAACCATTGGCCGGTGCAGGTGCTGATGCTGATGAAGGTGTTCCTCCTCCTTCTCCTCCTCCTCCTCCTTCCTCCTCCTCCTCCTCCTCCTCCTCCTCCTCCTCCTCCTCCTCCTCCTCTTCCTCGTGGCAATCAATTGGATGTTGTGGATATTTTGTGTGGAGGGGGCCCTGGCCAGGACATCCAGCGTCGTGCCCGAGATCGCTGGCATCCGTAAGAGAGCACATGTCGCTGGTGCCACAAGACAGCGGCGCAGCTTTGTCCCAAGAGTGTAGTATCTCATCAGCAAGCGTGTGATCGCATGCCATACGACATTTTCCAGGCTTCCCAGGTCCGCCTGCTCATTGGCGGCAAGAAGAAGAATAATCCAGCAGATGTGGCTTCATGGCGTGTGCAGTGTACGGCAAGTTCGTGTCGTGTCGACCCCGGTTGGTTCCTGACGCCGCGGGGATCGTTCAACCGTGAACGATCGGCCGTTTCCGAAACGTCCAAATCGTTCCACACCGAACGATTCTGGGTCGCCCGCGGCATTCAACGTTGAACGCCGCTTGCGGGGTCGCCGCCGGTCGACACGACAGGAACCTACCGTACACATTGTTCTATGCCATTTCCCCGTACATTGTCTCTTCGCGTACGTGTCAGTGGTTGTATTAGACGTCGCCGGGCATTCGGCCTACCTCTCGGAGGACATCCCGGCATGCTCACGGAGGGTCAGAGTGCCGATCGCGAGAGCACGTACCATGCACGTATTGCAGCTGCTCCCGGGCTCGCCGGCGTCGACCCCCCTCCCGCAGCCTCTGCCTAGAATCCGTGATGGACGCTGTGCTGCAGGCCGCTGCCAGCGCCGCGCCTGCGGCGGCGGCGGGCGGCGCCCAGGGCGCGAAGCCACAGGGCAAGGAGAAGGGCAAGGGCCAGGGCGGCATGACGAGGCTCATCAGGGGCATGGTGCTGTCGCACGAGAGGCAGATCGCGGAGCTCGCCGACAGGACCACCGTGGCGCTGCTGCTCGAGACTGGGGGGCCGAAGGCCGCCATCGCGGGGGAGCGAGCGAAGGGGCAGGAGACGTACGCGGCGGTGGACACGAAAGGCCCGCATCCGTGCGGACACTCGCAGCAGGTTGTGGTGTGGGCCCGGTTCATTCGGACCCGGACAAGGCAGCGATGGACGCGATGGAGTACCTGAGCAAGCTGGACCCGGCCGTGGTGGCGAAGAGCGTCTTCAGGCTGAAGCCGAAGCACAAGACCTACCTGGAGGAGGATGGTCGCGCGTGGGTGTGGTTCTTGGTCACCGGGGTCGCGGCTCCCGCCGCCTTCCTGGACGCGATCTACGAGCTGACGCGCTTCGAGGTGAAGTACGACGGGCTCAGCGTCAGGCAGGGCAAGACGCAGGACGGCCCCTTGGCGAAGGAGCTGGCGGCGTGGCTCAAGGGCACGAAAGGCGGCGACCTGATGGACGCCGAGGACGACGACTCCGTGGACGGAGGCCGACCGAAGAGGGGCCGGCACGGCCAGCGCCGGTGAGCGCAGTGCTGCCCCCCCGGGAGTGCCCCGCGCCGCATCCGTCGGAGCCCCCGGGCTCGCGGCGCGGGGACGGCCCCCCCGGGAGTACGCTTCGACGACGGCGTCTGCATCGACATGTTCTTCACCATCTTCTTCTCCATCGTCGATCTGCTCCTCACCTCACCGATTTTTTCGGCACCTTCCCCTTTGGACGCCCGAAATGGGTACCGAAAAAATGGGTACAATGCCTAACAGCAAATGTTGTCCCAAACCAACAGCGGCCGCTGTTGGACAGGCGGCCAACTGTCTCAAATGGACACAGGCCGCGGCGGCGTGAACAGCGAATCCTGTCCAAATTGAACAGGAACTGCTGTTGGGCATTGTACCCATTCTTTCAATACCCATTTCGGGCGTCCAGATCCCCAGCGACCTGTGGGGTTTTTGCAGAGCCGGAGTTATTTTCTTCTCGCGGCGGGGATCGTGTGCGCTGTCGCCATGTTCATCTCCCTCGGCCTCGCCGTGTTCTTCATCCTTCTCCTGGTACGACATATGCGTGTATTTTGCTATGGGGGCAGGCGGGCTATGTCATTATCGTTCTCTACTTGTTATTCCGTCCCCTCCTACATGCTGAGCGCCAGCATCACACTTTCTTGACACTGAAATTCGTGACATTTTCGTCGCGGCTCGACCTGTTGATGCGGATATTGGTTCCGAATCTCTTGGGATAGAGGCGGTGGCTCTGGGTATCGGTGGTCTCTTCTTTCACTACAGGGCCGTGCTCCGTCTCCTCTTCTTGGGCATTTGCGGGCATTCAGCTGTGGGGGCAGGCACGCTGTGCTATCTGAATGGGACGGGGACCCCTTGTACACGACCACTGCCGGGGCCGATGCTGCCACACACTCTATTTCTACACCGTCGTGTGCGTCTCACTCTATTGCTCCCTGGGCGAGAGTGTACTCCGAGCTGTGGGGGCTGGTGTGCTATTTTGTCGTACTCGTTCCTGGACCCCTTCTGCATCGCAATCTTCGCGGAGATGCTGTGGGAGTACGCGTGCTACCCCTATTTGCGCATCCTTTGGGTATGAAGGCTATCTTTGACATGTTTTTCTGCAGCTTGTTCCGGCAGCATGTGTGTTATGCCATCTTCGTCTTCTCCAGCCCCTTCTTCATCCAGATCTTCTCGGTGATGGTGTTGCCGTACGTTCACCGCGCCATGCCTGGGCAAAGATCGGCCGAGGTATCGGCCCCAAGGATCTTCCGCGAGTTCTACAAGGCCTCCCTGAAAAAGCTGAAGGTGAAGTTTTGGTGTTCGACGCTGGAGGCCAACGCGGAGAGCGGCGTCCACGCCCACGTCATGGTGCAGTTCAAGTCGGAGCGCGACTGCACTGTGAAGGCGTTCCGGGTGGACACGTGACAGTGGCCTGCCACACCGGATAAGGAAGGCTACGCCTGCCACGCCAGATTTCCAAGGGCTCGATGCTCGCCGCGCGGTATGTGAAATACCGCTACGCCGTTACAAAAGTTCGTCACGTCTCATGAGCTTGAAGATGGCATGGGTTTCGTGTCGTTACTTCCGCGTGAGCGGGCGGGCAGAGTTTGGCCGCTGTCCCGACCGCACCGAGCTGGCCCCCCCTTCTCCCCTAGAATCCTAGCGGATTGAATCAAGAGCGGTCGGATCAAATATCCGGGATTGTCGAAAGTGGGATTTCATCCCTTACTATAATAGTAAAGATTTAAAGCGGGTAATTTATAATTCCGACGTAGAATCACACGGCTTTAGAAATCCCACCGGGCGGTATTTGCCCTTGTTGATGCAAGATGATCGAATCTCAATTTACGACGAAACTTTTGTAACGCCGATGGATTGGGCGCCTGGCAGTCTTGAAGAGATCTTGGACGCCTTTTGGGACATCTTGCAGCCTCAAGAAGACGAAAAGACGAGAACGCTAACGTAATCGAAAAACCTCAGAAAACTCACTGATTTTAGCCTCTTGGGGCCCTCTTGGGAAGGCTCTTGGGGCGTCTCGAAGGCTTCTTGAGCTGCCTTGGGGCATCTTGGACCGGCTGTTAGGCGGTTCGGACCCACAGACAGCCCCCAAAAGGGCCTAAGATGGGGAACACGAACCGAAATTCCGAATCCTCCGCCCAAAGGGGCCCCCAGGAGGCCCCCAGGAGGCCCCAAGAGGCCCCTAAGAGGCCCCCAGGAGGACGCCCCAAAGACCCAAACGGGCCCCAAGATGCCTCAGAACTGCCTCCACGAGGCCCACGAGAGGCCTCGACGAGAACCCGACAAACATCCAATAGGCATCACATCCACAACCTAGGCACGGTGGCGGGATAGGCCGAATGTCATTAGGTATATGTGTTTGTCCCTCTCTTTCTCTCTCTTTCTCTCCCTCTCTCCCTTTCTCTCTCTCTCTCTCTCGTTCTCTCTTTCTCACACTATTTGTTTTTATGCCTCAAGATGCCCCCAGTACGGCTGAAGACAAACCCTGGAGGAGTGCAAGACGGAAGGCCCCAAGACGGCGCAAAGACATAGCTGAAGAGCCCCCAAAGATCCAAATCGTTCCGAGACAGCTCAAGGAGGGACGGGATGCCCCCCGAAGTGATCGAACCACCTGCGCACGGTGGTGGGAAGGGCCGAAAGTCATTAGAGAAGTGTCAAAGCTGCATTACTTGTGCACCATCACTGGTGGCCAAACTACATCTCGATCCAAAACCCCGCCAGGCGAACAGGGAACACCGCAGGAGTCGACCTGCAATGAGCAAACTCATGCTATGAACCGTGGCCTGGGCAACAAATTAGCAATGCAGTTGCTGTGCATACAAAAGGATCTCCCCCACGGCCTGAATGACAAACGATGTCCCCTACACACATCGCCGAGAGGGGACAAGAAGGAAGCGGAGGAGGATTAGGAGAAGGAGAACCAGGAGGAGGAGGAGGAGGAACTAGGCAGAGGTGAATGAATCAAAGCGTTGTGTGTGCATCCCCTTCTGGCCCATTGACCACTCGAATAATCAGGCATCTTCAGGCATCCCACAGCTGGAATCAAACAGCAGCCAAACACTACGTAACGAGCGAGGGTGTTGGATGATGCCCTGTGCCCACACACCCTTGCGGCTTTTTGCACCAACCATACGAATTCGGACAACCATTCCCGCGAACACATGATGGCCCGAGTCAACCAGCACAAATTAGATGATTCCGCATCTTCCGCGGTCTGGCTTGATTTCTCTGGCCATGGGCTTTTCAGGCAGCAGTGGAAGGATGAACTGGGAAAGGTAGAGGGAACAAGAAGGTGGGGAGGGGGAGGAAAAGGCAGGGCAGAGGGAGGAGGGAGAAGGAAAGGAGGAGGAGGAGGAGGAGGAAATGAGTAGGTCAGGTGGGTGATGGGGAGAGGAAGGAAGATGAGGAGGAGAAGGACGAGGAGCTTGAGGGGGATGGAAGAGGCGGAGGAGGCGAGAGGTGGCAGGGGGATGACGGGGTGATGATGATGATGATGATGATGATGATGAAGATGATGATCATGATGATCATGATGATGATGATGAGAGAGAGAGAGAGAGAGAGAGAACAAAAATAAAGAAAGAGCGAGAAAGAGAGAGAGAGAGAACAAAAAAAGAGGGAGAGAGAGAAGGTGCATCCGCCGATCTAGTGTGTAAGTTCAAAAAAGAGACAGCCTGAGCTTCAGCTCTGCTGGGGGGGGGCTCTGCCAGAGCAATAGAGGGGGGGGGGCCTTCAATTTCCGGGGCCGCTTTCACGCCGCAGGTGGGCGTGTGCGAAGGCGGTTTGGCTCGGGCAGGGGGCAATGGAGGGGCGGCAACGCCGCCGAGTCTTTCAAGACGGCCCAAAAAACACGGATTCCATTCGGCCTGGTTCTGTTTGGGAGTCTTGACTTTTAGAGCTTCCGACACTTCAAAGACTGCCCAAGAGGCCTCCAAGACCGCCCCGAGACAACCCAAAAGGCCCCCAAGAGGGCTCCAGGACGGCCCAATGGGGTCCGGAAACGACCCAAGAGTCGACCAAGAGGGCCAATGAGGGGCCCTAGACGGCCCCAAGAGGGGAAACGTGAACCGACGACTGGAGCCTTCCACCACAAGAAGCCCCCAGGAAGTCCAAAGATGCTCCCAAGAACTCCTCCCAAGGGGCTCTCCCAAGAGGCCTACAAGAGGCTCCCAAACGGCTCCCAAGAGGCTTCACAACACCCTATAAGAGGCCCCCGAAAAGTTTCCAACGAGATCCCAACGAATCTCCCAAAAGCCCCGGACCCACAACCCAGGCACGGCGGCGGGATGGGCCGAATGCCATCACGTGAAAGATAGAGGTGACGGAAAAGATCAGCGCACTATGAAATGTTCAGGCTACGACCCGCCCAACCACCCACCAACGAGCCACTCCGTCTGGGAACTAGCCCGCCAACAAGCTCGACTGCCGGACACGAGGCAAACAGTCCATCCAACACATATTGCCTAAGGCGACTGCCAATACCTTCCTCCTCCTCCTCTGCCCCCTCCTCCTCCTCCTCCTCCACCTCCTCCCTACTCATGCCTCCTGGAGAGAAAACTCAAGAACTGTTAAGCATGACGGGTTCGCAGAGAACGTCCCGGAACGTCCCGGATCGGCGGCATAGGCCGGAGGCCTCCACAATAACAAGGTGCATCGGTGCACACATATGGATACATCCGTCACCGTGCGCTTGGCAATGGGGTTGGCGTGCCCTCAGGTGTTTCGCCAATTCCTCCGAATTTCACTCCTCACCCCTGAGCATTTGTTAACGGATCCGGGCTCCAAATTGCCTAATCTTTTTGGCTTGGCGCGGCTTGTCGGGATCTGGCGCGTCTTGTCGCATGATCCTTCCAAGTCTAAGAGGGCCCCAAAGGGCCCCAAGAGGGCCCCCAAACGGTCCAAGAGGGCCCCGAGTCGCCCACAGATCGTTCCAAGACGCCCAAGATGGCATCAAAATAACAAAAGGAACCTCGAAGACGCCCCAATCCTAAGATGCAGACATCATTGACTTCTGATAGGTTTGTTTGAAAAGTATTTGGCGTTCTCGTTTTTCTGCTATCCGACGCTCCAACTGGCCGAAGAGGCCCCAAGGCCACCCCAAAACGGCCCAAGAGACCTCGAAGAGGGCCGCAAGACGGCCTAAGAGCGCCTTCGAAGGCCCAAGAGGCGCTCAAAAAAACCCAAGACAGAGGCCCCCTGGAGGCTCCAAGAGGCTCCCAAGAGCACCCAAGAGGCTCCATCCCCAAGAACTCAGGCACGGTGGCGGGATGGGCCGAAGGCCCTTATCTATATATATATATATATATATATATAGCACTGACAGACAGACGATGGATGCCAGACGTATTTATGACAAATCGACCGCAGGTGACATCGGCCATCCATACCCAGGACCGTCCAGGCCACCCGGGGCGGGCAGGGGATTATAGGCACGATGGCAACTCAGGATCCCCCGTGGGTGCACAGAAAAAACAAACCGGCAAGAGCGACAGAAGGGGGGCAGGGCAGGGAGAGATTGAGCCGCGTGCCGACGGAGAGCACGCGAGGGGCAAGGGCGGCCTCCGGACGTCACCCCTTGCGCGCTAGCCGATATCAAATCAGACCACCACTGACAGACAGACGATGGATGCCAGACGTATTTATGAGAATTCGACCGCAGGCGACATCAGCCATCCACACCCAGGACCGTCCAGGCCACCCGGGGCGGGCAGGGGATTATAGGCACGATGGCAACTCAGGATTCCCGAAACCCGCAGGAGTGACTGGGCCGAAGGGCCGAATGAAAATCAAAGCATTCAGCAACCCAGCGGACACTCAGTCCAGGACCCGACACGAATGACGATGGGTCAAATCCCGAGGCCAAATTCCACAGACGACTGAGACTCCGACGCTGAGAACCGTCGACCATGAGGCGGGCGATGGCCTTGGCGAAGATCGGGGGGTATGCGGCGGCCACGGCGGTCCAGTGCACGCCGCTGGGTGCTCAACGCGCGGCCTGCCGGTCCGAGAGCACAAACCCTCCGACCCCTTGCATTCCCTACAGAGTGGGAGGAGGGAAGGAGCGAGCCAGGAGGAGATTCGCGTGGCTTTCTGCCACCGTGTTCCGAATTGGCACATCTGGAAGTTAGCTTGCCGATGCTTCGACCCCTCAAGTTACGGAGCTGAATCACGCGGGGCGCCGACCACACTAGGGATGAGGCCGGGGTTTCTAAGAGAATCAGGACACCACAGCAAATGCACGTATCGATAATCCTGCAACTGAACAAAAAAAACGTTTCCGATAGCGAGGCGACCTTGCTCAGCCGCGGACAGCTCAGATGGGGCAGGCACGAGATCGGAAAGCGCGCCTCAGAGCACGGCTCCACGTCGCGCACGGAGTGCCCAGCAACGCTCCCGTGCCCGTAGCGCAGCCCCCGGAAATCCATCCTCGGAGCAATTGTTCAAAAGCGCTGTCGAGGTGGCCTTCGCCCGGAATTTTTGATGCCAAGATCAACGGCAAGGAAACCGAGGGCCCAGATGGCTTTTGAAACGCCTCTGGACCCAGCAAAAAGCGAGGAAAACTCCAGAGTGTTTTCGAGTGTGTGACCCCGACCCTCTGAGATCACGAGTGAGCCTGCGCCGGCGGTGAGCCCGAACATAAGAGGTGGCGCTGAGCCGGCAGGCGATCCCTCAGCGGCCCCGCAGGCGCCTGACGATCAGGACAGCCGCCTTGCAGGTCGCCGGCACGAGGTGCGCGACCCCTGCCGCCTGGATTCCGCCCGCCAAACAAACGGCCCAGAAGTGGTCCATCATCAGGTAACCCAGCCCCAACACGTCCGAGTGGATGGTGCTCAGCTCGGCCATGAGGTTTGTTTCCTTTTCCGTAGTACTTGAGACTCTTCGTTGAAGCCCATCGCCCCCTCATCTGCAACTGCAGAACTTCGCGATGCCGGATAAACGAGTCCTCGGAAGCCCCCAAATGACGAAGGCACGCGGGGTGGCCCGAGACCTGGGGGAGCCCGAGCAGCGCCGCGCACTGGGCGCACATGTGCCTGTCGCGGAGCAGGAGGTCCCAACGGCGGTAGCGCACCCCAGCTGCCGGGGACGGAGGGACCAGGTTCTTGCCCTTCAGCGTGAAGGCCCCCCCTGGTCGGAGGTAAGCAACGAAGGAGATAGCGACCCGCGCGGCCAACAAAGACTGGCTGGCCTCCGACTGGAACAAACACACGGCCATGGCAACGGCCTTGGGCATGGGCAATCTGGTGCCCGCCGGGACATGCGCTTCCAAGCGATGGATGCCCCGGTCGCCCTCGGCCACTGGCTCTTCCACGAGCCGCGCAGAGACGGGTGGAAATGGGCGAGACTGGCCAGCAGCTGGGAGCCCTGGTCCGACGAGCCGCCCCACGACGCACTGGTTCAGGTGCAGGGCGATGACGCGGTCCATCTCGGACGTCGAGGCCAAGTCCAGGCGGCGGGCCGAGCAGAGCAGAATGGCCAACGCCACTTTCTTGTAGAGGACCTCCGTCGATGGGGCGAATCGCTAGCTGTTCCAGGGCTGTCACTGAGCCCACCGGCTGGCGCTCGGCCACCATGCGCCTCGCGGCCGCCGCGCGGGTCAATTGACCACCCAGGAGCCGCCTGGCGCTTGGCCGCCGCCGCCGGCATGCCGACCGCCCCCTCTCGGCGGTCGCACCGCAGGGCGGGGCGAGGAGCCGCGCGGCCCTGGCCTCTGAAGACGCCCACGAGAAAGAGGATCTGAAGGATTGCGTTCGCTCGGATGCAACCGCGCGTGGAGGCGGCGCCCAGATGCGAGGGAAAGAGCCGAGAGCTTCAGCACGGCGGCCTGGAGGCGGGGCGACTTGGCCCGCCCCTTGTAAGGCGCAAGGGCCAGGCACATGCCATCGACGACGATCACCACCCGCCGACCAACGGCAGCAGCCGAGCGCATGGGATGCTTGTAGGCCGAGACAAGAGCTTCACCTCCCAGTTGTAGAACGTCAGCAGAGTGCAGAACTTTCCAGATAACACATCCTTCCCATCCGAGAAGTCCACATACTTAGCAGGGACCTCCTCGAACAACAGGGGATCAACGTCCACGAAACCACCGCTGGGACCAAAATGCGGGGCGGCGGCAGCCTCGCCCACGAACGGCTCGGCGACGCGCGGCCCCACGACTTCGCCCCGAAGAGCGTCCCTCTCGGCTTTCTCGGCCCCGTCGACACGATACCTCGCGCGCCCGCTAACCCGCCCCCACTCAGCAACAACCTGACCAGCCTCAAGTGACCGATGACACAACTCCCAATCCGAACTCCGAGGCGCCCGACGCACAGATGACTGGATGCCGCGCAGCACACAAGTCCGCAGAGAGGAGGGGGGGGACAGCCACGAGCACGCGAAGCTCTAGAGACACACGGCGCCAAAGCGGGGTCACAAGACTCCTGGTAGATTCACTGAACGCATAACAACTGTTTAGAAATAGCGAAGGCCTCGCGGCGGACCATGGCGGCCCACGCAATGCGCCCCACTAAAACACGAAGGCGGTCTCCACAAGGCGCTCCGGAGCGAAGCGCAAGCGCCAAATATTTCGAGCCTTCGCCGACAGCCAGCGGCCAGCGACGAGAGAGGGCCCGAGAAAAGACGCGCCCCGGGAAGGCTCACGCACCTCGCGCACAGACAGGCCAACCGAGCGAAGCTGCTCGCTGACACGGTTGACAGCGGATCTGACCGTGCCGGACTCTTTTCCGAGCACCAGATAGTTCTCAACAAAGCCAGCGGCGACAGTATCATCAGCGGACCTGAGGACAACCCCAGGCCCACCAACCGGCATGACTTGGGATGGCAAGAAACCCGCTTGATGGATCGAATTACACACGACGGCTTGACAGAAGCGTAGGGCCCAACAGAATCCCATGTGCATTGCATTGGCGCAAGGCAGGAGGGCGCGCCGAGACTCGCGAGGCACGCCGGGGGGCCCGAAAGGGGCCAGCATCCCCGAGTCTACGGGGGAAATAAAAAGAAGCCAATCATGTCGCGAGGGACACGCGCATGCTAAAACGCACACTGCACAAAATCAGAAGCTACTACGCAGGGCCCTCCTTCTGACTCGAGGGCGGAGAAGGCGGGCGCAGAGGGGGGGGCGAGTTAAAGGCGGGGGCAGGAAGAAACAAGTGGAGACACGAGTGTCGAAGATGAGACGCCACTGCCCCGACTTTTTTTGCGGCGCAAAACACGCCGAACAGGCCCTTGCGCCCTCGGGCAGGCTGGAACTCCAACATGCCTCTGCGAGCGAGAGATGCCAAAACATCGGCATACGTGGACGGGCAAGCCTCCTGCGCCACCTCAGCGCGCGCGCTCGCCAGCCCCTAGGTCAAATGAGTCGGCCGGAGAGAGCAACTTATGGAGATCCACGGGGATCGCGCCCTCGTCTGGCCACGCGGCCATGTCGCGCGAATAGGGGCGAGTGGGGCCCGCGTCCCCATACAAGGTACTATTGCTCGAAAGCTCGCCGAGGGCTCCCTGGGCAAAACCCGCGTCACTGGGAGGAGGGCCGAGACGACAGAAACAATCTTTGAACCTATCCAGCACCTTGCATTGCGAGAGCGACGAGGGGGCGGGGCGTGGCTTAGAATATCCTGACATCTGATTCAGCACAGCCGCGGCCTCGCTGGCCCAGCTTGCGGCGCGCTGCAAACGTTGGCGGCGACGAGTGACAGACCGACAGCATGATGAGTCCACCCGCTGCGGAACGCCGAGCAGTGGGAGCGGGAAGACATCCCTCTGGCGTCGCTCGTCTGAAAAACGGGCATCAAACAATTCGCTCGGACCGAGGAGCCCATCCGCGCGGCCAGGGGCGCACCCACTATCCATCCCCGGGCCCTGAGTCCTTAGGGCCGCCCTTCTTGGCGCCCTTATTGGCCAGGGCCCTCTCCACTCGCGCCTTGCGAAGCTCCTTTGAGATCTGCTACTCCTGCGCGAGTTGAGTGATGTAGTGGGCCAACTGGGGACTCACGCGCACACACACACACACACACGCGAACCGTGTCCATGCCCATGAACAAATGGTTGGCCGTCGCGCCCTCGGGACCGCCGGCCAGGCGATCGCGGTATCGTTCTTCTTGAACTGAATGATGCGGCACAAGGACTCGGCGCAGGCTAAGTTGGTGACCATGAGCTGATCGTACATGACCATCTGCTCAAACATCCGACAAACCCGCTCGCGTTCGTCAACCCCAACGTCCGCGGCGCTCAACTTGGCCTCGGTCCGAAACCTCATGTGCCGTCCCATGGAAGGGCCTCCGTTCTGCTCGACGAAAAGGAGCACCCACATCACCGTGCGAGGCCCCCGAATAGGCCAATCAGGCCAGGCGCCCTCGCGCATCAGCAACATGGCGCCCCTGAACATCCGATGGCGATTGCCCTGGATGTCCAGCGCCGCAGACTGGACACGCGCGTGGCCTGTGCCACCGGCTGGGCCAGGGGCCACAGGGGCAGCGGCGGCGGGCCCAGCCGGCGCCGCGGCACCGCCGGCGGCCGCGCCAGCAAGCGCCGGACCCGCAACGGCGGCCGCCGCGGGAGCCACGGCCGCCTGCGGAGCCGCCGCCGAGGGGCCCCCGCTGCAGCTGCAGCCGGCGCGGGCAGGGCCGCCGTGGGGACCAGGGCGCCGCCAAGGCCCACGCCGGCGGCGGCGGGAGCGGCGCCCGCACCCGCCAAAGCGGCCAGACGGCGGCCGCCGGCCCCAAGCCGCCCAGGGCCGCGGCGAGGCCAGCCACGCCCGCGGCCGCCAGCCCCCCGCCGTCACCCAGCACGCCGGGCGCGGCGGCGGCCATGCAGGCGAAGCCGGGGCGGCCAAGCACGTTGACGGCAAACCCCTCCCGCAGAGGAAGGCCCAGGCGAGCGGCCGCCCCATCGCGAAGACCCTGCAGCTGCGCTGGAAGGGGCAGGTGCTGGAAGCGGTGGACGTGGTCCACGCCGATCGCCAGGGAGTGCTTGCCGAGGCCGCCGCCCTCGAGGATCGTGAACTCCTCGATGTCTCCGCCAGCGCTGAGGTTCTCCTCGTACTGGTCCCTGTCAGGCGTAAGGATGCTGACCACTGGATCGGCCCCAGGAGGAAGGAGCAGGATGACCCGTTCGTGCCAGAGCCGAGGGTCGCCAATTCTGTATCTTACAGCAATCACATCGCCCTCCTGCATCCCGATAGCAGACAATGGATTCGCGATCCTGCCTAGTCGCGGCTACCAGCTCGAAATCGAGCGACCTGCTGACGGGCTAGATCGTCAAGTGACAAAGTGAGGGCAGGCTGCGTCGCGGATGCCCGTCTTGCTGCCGACTTGCGTGAGAAGTCCACCGAGGGAGGAACGTCCGTGATGGGAGTCCCTACGCGAACGGTGCTGATCACGAGGCAACGTCCCAACAAGATGCCGAAGAGGACTCCCGACAAAGTACAGCAAGCCACCAGCAGCCAGGGGAGCCCCTTGTCGCAGGGCTCGCAGAAGACCTCCCTCGCAAGCTCCCCTCCGCCACAGACCACGCTCGGTGAACACACACAGTCGGGACACGGAGCAGGACGCGACAGGCTCCAGACCACCGCAGCGGTGCTGAGCGCTCGCGCACCCTCCTCAGCCGCCAGCTGGGCGAGGCCAGGCATGAAAGACTGGAAGGTGAGTGGACGCAACCCTTTAGAGCTTGATCCGCGTGCCGACGGAGAGCACGCGAGGGGCAAGGGCGGCCTCCGGACGTCACCCCTTATGTGCCAACCGATGTTAAATCAGACCATGTATATATAGAATTATACTATATCTCATTATGTATATATTATGTCTATATATATATATAAATTATATATACATATATATATATATACATATATATCCGCCGCCCCCTGTTGGCTTGCCACAGGGGCGCCCAGCATGCTAGACCCTTCTGATTTTGGTTTTTTTGAATAGACTTCCTGGGGCTTCGGCCCGTCCCGCCGGCCACCCGAAAGGCCGCACAAGGCAGCATAAACCACCCCAACGTCCACAAACAATTGTCCAAGACGGCTCAAGATGGCCTCTAAGATGGTCACGCTGGCCCAAGATGGCCTCCAAGTCGCCAAAGATGGTCCAAGATGGCTTCCAAGACGACCCGAGAGAGTCCAAGATGCCTTCAAGGTCGTCCAAGAAGCCTCCAAGACAGCTCCAAGATGGCCTAATACTGGCCAAGACCCCCAAGAGGCCTCCAAGACGTCCTCCAGAAGGCCCGCAAGGGCAACAATCATTGACTTTCCTCAGGTTCTTGAAGACCTGTGGCATTTTCTTCTTATCAGCTCCCCGACGGCCCAAGACGGCCCAAGAGGCCCCCGACAGCGTCCCAAAGCGCCCAAGAGGCCTCCAAAATGGCCCCATGACAGCCCAAGAGGCCCCCAAGAGGGCCCCAAGAAGAGCCCAAGACGGCCCAAGATGGCCCCGAAGACGCCGAAGATGGCCTCCAAGACGGCCAAGATGGCCTCCAAGATGCCTCCAAGACGACCTCCAAGACAGCGAATATGGCCCCAAAATGCACCCAAGACGGCCCCAGATGGCCTCAAGATAGCCTTGGACTGCCCAAAAGGCCCGCAAGAGGCCCCCAAAACGGCCCAAGAGCCCTCCAAGACGTCGTCCAGGAAGGGCCGAATGGGTCAAAATGGCCTCCAGACGGCCAAGATGACCTTCAAGACGCCTCCAAGACGGCCAAGATGTCTCAATTGAGCCCCAGAGTGCCTCAAGAGGCTCCCAAGAGGACTCTTCCTCCCGTCCCATTTTTCCTCACTCTCCTCCTCTTCCCCAACCTCGTCCACGTGTTCCCCGAAAGCTTTCCAAACCGATTCGGGGAACACTCGTTCCGAAAGATTGGCATGGATCTGACCCAACCATCGGCCAGCAGGCCCGAAGGCGCCTCGAAAAGCTCACAAGAGCCCCCAAGGGGCCCCGAACACGCCCAGTCCTCACTCTCCTCCTCTTCCCCGACCTCCCCCACGTGTTCCCCGAAGTCTTTCCAAACCGATTCGGAGAACACATGGTCCGATAGCTTGGCAGGGCACTGGCCCCAACGTTTGGCCACAGAAGCGCTTCCGAGAGGACAGGGGGCGGCGGTGACTCGCCGTAGGCGTCTTCGATATATATATATATATATATATATATATATAGATATGGAGAGAGAGAGAGAGAGAGAGAGAGAGAGAGAGCGAGGAGAGAGAGAGAGAGAGGGAGAGAGCCCCAAGACATGTGTTCAAACATTTTGCTAGAACGAGAGAGAGAGAGAACACACAAAAAAATAATCAAACAAGAAATCATAAACAAAACAAGCACGTAACAACGGATCAACAAAACAGCAAAAGCCTCAACAACAGCAACAGCAACAACAGCAGCAACAGCAACACTACATATAAACAACAACAGGAGCCATACAAAACTATATGGAAGGTCGACAGAGCGAGAGAACGAGAGAGAGAGAGAGCACGAGGATGTGAGGGGTTGGGTGGAGGGCGGAGGGCTGAGGAGAGAAGGGAGGAGGGCAGAAGCGGAAGAGAAGGCAAGGGGAGAGGAGGCAGAAGAAGAGGCGACGGCGACAACGGAGACGACGAGCACGATTCACGTCGCCGACGACGACGACGACGACGACGACGACGACGACGACGACGACGACGACGACGACGACGACGGTCCTGCTCGCACTGCAGCATCGCGGCCTCCAGCTCCCCGCGCTGCCGCTGCAGTTCCTGCGGCGCCCCCGCGGCCGCAGAGGCCGCGGCGGGAGCGCGGCCCCCCCCCGCACGGCGCGCCGGCGCGCGCCGGGGACCGCGGAGGCACGCCCCCGAGGGGCCCCGATCGGCTGCACAGTCTCGGGTCGGGCGAAAAGGGGGGATAGCAAAGGGGGGGTTTGAGAATCAGCTCACGTAGCTGATTTTCCCGGCGCCTCCCGGCGCCGGAGGCGCCTATGTATCGAGGAATGGGCCCCTCGGTGAGGCCGAAACCAGCTGCATGCGGCAAATATCGTAACCCCCCCTTTCCCAATCCCCCCCTTTCGCCCGACCCGACAGTCTGACTCGATCGGACAGGGCACGAGGAGGGGACAGAAGACCCTGCCGAGCGCCACACTGCCACAGGAATGTAGGAGGCGTGGGTCGCGACACACAAGACCCAAGGGTGCCCTTGGTTTGGCAGGGTCGACCTACCAATCAAGGCCGGCTGTAGGCGCAGGGCTGTTCGGGCCTGTGCTCTGGACTGTCCGCACGGCCCAAGGTGGCTTCGAGATGGCCCAAGACGGCCCAAGAGGCCCCAAGAGGTCTCCAGGACGGCCCAAGAGGCCTCCAAGAAGTCCTCCGGGAATGCCCGAAGAGGCCTCCAAAAGGCCTCCAAGCTGGCATACAGAAGCCGCCAAGAGACCTCCATGAGGCCTCGGAGCTACTTGGCTCAGCACATGCTGGGGGGCGAACTTGAGGTTGGGGCTCACCCCTAAGGTCAGAGACTCCTACAAAAACTGGAGAGGCCGATTTTTGGCCGTTTCCGGCCTCTGGAGACCGTCAACCGGCCCCAGGACCGTCAACAAAACTACTCATGACGAAGAATCGGCACATAGAGGAATAAAAAACTGAATAAACAGAAACTGTGGGCGCTCCGCGCGGATTTCTTGGATCTGCGCTGGGCCCCCGTCCCTGGCGCGCGGAGCGCGCCAGGGGCGGCGCCGGAAGCGCCTCCGGGGGGTCCCAGGCGCCGATCCACGGAATCCGCCCCTCAGCGCCGAAAATGTATGTTTGTTCACACCGCTTTTCCTTCTTCGAGCCCTGGGGAACTGGCCCAGACCTCCGGAGGCTCACACACCAAAAAAGGTGGAGCCCCAGATGTCTGGGACCCCAGGCCTCTGTCGTTCCAACGCCGCCCTCGACAGAGTGGGCCCCCGGCTGGCGGCGCCTCCCGCGCCGCGCCAGCCGCGGCGCCTCCAGCGCCGCGCCAGGGAGGGGGATCCAGCGCCGACCTCAGAAAGAAACATTCGGGTGCCGTCTTCTTGACTACCTACCAGAACACCCCAACCCAACCCGAAGACCCGAATTTCGGGTTGGGGGGGGTATGGGCTCCATACGTGTTTTTTCGATGTTCCCGGACCCCCCCCTACTAGAAATCGAGGGTAAATCTGAGCCTTCGGGTTGGGTTGGGGTGGTTTGGTGGGTGGTGATGTTCCTGATGTGGTTGGCGCCCCCTTGCAGTGATGAGGGAGCGGGAGGCCGGCGTGCGCCGGAGCGCGCCCTGCACGGGCTGACGGCGAGCAAACCCACCGATTCTCACACATCCCGACTGCTTAACTGTCAGCGCTGCAGGCAGCATGATGCACCGTGCGACCACAGCCTCTCGGCCCGAACTCTCGACGAGCGGCCCGGCGCCGCGGAAGCTCAGAACACGGGGACACAAGATGGTGATCGTCGCCGTCTCCGCCGCGGGGCGCTGCCAGCCGCGCACCGCGGCGTCCGCCGCCGAGATCGCTCTCTTCTTCACAGCAAACGCGCACCGCAGATCCCAGCCAGCACCCATGGGCCCAAGGCAAAAGGGCGCGTCCGCTCCTAGCTCGACCGAGGAGCGCACACGGGCAGGGCCGATTGCAGAGGACACCTAAGCGGGCACAGGCCTTTTCCGAGCGCAGCTCGTGCCCCCCACGCACGAGGAGGACACGAAACCCAACAGCAAGGACACAAGGTCACCCCTCCATTATGCAGCGTCGACCTTCTGATCTGACCCGAGGATCCGAGCGCGCCCCGACCAGGGAAACCCCTAAGTTCGGAGGGGGCGCCAGAATGAAGCATTGAGAAAAAGAATCAACGGAGCATAGACCCAATTCCCCAAGCAGTGTTTGCAATTCGGGGTCTTAACTTGTTGTCTAAGGAGCTGGGCCTGCGTGGGGGTCTTGCGGTTCCGTGGTCGCCGTCGCCGCCCCGTCGCCGCCTGTTCACCTAGATCGAAACACATGTTTTACACCACGTAGAGTGGCACAACATGAACGCACCACATATATTGCACCACATGAAATGCACCGCATAAGCTGCACCACGCAGATGTGCACAACATAGAGTGCAGAACATAGACTGCACAAGATTATCCTTTCTTAGCGTTCTCCAAATAGGCTTGCCCTATAGGAGTTCCCCCCCCCTATGGCTATGGCTATGCCTAGGCCTCCCCCCCTAACTCATATGCCTACGCTTCTGCCAATGCCTATGCGTATGCCTAGTTTCCAATAGGCTTGCTCTACAGGAGTTCTAGCTCATCATACGTAATTGGTCTTTAGCGCCCCACCCCCCATTTTCCCAATGACACCCCCCCTTATTTCCAATGGCACCCCCCCTTTTGCCAATGGCCCCCCCCGGCTATTTCCAATGGCATCCCCCAGCTATTTCCAATGGCGAGTCCTCTGGGTTCCTATGGATTGTTATGAGTCGTTTGCCCATGCTTGCTCTTGCTTGCTTGCTCCTGCGTACTTGTTATCGCTTGCTTGCTCCTGCTTGCTTGCACTTGATCGCTGGCTCTTGCTTACTTGATATTCCTTATGCTCTTGCGTTTGCTCCAGCTTGCTTGCTTCCGCTTGTTTGATTGTGCTCCTCCCGTCCTCCTCCCGTCCTGCTCCCGTCCTCTTTTCGTCCTCCTCCCATCCTCCTCTCGTCCTCCTCCTGTCCTCTTATCTAGTTGGAGTCAACGCTGGCTGATATGTTATACGTTTTTGTTTGATATACTCCCCTCCAGTCCCCCTTGACTTAACCGTTCCTTTTGTTCGTATCGCAAATTCAATATTCGTTGCCCCGTCGTCCATCCGAAATATAAACTCGGACCATCCGAACCAAACCCTGACCGCCCCCGGTTCATTTTGTGCCCAAAAAAATCGCGCACATTCCTTTATCAACAATCATCATTTGTCATGAATCCCCGGCGGATAATAAGACGAAATGCACACGCGCGAGTCGTCGCGCGAATGCCGAAACCCTTCCAAAACCATGGGTGTCGAAACGATTCCAATGTCGAGTGTCCCGACCACACATATATATATATATGTGTAAATGTGTATATATATATATATATATATTATCGCATCAAAAACTCTCAATAAAAGGCAAGCGGGCGCAACAACACGCAATGTTTTTACATGTTCACGACATGTTACCAAACAGGCCTTTCGCGCGCGCGTGTCGGAATCGTTCGAACGTTTTTGCGCACGTGCTGTCGCAATAATCTCTCGCACAAGACGGGTCGAAGTGCACACTCGCGCGTCGTCGCGCGCGCATGCGGGATGACTTCTAAAACTGGTGCTGTCCTTTGGATTTCAGCATCGAATGTCCAACAACAGATAAAAATTCAGATGTTTTTTCAACATCTGTTTTCAAAACTGTTTGCGCCCGCGCCCCTGCGAGCTCTTGAGAGAACCAAGAATTCTTAAACCTGTTCATGAAATTCAGCCAGACGGGCCCTTCGCGCCGGACGTCGAAATCATTCGAACGCCCTTGCGCGCGTGCTGGGGTGGCACGATCCATGTCAAATAATGCCACGCGGGCCACTATCGCGCGCCAGCCGCGCGCGCACGTCTAACTCCCTCCAAAAACTTCATCGCCGACTCGAGGACGCCGTCATCGTCGGTGGCGAAATCAGAGAGAGCGTGATCCACCGCCGCTTTACTGTGGAAAATTGCCACCCTTTTCCTCCGGAACCCGGGGGTCCCCCCCCCCTCCGAAAATCCTCCCCCCCCTGCCCCCCCCCCCTTCCCCGGGCAAACCCCCCCCCTCCCCTAACCCCTCCCCCCCCCCCTCGAACTCGAAAACCGGGGGGGTCACTACCGGTTCGACACCCCCCTCTCGAAAACCGCAGAGGGGGGGTCACTATCGGCTCGAACCACTGAGCTGTCCCACTGTTCCCACCACTGTCCCCACTGTCCCCACTTTACCTCTGTCCCATTGTCCCACCGCCGTCCTCGCCACCGCCTTCACCACTGTCCCCACCACCGCTGTACCCTCCACTGTCCTACTGTTTCCACCACATTCCCACTGTCCCCACACCGCTGTCCCCACCACCACCGTCCCCACCACTGTCCCACTGTCCCCACTGTTCCCACTATTGTCCTCACCATTGTCCCCACCACTACGCTCCCCACCACTGTCCCGCTGTCCCCACCACTGTCCCGCTGTCCCCTCACCACTGTCCCCACCACCACCGCCCCCACAACTGTCCGCACCCCCCCTCGGTTTCCGACGGGGGGGGTGGGGTCGAACCGGTAGTGACCCCCCCCCAGTTTTCGAGTTCGAGGGGGGGGGGGGGTTCGAACCGGTAGTGACCCCCCCCCCCCTTTTCATGATGAGCTGTGGGGGGGGAGGGGTTCGAACCGGTAGTGACCCCCCCCGGTTTTCCGGAGGAAGGGGGGGGGGAGGGGTTCGAACAGGAACAGGTAGTGACCCCCACCGGTCTTCCGCCAGCAGCGGTAGAACACGCTCTTTCTGAGATCCGCATCGGCGCCGGCATTGGTCTTGCCGTCATCGGTGCCACCATTGTCACCAGCATCACTACTACAATCATCGCCTTTACCGTTGTCGACGTTGCCATGACACCGCGCCCGCCCAAGTCGCCGACTCGCACTGAATTGCCCGCTGGGGAGTGTCTAGCTGTCAACGCCACCGCGGCCGCGTCGATCGCGCCAAACTAGCTGGCCATTGCGCGCGCGAGCGTGCATGGGCTAGCGCGGCCGCAGAGATGCAGCAGCCAACTCCAAGCACTCATCGCCATCGCCGCCGCATGGGTTTTGCAAACCAAGTTGCGGGAGGGTGGGTGGAACGATTGCGCGAGCAGTCAACTTCAAGTTCGGCAGGGCGAACTGCACTACATAGATTGCACAACGTAGATTGCTAGAAGAACGCTGGTTCGGGCCCTCGCTGGGTAACTTAGTTTCTGTATATGGCGCATTTTGACTTGGATCGATATGCGATGGTATTGGGGCCCGAAGCTCAGCGAAAACGCCCGATGTGAAATTACCCAAGGAATTACCGAACCCATCTGCATCAAGTACCAACAACACTGGGTCCAACAGTGACTAAAGATGGTGTGACAAGGCACGGGGTCCTTTGTGTGACATGCACATACGGGGCCTATGCATTGCACGCCCCAGGATGGGTAAGAATAGTGCCGAAGTATCGCAACTGAAGCTGGGAAAACAAAATGACGATGACGACCAGAAGCGATGATCCGCCCACGTGCACCCGGGCACGAGTTGGAGTGTGGTCAGGTCTCTTGCTCACTTCCCTAAGCCTCAGCCCTCAATCCTACTTTTACAAGAGGGCCACGTCCCAAATGTTCAAATAGATCGCAGCATCCCGCATGCCTCCCAAGTCCGGCGCGTCATCCCGCATGACACTTTCGGGCCCCAAAGGGCCCCAGCACGGGCCAAGAAGGCCCCAGGAGACCCCCGAGACTATCCAAGAGGGGCCCGGATCGCCGCACGATCAGTCCAAGACGCCAAAGATGGCCTCAAGCCCGCTCCAAGAAACTAAGAAGCTTTCGAAACGCCCTAAGAGAGCCCCAAGAGCCTGCCGAGAAGGACCCAGAGTGGCCACACATATCCGCGTCCTTTAGGCGTGCCCATATATCTTACCTATACGACCACCCTGCGGGTGATAAGGAGGTTGGGGGGGGTGGAGGGGCCGAGCAATGGGCAACAGTGGTGATTGTTCTCCTGACGATGCCAGTGGAAAGTTTTTTTTTTGGAGGCCTGCTGAAGCCCCTCTTGTCGCCACTGACTAAATCGCTGTCTCATTCGCTGTCTCATTCGGTCTCACTACCGATCTCACAATCGATATCACTATCGACGTCATCTTCATCATCATCATCATCATCATCATCATCACCATCATCATCATCATCATCATCATCATCATCATCATCATCATCATCATCATCATCATCATCATCATCATCATCATCATCAACATCAACATCAACATCAACATCAACATCAACAACAACATCATCATCGCCATCATCAACATCATCTCATCATCTCATCATCATCATTACCATCATCATCATCATAATCATCATCATAATCATCATCAACATCATCATCGGGACACCGACGGGACACCGACGGGACACTGGCGGGACACCGGCGGGACACCGCGCGCCACCGGCCGCCCGGCGGAGAATCATTTGGTTCGGCCGCGCCTCAGCCACAGGAGACTTTCCTCTCGCCCGCCTACGCGGCTTCGCCTCGCCCGCACGGCACGCACGAACACGAAACCGAAATCGATTTCCCGGTAGGGGGGCTCTCCGTTCCACTTCGATCTCACCCCCCCAACCTCCGATCGCTCTTGCTTGTTTCTTCCCGACGCTTCAAAATGGCCCTAGAAGCCTCCAAGAACGCCACAAGACAGCCCAAGGGCCCCAACGACAGGCCCAAGACGGCCCATGAAAGCCCCAAAAGGGCCCAAGAGGCGTCCAAGACGGCATAAAAGGGCCCAAAGACAGCCCCGAAAAGGACATCAAAAAGGAAACACGAACCTGAAATCCCTCTCCCACCCCAAAAGGCCCCCAGGACACCCCAAAATGCATCCAAGAGGCCCCCAGGATGCACCAAGATACCAAGAGGCCCCAGGACGTCCCAAGAGGCCCTCATACGACCCACAAAGGCTGTAAAACTGTCTACACGAGGCCCCCGAAAGCTTCCCGCTACAGCCCAACGAACATTCTCCTGACCGATGACCCACAACCCAAACACGGTGGCGGGATGGGCCGAAGGATATTAGACCTGGGCCGGCAAGGAAACGGAAAGAACGCTGCAGGAACTTGACCAAAATTACTCACACCACCGTTCGTACCCGGAGCCTTGACGTTGAGAGCTTGTTACGTCACCCCGCGCTCCGCCTCCTCCTCCTCCTCCTCCTCCTCCTCCTCCTCCTCCTCCGCCTCCGCCTCCGCCTCCGCCTCTTCCGCCTCCTCCTCCTCCGCCTCCTCCTCCGCCTCCGCCTCCGCCTCTTCCGCCTCCTCCTCCTCCGCCTCCTCCTCCGCCTCCTCCTCCTCCTCCTCCGCCTCCTCCGCCTCCTCCGCCTCCTCCGCCTCCTCCGCCTCCTC
>CAUYUJ010009768.1:175913-245913 GCA_963575745.1 Prorocentrum cordatum
TTATTATTATTCTTAATCTTCTTCTTATTATTATTATTCTTATTATTCTTATTCTTCTTATTCTTACTGACTGCTGCTGCTAGAACCGTCTTGATTATTGATTATTAGGAGTATTATTCTTCTTTGTCTGCTTCCTCTTCTCCTCTCCTCCTCCCTCTCCGAGCCTCCTACTCCTCCTGCCCCTCTCACAGCCTGCACTCCTCCTCCTCTCCTAACTCCAATCCTCCCTCCTCCTATCTCCTCTCCGCCCCCAGGTCCTCCTCGTACTCTACCTTTATTCTCCACATCACTCCGCCCCTCCTCCTCCTGCATCCCGCCTCCTCATCCTCATTCCTCCTCCTCATCCTCCGCTCCTCACTCCTCCAGTCCATCCTCTTCCTCCTCCCCTCTCCTCCCTCTCTCTCCTCCTCCTCCTCCTCCGCCTCCTCCTCCTAACCCTCCTCCTCCTCCTACTCCACTCCCTCCTCCTACTAATCCCCTCCCCAAGCTTGCTCACCCCCCCTCCTCCTCCCCCCTCCCTCCTCCCACTACCCACCCTTCCCCCCCCCCTCCCCCTCCCCCTACCACTCCCCATCCCCCCTCCCACTCTCCTCCTCCTCCTCCTCCTTCCTCTCCGCATTCCTCCTCCTCCCTCATCATCCTTCCCCCTTCACCTTCTGGCTCACTACCTCCTCCGCCTCCGCCTCCGCCTCCGCCTCCGCCTCCGCCTCCGCCTCCGCCTCCGCCTCCGCCTCCGTCTCCGCCTCCGCCTCCTCCTCCTCCTCCTCCTCCTCCTCTTCTTTTTCTACTTCGTAGTCGTCTTATTATTCGTATTATCAGTATTCTTAGCATTAGTATTCTCATTATTATTATCCGTATTCTTAGTATTAGGCTTCTTATTCTTCTTCTTATTAGTATTATTCGGCTTCTTCTGTGTATTATTATTATTATTCGTCTTAGCATTATTATTATTATTCGTATTCGTATTATGATTATTATTCGTATTCGTATTATTATTATTAACCATAATCTTATTATTATTATTCGTATGTCTCTTGTTCGTATTATTATGTTTCTTATTATTATTATTATTGTTATTATTATTATTATTAGTATTACTCCGCCTCTTCCTCTTTATCTTCCTCTTCCTCTTAGTATCATTATTCTTATTAGTCAATATTATTCGTCGGATTCTTCTTATTCTTATTATTATTATGAGTATTATTATGCTTATGCGTCTTCTTCTTTTTTCTGCTTATGTTTATTCCTCCTCCTCCTCCTCCTCCTCCTCCTCCTCCTCCTCCTCCTCCTCCTCCTCCTCCTCCTCCTCCTCCTCCTCCTCCTCCTCCTCCTCCTCCTCCTCCTCTCCTCCCCTCCTCCTCCTCCTCCCCTCCTCCTCCTCCTCCTCCTCCTCCTCCCTCCTCCTCTCCTCCTCCTCCTCCTCCTCCGCCTCCTCCGCCTCTCTCCTCCTCCTCCTCCTCCTCCCTCACTCCTCCTCCTCCTCTCCTCCTCCTCCTCCTCCTCTCCTCCTCCGCCTCCGCCTCCGCCTCCGCCTCCGCCTCGCGCCTCCCGCCTCCGCCTCCTACTCTCCTCCTCCTCCTCTCCTCCTCCTCCTCCTCTCCTCCTCCTCCTCACCTCCTCCTCCCCCTCCTCCTCCTCCTCCTCCTCCTCCTCCCACTCCTCCTCTTCGGGCGCGCTGGGGAGCCTATTGGGGCCCTCTTGGGCTCTCTTAGGGCCCTCGGGGCCCTCTTGGCCGTAGTGGGGCCGTCTGGGGGCCATCTTGGGCCGTTTTTGGGCCCCGTTGGGGCGTCTCTGGGGCCGTCTTGGCATGATCTTTGGGGCCTCTTAGGCAGTCGTGGGCCCGTCTGGTAGCCCTCTTGGACCGTTTTGGGCCCGTTTGGGGCGCCTCTGGGGCCGTCTTGGGACGATATTTTGGGCCTCTGGGCCGTCTTGGGCCCGTCTGGGGAAGAAACTTGCCATGGGAGCCGCCCGGGAGCCGCTTCACTCGAAAAAATACGAGGGAAACGGGCTATTAGACCATACGTGCGGGCCTCGACCCCCCCCCGGACCCCCCCTAAGAAGGGCTTCGCCCCATACTCAACGTCACTCGCTCGTACCTCGCTCTTTCCGTCACCTGGGCCGGCACGGAAACGGAAAGAGCGCCTCAAACACATTAACCGAAGTTACTCACACCACCGTTCGTACTGGAAGCCTTGGCGTTGAGAGCTTGTTACGCCAACCCTCGCTCCTCCTCCTCCTCCTCCTCCTCCTCCTCCTCCTCCCTCCTCATCCTCCTCCTCCTCCTCTCCTCCTCCTCCTCCTCCTCCTCCCCTCCCTCCTCCCTCCTCCTCCTCCTCCTCCTCCTCTCCTTCTCCTCCTCCTCTCCTCCTTCCTCCCCTCTCCTCCTCCTCCTCGCTTGGCCTCGTCCTCGTTCCTCCTCCTCCTCCTCTCCTTCCTCCCTCCTCCTACTCCTCCTCCTCCTCTCGTTCCTCCCTCCTCGTTCTCTCCGCTCCTCCTCCTCCTCCTCCTCCTCCTCCTCCTCCTCCTCCTCCTCCTCCTCCCTCTCCTCCCCGCCTCTCCTCCTCCCTCCTCCTCCCCTCCTCCTCCTCCTCCTCCTCCTCCCCCTCCTCTCCTCTCCTCCTCTTCTTCCTCCGCCTCCACCTCCTCCCTCCTCTCCTCCTCCTCCTCCTCCTCCTCTCCTCCTCCTCCTCCTCCTCCTCCTCCTCCTCCTCCTCCTCTCCTCCTCCTCCTCCTCCTCCCACTCCTTCTCATCGGGCGCGCTGGGGAGCCTATTGGCGCCCGCTTGGGCTCTCTTAGGGCCCTCGGGGCATTCTTGGCCGTATTGGGGCCGTCTGGGAGCCATCTTGGGCCGTTTGGGGCCCCTTTGGGGCGCCTCTGGGGCAGTCTTGGGATGATCTTTGGGGCCTCTTAGGCCGTCTTGGGCCCGTCTGGGGGCCCTCTTGGACCGTTTTGGGCCCGTTTGGGGCGCCTCCGGGGCCGTCTTGGGACGATATGTTGGGCCTCTGGGCCGTCTTGGGCCCGTCTGGGGAAGAAACTTGCCATGGGAGCCGCCCGGGAGCCGCTTCACTCGAAAAAATACGAGGGAAACGGGCTATTAGACCAGGCGCCTGCGCCTCGCACCCCCCCTGGACCCCCCATTTAGGGCTTCGCCCCCTACTCAACGTCACTCGCTCGTACCTCGCTCGTTCCGTCACCTGGGCCGGCACGGAAACGGAAAGAGCGCTTCAAACACATCAACCGAAGTTGCTCACACCACCGTTCGTACTGGGAGCCTTGGCGTTGAGAGCTTGTTACTTGTTACGTCACCCCTCGCTCCTCCTCCTCCTCCTCCTCCTCCTCCTCCTCCTCCTCCTCCTCCTCCTCCTCCTCCTCCTCCTCCTCCTCCTCCTCCTCCTCCTCCTCCTCCTCCTCCTCCTTCTCCTCCTCCTCCTCCTCCTCTTTCTCCTCCTCCTTCTCCTCTTTTTTCTCCTCCCCCTCCTCCGCCCGGGAGCCGCTTCAGTTGAAAAATACAAGGGAAACGAGCCATTAGACCAATCCGCCCCCGCCTCGCCCCCCCCTGCAACCACTCTAAGAAGGGCTTCGCCCCAACTCAACGTGACTCGCTCGTACCTCGCTCTTTCCGTCATCCGCCGCCCCCTGTTGATTCATCACAGGGGTGCCCGGCGTGCTGGACTTCTTACGATTTGGTTTTAAAGAACTCCCCCTGGGGCTCCGGCGCGTCCCGCCGGCCACCCGGAAGGATGCCGAAAGATCTTCCAGGTAGTTGCAAAGGGTTTTTCCGTTCCAGACGGCTCCAAGATGGCCCAAGATGGCCTACAAGACGCCTTCCAGACGGACAAGATGGCATCCAAGACGGCTAAGATGGCCCCAAGATGCCTCCAAGACGGCCCAAGATGCACCCAAGACGGCCTAAGATGGCCTCAAGATGGCCCAAAACGGCCCAAGAGGCTCCCAAGAGGCCTCCAAGACGGCCCAAGAGGCCTCCAAGAGGTCCTCCAGGAAGGCCCGAAGAGGGCAAAATCATTGATTTCCCCTAGGTTTTTGAAGGATTTGGGTATTTGCGCTTTTTCTGCTTTCCGACGGCCCAAGACGGCCTAAGACGCCCCCAAGGTCGCCCAAAGATCGCCCAAGAGGCCTCCAAGATGGCCCCATGACGGCCCAAGAGGCCCCCAAGACGGCCCCAAGAGGGCCCCAAGACGGGCCAAGAGGCCTCCAAGACGCCCAAGATGGCCTCGAAGCTGGCCCAAGACGGCCAAAGAGGCCTCCAAGAGGGCCTCCAGGAAGGCCAGAAAAGGCTAATAACATGTATTTCCTTTTCTGGTTCTTAAGGATTTTGACATTTGCGTCTTTTCGGCCTTCCGACGGCCCGAGACGGCCCAAGAGCCCCCAAAGATCGCCCAAGGATCGCCCAAGAGGCCTCCAAGATGGCCCCAGAACGGCCCAAGAGGTCCCCAAGACGACCCAGGAGGCCTTTGAGACGCCCAAGATGGCCTTCAAGACGGCCCTGGAGCATTCCAAGAGGGCTCCAAGTCGGCCCAAAGAGACCCCCCAAACGGCTTGACGGCGTCAGACGGGCCAGGAGCCCACCAAGACGGCCGAAGATGGCCTTAAGATGGCCCAAGAGGCCTCCAAGAGGGCCTCCAGGAAGGCCCGAAAAGGCCAAAATCCTTGATTTCCCAAGAGTTTTTGAAGGATTGTGGCATTTGCTTTTTGTTCGGCCTTCCGTCGGCCCGAGACGGCCCAAGTGCCCCCAAAGATCGCCCAAGACGGCCCCAAGACGGCCCCAAGAGGCCCCCAAGACGGCCCAAGAGGCCTCCAAGACGCTCAAGATGGCCTCCAAGACGGCCCAAGAGCACTCCAAGACGTCCTCCAAGAAGGCCCGACAGGGTCAAAATGGCCTCCAGGCGGCCAAGATGACCTTCAAGATGCCCAAGTTTTCCCCGAAGACTTTCCAAACCGATTCGGGGAACACATGATCCGATAGCTTGGCAGTTCTGGCCTCAACGTTCGGCCACATAGGCGCTTCCAAAAAGGCAGGGGAGGGGGGGGCGGTGATTCGCCGTAGGCGTCTTCGATCCGCCGCCCCCTGTTGATTCATCACAGGGGTGCCTGGCGTGCTGGACTTCTTCTTCCCCCTGGGGCTTCGGCCCGTCCCGCCGGGGTGCCTGGAGGCTCTTCCAGGACCGCAAACGACCTCAACGTCCACGAACAATTCTCTAAGACGGCTCAAGATGGTCTCCAGGATGACCATGTTGGCCCAAGATGGCCTCCAAGTTGGCCCAAGATGGCCTCCAAGATGGTCCAAGATGGCCTCCAAGTTCGCCCAAGATGGTCCAAGGCGGCCTCCAAGACGGCCCAAGAGAGTCCAAGACGGCCCAAGACGGCCCAAGAGGCCCCCCAGAGGCCTCCAAGACGGCCCAAGAGGCCTCCAAGGGGTCCTCCAGGAGGGCCCGAAGAGGCCAACATCATTGATTTTCCTCAGGTTTTTGAAGGAGTTTGGCATTCGCTTCTTCTCGGCTTTCAGACGACCCAAGACGGCCCAAGAGGCCCCCAAGAGCGCCCCCACAGCGCCCAAGAGGCCTCCAAGATGGCCTCAGGACTGCCCAAGAGGCCCCCAAGACGGCCCCAAGAGGGCACAAAGACGACCCAAGAGGCCTCCAAGACGCCCAAGATGGCCTCTAAGACGGTCCTGGAGCACCCCAAGAGGGCCCCAAGTCGGCCCAGAAAGGCTCCCCGAACTGCTTCCGACGGCGTCAGACGGGCCAGGAGCCCACCAAGATGGCCCAAGTTGGCTCGAAGCTGGCCCAAGACGGCCCAAGAGGCCTCCAAGAGGGCATCCAGGAAGGCCAGAAAAGGCCAAACACATTATTTTGCCGGAGGTGTTTGAAGGATTTTGACATTTACTTCGTTTCGGCATTCCGACGGCCCGATACGGCCCAAGAGCCCCCAAAGATCGCCCAAAGATCGCCCAAGAGGCCTCCAAGAGGGCCCCAGAACGGCCCTAGAGGCCCCCAAGACGGCCCCAAGAGGCTCCTCAAGGCGGCTCAGGAGGCCATTTAAGACGCCCAAGATGGCCTCCAAGACGGCCCTGGAGCATTCCAAGAGGGCCCCAAGTTGGCTCAGAGAGGCCCCCCAAACTGCTTTCGACAGCGTCGGACGGGCCAGGGGCCCACCAAGACGGCCGAAGATGGCCCTAAGATGGCCCAAGACGGCCCAAAAGGCCTCCAAGAGGGCCTCCAGGAAGGCCCAAAAAGGCAAAACAAATGATGTCCAAAAATTTTTGAAGGATTGTGACATTTGCTTTTTGTTCGGCCTTCCGACGGCCCGAGTCGACCCAAGTGCCCCCAAAGATCGCCCAAGAGGCCCAAGACGGCCCCAAGAGGCCCCAAAGACGGCCCAAGAGGCCTCCAAGACGCTCAAGATGGCCTCCAAGACGGCCCAAGAGCACTCCAAGACGTCCTCCAAGAAGGCCCGAAAGGGTCAAAATGGCCTCCAGGCGGCCAAGAGGACCTTCAAGATGCCTACGTGCTCCCCGAAGACTTTCCAAACCGATTCGGGGAACACATGGCCCGATAGCGTGGCAGTTCTGGCCTCAACGTTCGGCCACATAGGCGCTTCCAAAAAGGCAGGGGGCGGCGGTGATTCGCCGTAGGCGTCTTCGATAGAGAAGGACGAAGGCGAGGACACGAGGCACACTAGGCATCATCAGTGGCAGCATCAATAACAAAATCACTCCGACAGTATGCCCCCGCATGATATTCTCCCAAACAAGTCCGGAAGTGAACCTCATCGTCGTCCTTGTGAACGCAGAGGCTCTCTTCCCCTCTACCCATCGCCCTGTTCGCGCCCCCTGCTCTTCCTCGTCCGCGTGCCTCTTCTCCCCCGTCCACCTCCTCCCCCGCCCCGCTAACAAGGGCACGCACGTCGATGTTCCTTGGCGCCGTTGCCGCCACGGCCGGCCCGGGCGCGCTCTTCGATGGACAGATCGCGAAGCCGCGTGGGCCAGGCAACTGGGGCAACCCCACGGGCCGCGGAGGCGCGGGAGCAAGTCGTTGGGAAAACCCCGCGGGTCTCGAGCTAGTCGCGGCCGCCTTCGGGCGGAAGGCAGCGCGAAGCCCAGGTCTGCCGCGAGCTGCTCCACCTGACCGCGTTCCAGGAACTCCAGCACGGGTGGCCGCAGGATCAGCATGTTTCAGTCACGGACGAGGCTCCCACTCGAAACTTCTGCATACTTTCAAGGTTCAAGAGTCCAGAAGAGACAAAGAGAGAAGGTTCCGACGGCTCGGTCGGATTAATAACATGATCTGCGGGCCCTACAGGGTGGGGGCTCCCGCCTGAGATTTCCTCGCAATTCACTCACAAACGAGGCTCCCGCTCTAGACTGCCGCCATATTCAAGACTGAGGAGCCAAGAAGTGACGACTATGACCCTCTCGAGTTAATTCGCCGGCCCAACGGGCCAGAGGCGTGCTAAGATCTCCAGTAACTGATTAACAATAACTCTATACTTCGCGCGCGCGGAGCGGCTCCTGGGGGTCCCCGGCCGGAAAATACCCTGGCAAGGTCCCGGGACACTCCCAGCAAACTCAGATCAGAGATGGTTTTCCTCCTGGGTGCGGCCTTCCACGCTCCCTGGAGCGCGCCAAGAGGGCCCCAACAGGAATCCAAGACGGTCCAAGGGGGTTCCGAATCACCGAACGATCGGCCCAAGATCCCCAGCACGGCCTCAAGACGGCCCAAGAAGCTTCCAAGACGTCCCAAGAGAGCCCCGACCCTTTCCAAGAGAGCCCCAAGAGGCCAAAATTATTGATTTCCTTTGGGTTTTTCAAGGTTTTTGGCTTCCTCGCCTTTTCGCGTTTCCGACGCTCCAAGACGGCCCAAGAAGCCTCCAAGACCACCCCAAGACGGCCCAAGAGGCCTCCAAGAGACGCCCACGACCGTCCAAGAGAGCCCCACGACAGCCCAAGAGGCGCCCAAGACGGCCCAAGAAGACCCCAAGAAGGCCCCAAGAGAGGCCCAAGATGGAGACCACGAACCGAAAATCAAAACCTTCCGCTCCAAGAGGCCTCCTGGACGCCCCAAGAGGCCCTCAAGAGGCCCCAAAAGGCGACAAGGGGCCCGAAAGAGACTCCAAGAGGCTCGACAACGACTCCCGAGAGTCTCCAAGAAGCCCTCGAGAGGCATCCAACGAGATCCCAATGAACATCCACGAAGCCTCAGAGCGCCAAAACAATTGATTTACACTGGGTTTTCAAGGTTTTTGGCTTCCTCGCCGTTTCGCCGTTCCGACGCTCCAAGACGGCCCAAGAAGCTTCCAAGACCACCCCAAGACGGCCCAAGAGGCCTCCAAGAGACGCCCACGACCGTCCAAGAGAGCCCCTCGACAGCCCAAGAGGCGCCCAAGACGGCCCAAGAAGACCCCAAGAAGGCCCTAAGAGAGGCCCAAGATGGAGACCACGAACCGAAAATCAAAACCTTCCGCTCCAAGAGGCCTCCTGGACGCCCCAAGAGGCTCCTAAGAGGCCCCAACAAGCGACAAGGAACCCGAAAGAGACTCCAAGGCGCTCGAAAACGACTCCCGAGAGTCTCCAAGAAGCTCTCGAGAGGCATCCCACGAGATCCCAATGAACGTCCACGAAGCCTCAGAGCCCCCACCCAGGCACGGTGGCGAATGTGACGGAGGCAATTCGATAAAACCAGCCGCCGACCCTGCAGCTCCGCACCGCTCTAAGAGGCCTCCTGGACACCCCAAAAGGCTCCTAAGAGGCCACAAAAAGCGACAAGGAACCCGAAAGAGACCCAAAGAGGCTCGAAAACGACTCCCGAGACTCTCCAAGAACACCCTCGAGAGGCATCCCACGAGATCCCAATGAACGTCCACGAAACCTCAGAGCGCCAAAACCATTGATTTCCTTTCGGTGTTGCAAGGTTGTTTGCCTCCTTGCCTTTTCGCCTCTCCGACGCTCCAAGACTGCCCAAGAAGCCTCCAAGACCACCCCCAAGGCGGCCCAAGAGGCCTCCAAGAGAGCTCCAAGACAGCCCAAGAGGGCCCCACGACAGCCCAAGAGGCGCCCAAGACGGTCGAAGACGACCCAAAAAGGGGCCCAAGAGGAGCCCAACATGGAAACAAAAAGCCTCCAGGACCACCCCAAGACGGCCCAAGAAACCTCCAAGAGAGCCCCGAGACCGCCCAAGAGGCGCCCAAGACGGCCCAAGAAGACCCCAAGAAGGCCCTAAGAGGGGCCCAAGATGGAGACCACGAACCGAAAATCAAAACCTTCCGCTCCAAGAGGCCTCCTGGACGCCCCAAAAGGCTCCTAAGAGGCCCCAACAAGCGACAAGGAACCCGAAAGAGACTCCAAGACGCTCGAAAACGACTCCCGAGAGTCTCCAAGAAGCTCTCGAGAGGCATCCCACGAGATCCCAATGAACGTCCACGAAGCCTCAGAGCCCCCACCCAGGCACGGTGGCGAATGTGACGGAGGTAATTCGATAAAACCAGCCGCCGACCCTGCAGCTCCGCACCGCTCTAAGAGGCCTCCTGGACACCCCAAAAGGCTCCTAAGAGGCCACAAAAAGACGACAAGGGGCCCGAAAGAGACCCCAAGAGACTCGAAAACGACTCCCACGAGTCTCCACGAAGCTCTCGAGAGGCATCCCGCGAGATCCCAATGAATGTTCCCCTCCTCCTCCGCCTCCTCCTCCCCCATCCTCCTCCACCTCCTCCTCTCCCCCTCCTCCTCCTCCTCCTCCTCCTCCTCCTCCTCCTCCTCCTCCTCCTCGTCCTCTGCCACGCGCCTTTTCCACGCTCGCGCTTCTACCCTGCTACCCCAAAACCCCGCCCCCCTAACACACGACGACACATAGCAGCGGAGGGATAAATTAGAGAAGAAAAGAAAACTACATAATGTTGTTTTGTTTCCTGCGATCGTATTCACGAGCCGCCACCTTCCGAAACAGAAGGTTCAGGCGGGCAAAGAATGGCTCCCGCCTGCGAAATGGCCCAAAGTCAGCTATCCATAAACAAAACTATCCCGGCAAAGCAACCTAACAGCGATGTGTATAAGCATATCTGGAAGCATTCCCCTTAAGATTCAGGTGATAATCCAGTTGTATAATTCTGCTGTTCTTGCAGTCGCAGTCGCATTCGCAATGACAGTCGTAGTGGCAACGGCCTTAGAATCCAATGGAATCCTAAGGATTCCTAGGGAGTCCTAAGGCATCCTTAGGCATCAGGATTCCTAAGGATTCCTAAGGTTTCCTAAGGACTCCTATGGATTCCGAAGGATTCCGAAGGATTCCTGAGGATGCTTAACTATGCCTACGGATTCCTAAGGATGCCTACGGAGTCCTAAGGATTCCTAGGGATTCCTAAAGCTTCCTATGGATTCCGATGCCTCAGCCTGCCTCAGTTTCAGCCTCAGCCTCAGCCTGCCTCGGCTTGCCTCAGCCTCAGCCTCAGCCTGCCTCGGCCTCAGCCTCAGCCTGCCTCAGCCTCAGCCTGCCTCAGCCTCAGCCTCAGCCTGCCTCGGCCTCAGCCTGCCTCAGCATCAGCCTCAGCCTGCCTCAGCCTCAGCCTGCCTCAGCCTCAGCATCAGCCTCAACCATAGCCTGCCTCGGCTTGCCTCAGCCTCAGCCTCAGCCTGCCTCGGCCTCAGCCTGCCTCGGCCTCAGTCTGCCTCAGCCTCCCCTCCTCCCCCCCCCCTGCCCCCCCCCCTCCATTCATCCTCACCTTGTCTCAGCTTCGGCCTGCCTCGGCCTCATCCTCAACCTCAGCCTCAGCCTCAGCCTCAGCCTGTCTCGGCCTGAGCCTGCCTCGGCCTCAGCCTTTGCCTGCCTCAGCCTCAGCCTGCCTCAGCCTCAGCCTCAGCCTGTCTGAGCCTCAGCCTGCCTCAGCATCAGCCTCAGCATCAGCCTCAGCCTCAGCCTCAGCCTCAGCCTCAGCCTGCCTCGGCTAGCCTCGGACTCAGCCTCAGCCTGCCTCGGCCTCAGCCTCAACCTCAGCCTCAGCCTCAGCCTCAGCCTCAGCCTGCCTCAGCCTCAGCCTGCATCAGCCTCAGCCTCAGACTGCCTCAGCCGCAGCTTGCCTCAGCCTCAGCCTCAGCCTGCCTCAGCTTCAGCCTCAGCCTGAGCCTGCCTCGGCTTGCCTCAGCCTCAGCCTCAGCCTGCCTCGGCCTCAGCCTCAGCCTCAGCCTGCCTCAGCCTCAGCGTCAGCCTCTCAGCCTCAGCCTGCATCAGCCTCAGCCACAGCCTCAGCCTGCCTCAGCATCAGTCTCAGCCTGCCTCAGCCTCAGCCTGCCTCAGCCTCAGCCTCAGCCTGCCTCGGCCTCAGCCTGCGTCAGCCTCAGCCTCAGCCTGCCTCGGCCTCAGCCTGCCTCGGCCTCAGCCTGCCTCAGCCTCAGTCTCAGCCTGCCTCGGCGTGCCTCAGCCTCAGCCTCAGCCTGCCTCGGCCTCAGCCTGCCTCGGCCTCAGCCTGCCTCAGCTCGGGCATTCAAAATATGGTAGAGGACTGGTGTTCTGGAAACAAGAAGATCACGAAGTGGCTTACAGTTGGCTCCGGGCATTCCAAATGTGGTGCAGGAATAATGTTCAGGGAACACGAAGAGCACAAAATGGCCTACAGTTGACTCCACGCATTCAAAATGTAGCCTGGGAATTGTGTTCTGGGAGCACGAGGAACACGAAGTGGCCTACAGTTGGCTCCGGGCATTCAACATGTGGCCTGGGAATGGTGTTCTGGAAACACGAAGAACACGAAGTGGCCTACAGCTGGCTCCGGGCATTCAACATGTGGCCCTGGAATGGTGTTCTGGGAACACGAAGAACACGAAGTGGCCTACAGTTGGCTCTGGGCATTCAAAATGTGGCATGGGAATGGTGTTCTGGGGAATCCCCGGATCCTCCCCGGCACCCGCCCAGACCCTCCTGGGGAGTACCGGGGAGTCCCCGGATTCTCCCTGGCATCCGCCCAGACCCCCCTGGGGAGTCAAGATGCTCCCTTTTGAGCCCGCTAGAAGCCTATCAGTCTTCGCTGTTAGGTAAAAACGACCCAGCAGCACCCCAATGACAACGATCACACGGGCACTCGACAGCCGTGCACCAATACGGGCTGGCGGAATGAGCGAGGCGATGAAAATAATATGAGCTGCGGGCCCCATAGGGAGGCTCCGTCCTGAGACTTCCCCGCCAATCACAAACGATGATAATTCGGGGGTGATATTCCTGCGCGGGGGTGTCCAGAGAAAAATTATCCCGGCAAAGTAAGCTAACAGCGATGCGTAGAAGCATATCTGAAAGCATTCCCCTTAAGATTTAGGTCAATATCCAGTTGTAGAATTCTGCTGTTCTCGCAGTCGCAGCCTCCGCCTGCCTCGGCTTGCCTCGGCCTCAGCCTCAGCCTGCCTCAGCCTCAGCCTCAGCCTGCCTCGGCCTCAGCCTGCATCAGCCTCAGCCTGCCTCAGCCTCAGCCTCAGCCTGCCTCAGCCTCAGCCTGCCTCAGCCTCAGCCTGCATCAGCCTCAGCCTCAGCCTGCCTCAGCCGCAGCTTGCCTCAGCCTCAGCCACAGCCTCAGCCTCAGCTTCAGCCTGCCTCAGCTTCAGCCTCAGCCTCAGCCTGCCTCGGCTTGCCTCAGCCTCAGCCTCAGCCTGTCTCGGCCTCAGCCTCAGCCTCAGCCTGCCTCAGCCTCAGCGTCGGCCTCTCAGCCTCAGCCTGCATCAGCCTCAGCCTCAGCCACAGCCTCCGCCTCAGCCTCAGCCTGCCTCAGCTTCAGCCTCAGCCTCAGCCTGCCTCGGCCTGCCTCAGCCTCAGCCTCAGCCTGCCTCGGCCTCAGCCTCAGCCTCAGCCTGCCTCAGCCTCAGCCTCAGCCTGCCTCAGCCTCAGCCTGCATCAGCCTCAGCCACAGCCTCAGCCTGCCTCAGCATCAGTCTCAGCCTGCCTCAGCCTCAGCCTGCCTCAGCCTTAGCCTCACAGTTGGCTCCAGGCAATCAAAACGTAGCCTGGGAATGATGTTCTGGGAACACGAAGAACACGAAGTGGCCTACAGTTGGCTCCGGGCATTCAAGATGTGGCCCGGGAATGGTGTTCTGGGAACACGAAGAACACGAAGTGGCCTACAGCTAGCTCCGGGCATTCAAAATGTGGCCCGGGAATGTTCTGGGAACACGAAGAACACGAAGTGGCCTACAGTTAGCTCCGGGCATTCAAAATGTGGCCCGGGAATTGTGTTCTGGGAACACGAAGAACACGAAGTGGCCTGAAGTGGCCTACAGTTGGCTCCGGGCATTCAAAATCATGCCCGGGAATGGAGTTCTGGGAACTCGAAGACCACGAAGTGCGTTACTGTTTGCTTAAAACGAGTTCCTCGGCATCCCCCGGGCATCCTCCCCCCGATCGCGCCCAGACCCCCCTGGGGCGTCAGGATGCTCTCTTTTGACCCTACTAGAAACCTATCAGTCTTCGCTGTTAGGTAAAAATTTGGTGGTGATGATGAAGATGATGATGATGAGGAGGAGGAGGATCAATGACCATCATGGGATGATGGTAGTGATGATTGATGATGATGATGGTGCGGTGGTGACAGTGATGGCGAGTGTGATAACATGGAGGAGGAGAAGAAGTGTGAGGTGAGGTGTGTGAGGACTGCGCGGGGGGCGCAAAGAAAACAAGAACCCAATGTTGGATATGGGGAATCGTGGTTAACCTCAGAGACAACACTATGTTGATACTGAACATCACCCGCAACAGCATAATCTCCCCTCATCCTCACCATCATCGTCAACAGCAGCATCATCAGCATTATCAGAATCGGCATCGTCATAATGCGCGTCACTATCATCATCAACATCGTCACATCACCACCACCACCATCAACATAATCAATATCGTCATATTCAAAATCATCATCACCCACAACAACAGCAACAGCAGCCGTCGCATCCTCACCATCACCCATGACACCATCACTATCATCTGCAGCAGCAGCCGGCGTCGTCGGCGGCATCATCATCAACATCATCACCATCGTGATAATCAGCATCGTCATGAGCATCATTAGCAAAATCAGCATCATCGTCATCATCATCGTCGTCGCCATAATCACCATGATTATCATCATGTTTATCATCATCAGCATCATCATCAGCAGCATCATCATCAATACATCGTGGTCATCATGAACAACGTCAACATCATCATCATCATCATCAGCATCATCATCATCATCATCATCATCCTCATCCTCCTCATCATCATCATCGGCAGCAGCAACATCATCCATCACCGTCATCAATATAATCATGATCGCCAGCAGCGGCATCTTCGTCGCCGGTATCATCATTATCCGCCGCCATCAACATACGTAGCAACATGGGCAGCAGTAGCATCAGAATCTGCATCAGCATCATCAGCATCATCATCAGCAGCATCATCATCCTGATCAATGTAAACATCATCAGCAGTAGCAGCGTCATCATCATCATCAGCAGCAGCATGTTCATATTCCTATTCACCATCATCGTCATCAACAGCATCATCATCAGCAACATCGTCATCATCATTAAAATTAGCAGGTCATCATCAGCATCACAATCAGCATCATCATCACCAGCAGCATTGTCATTATTATCATCATCTTCATCGTCACCATCATCGTCATCGTCATCTGCATCAGGAGCAACAGCAGCAGCAGCTTGAGCACCATCATCAGAACCATCAACATCAACAACAGCGTCGTCGTGTCATCAACATCATCATTATGATCAGCATAATCATCGCCGCCACTACCATCATCAGCAGCAGCATCGTCGTCATCATCATCAGCAGCATCAGCATCAGCATTATTATCCGCATCAGCCTCAGCATCAACATCATCATCATCATCATCTCGACCATCATCATCAACATCATCAGCATCATCATCACCACCACCACCACCACCATCATCATCACCATCATCATCATCATCATCATCATCATCATCATCATCATCACCATCACCATCACCATCACCATCACCATCACCATCACCATCACCATCATCATCATCATCATCATCATCATCCTCCTCCTCCTTCCCTCGGTCTCCCATATGGCGCTCCTGCATCTCCGCCATGTCCTCGGCGGCCGCCTGCGCGGTCTCCTCGGCGCCACGCGCGCAGGGGAGCGGACTCCCTCCAGGAGGAGGAGGTGGAGAAGGAGGACGCGGAGGACGACGACAACGACTGCTCCTCCTCCTCCTCCTCCTCCTCCTCCTCCTCCTCCTCCTCCTCCTGCTTATCCTTCCCCTCCCCCTCCACCCCATTCCCCTCCTCCTTCTCCTCTTCCTCCTTTTCGTTTTCCTTATGCTACTCCTCATCGGATCCTCCGTGGGAGGAGGGGGGCGGAGGAGGAGGGCGTGGGACGTGGGCCCAGCGCCGACCAGCGAAAGCCACCTGGACCGCCGGAAACTCACGTCGGCATATCGAATATGGTTCGTCCTCAAAACAACGAAAAGAACGAGGCGGCCCCCGGAGGTCAGCACCGGCATCATCCGCAGGCCATCCAGAGGCATCCGTGCACTTCCCCTCGAATCCCGAATCCCGAACCTCGAACCTCCTCCGAAGAGAAGGACGACGACGATGAGCCCGTTCGCTGGAAATGGTAAAGCTCTCTCCTCATCCTCCTTCTCGGGGCGCCAGCGGCGGAATGGCGCCCGTAGACCGCCGACGCTGAATCACTACAGTCATCGGCCTGACCTAAGGAACGATGAATAAGGAACGAAGCCCATGTTCTCCAAAGGAATAGCGCATGAGGAACGATAAGGAACGATAAATAAGGCATGCAAATCCAAGGAACGACCGAGCTCCTTTTGAAAAGCAAGTGTTCCTTATTCAAGCCGCTCACGGTAAACCCGGTCGCCCGCGGGCGGCAGGGCACACATCCCATCCCACGCAGCAGGGGCACACCCGGAGGCACAGCGGCGCACCCCGGGTGGGACCCTCGACGCTGGCGATCCGCAGCGCCCCCTGGAGCCGCGCAGGGGAGGACGGGGAGGACGGGGAGGACAAGGAGGACGGAGGCCGAGGAGGACGAGGAGGAGGAGGAGGAGGAGGAAGAGGGACGATGACGATGAGGACGAGAAAGAGGAGGACAAGGAGGACGAGGAGGACGAAGGAGGACGAGGAGGGCGAGGAGAAGGAGGACGAGGAGGGCGAGGAGAAGGAGGACGAGGGACCGAAGAGGAGGGAGGACCCCGTCCTCCCTTCCTCCCTCCAGGAGGCGGGGGGGGGGGAAGAGCCGGGCCGTCGATCATGACGGCGCGGGACATCCAGGGCGGAGGGGTCCAGGAATGTCCGTGCCGAGCCGTTCGCAGGACCGCCCTGCGACGACGACGACGACGACGACGACGACGACGACGACGACGACGACGACGACGAGGACGAGGACGAGGAGGAGGACGACGACGACGAGGACGAGGACAAACGAGGACGAGGAGGAGGAACAAAGAGGAGCACGAGGAGGAGGACGAGGAAGAAGGCGGACGGCGAGGGCCACAGAGATCCTGGCGGCGAAGCGCCTCATCGTCGCGCTCCCTCCGGCAGCCGCGCAGCTCGCTCTCGAAGTCGGCGCGGCGGCGCGCCATCAGCGCGGCGGACGTCTCCTCGCCGCGCTGCCGCACGGCTGCGGAGGCCGCGAGGCCGAGCTGGAGGGCAGGCACCGCCGGCGCCCTCGTGGTCGCCCTCAACCTCGTCGTCTGCGTCCGTCCCCCCGCCACCCTCCTCGCCGCCGTCCTCGTGCTCATCGGCGACCTCATCCCCCCCAGTCCTCAACCGTCCTCTCTGCCTCATCCTACTCCTCCTCCTCCTCCTGCTCCACCTGCTCCACCTCCTCCTCCTCCACCTCCTCCTCAACCATGCCTTTGTTTATACTAAGTATTATTATCATCATCAGCAGCAGCATCATCATCACCACCGTAATTATTATTATTATCATCATCATCATCATCATCATCATCATCATCATCATCATCCTCATCATCCTCATCATCATCATCATCATCATCATCAGCATCATCATCATCAGCATCATCATCATCATCTTCATCGCCATCATCATCATCATCATCATCATCATCATCATCATCATCATCATCGTCATCATCAGCATCATCATCATCGCCATCATCATATCATCAGCATCCTAATCATCATCATCAGCAGCATCACCAGCAGCATGATCGACATCAACATCAGCATCAGCATCAGCATCAGCATCAGCATCATCACCAGCATCATCAGCATCATCATCGTCATCATCAGCATCATCATCAGCATCCTCATCATCAGCAGCAGCATCATCAGCGGCAGCAGCATCAGCATCAGCATCATCATCACCAGCATCATCACCACCACCACCACTATCTCACCACCACCACCACAACCACAACCATAATCACCGTCATCATCAACAGCAGCAGCATCAACAGCATAATCATCATCATCACGATCATCAGCATCATCATCAAAACTATAATCGTCATCATCATCATCATCACCACCATCACCAGCATCAGCATCCTCATCAGTATCATCATCATCAGCATCAGCATCAGCATCAGCATCATCATCACAATCAGCATCATCATAAGTATCGGCAGCAACAGCCCTATCAGCATCACCACCATCATTGTCACTACCATCCCGCATCATGAGAATGTTCATCATCGGCATCATCATCATCATCATCATCATCATCATCATCATCATCATCATCAGATTCATCACCAGCATCAGTATCATCATCAGCATAGTCAGCATCATGAGCACCAGTATCATCGGCAGCATCGGCATCACCACAACCATCGTCATCATAATGTTAAGCATCAACATCATCAACATCATCATCATGATAATCTTAAATATCAGCATCATCGTCATCAGCGTCGTCATCATCGTCATCAGCAGCAGCAGCAGCATCAGCATCATCATCATCATCAGCATCAGCAGCATCAGCATCAGCATCAGCATCAGCATCATCAGCATCATCATCATGCTCCTCCAACACCTCCTCGTCCTCGTCGCCCTCCTGGCGCACGGCCTTCGGCAGTCATCGCCGCCGCCGTCGACCTCCTCCTCCTCCTCCTCTGCCTCCTCCTCCTCCTCCTCCCCCTCCTCCTCCCCTTCCTCCTCCTCCCTCTCCTTCTCCTTCTCATTCGTCTTCTCCTTTTCCGTCTCCTTCTCCTTCTCTTCCCCCTCCTCCTTCACCTCCTCCTGCTCCACCTCCTCATCCTCGCCCTCCTCCTCCTTCACTTTTCCAGGATCGAAAGCGGCTGAAGGCTGGAACACAGCAAGGAGGTGCTTAAACTTAAACTGTCTCCACCACTCACCCCCTTTGGGCCCTCCCCCCCTACCCTCAGGGCCCTCCATCTCGTCCTCGAACTCCTCTTCCTCCACCTTCTCAGTATTATGCAGGGAGTGGGTGGATGTGAAGGGGAGAGGGAGTGGGCACATCCCATCTTCCCCATCGACGTGGCTACATCCCATAGTTCCCATTATCACCATGGTCATTATGATCAGCCTTATCATCATCACCATCATCGAGAGTAGATCTGAACCGTGATGTTCGACACTACGCTGCGACACTACACTATCTTCATTAGTGTGGTGTCATGTCCACGCGACAGTGATACTACACTATGACACTACACTTAGGTTTAATATGGTGTCATAGTGCAGTGTCAGAGGATACCAGGTGTGAAACTACACTATGACACTACAGTACGGTTGAGGAGGGAGAGACGGACGACGTTGTTGTTCTGTTTGGTGTTCCGTAGGTTTTGCTCACCTCGACCCCGCGAGAGAGGTCTCTCCGCTGCGGTTAGTGTGGTGCCATAGTGTAGCGTCGCACCCAAGTGCCCCCAACATTACACATGACACCGCATGAACCGTATTGTAGAGCACTCTCTCGCGGAGCCGAGCCAAACACAACCCTAAGGAACAGCAAGCGTAAAACAAATTCTTCCGCCCCCCCTCCTCAGCCGTAGTGTAGTGTCATAGTGTAGTGTCGCATTCTGGTGTCCCCAACACTATACTATGACACCACAGTGTTTAACCGTTGCGTAGAGCCCTCTCTCGCGGAGCTGAGCCAGTCAAAAATCCTACGGAACAGCAGACAAAACAAAAACTCAGCCCCTCTCCTCAGTCGTAGTGTAATGTCATAGTGTAGTGTCGCACCCCGGTGTCCCCAACATTATACTATGACACCACAGTGTTTAACCGTTGGGTAGAAGTCTCTCTCGCGGAGAGGAGCCAGTCAAAAACCCTACGGAACAGCAGACAAAAAAACTCAGCCCCTCTCCTCCGCTGTTAGTGTCTATGACACCACAGTAACAGTAACGTAGAGTCCTCTCTCGTGGAGGGGAGCCAGTCGAACACCCTACGGAACAGCAGGCAACAAAAAAATCAGCCCCTCCTCGGCCGTAGTGTAGTGTCATAGTGTAGTGTCGCACCCCAGTGTCCCCAACACTATGCTGTGACACCACGGCAACAGTAGCGTAGAGTCCTCTCTCGCGGAGCGGAGCCAATCAAAAACCCTAAGGAACAGCAGGAAAAAAAAATCCTGCCCCTCTCCTCAGCCGTAGCGTAGTGTCACAGTGTAGTGTCGCACCCCAGGTGTTCCCAATACTATACTATGACACCACAGTAACAGTAGCTTAGAGTCCTCTCTCGCGGAGCGGAACCAGTCAAGAACCCTACGGAACAGCAGACAGAAAAAACTCAGCCCCCCTCCTCGGCCGTAGTGTAGAGTCATAGTGTAGTGTCGCACCCCAGTGCCCCCAACACTATACTATGACACCACAGTAACCTTAGTATACTGCCATACTGTAGTGTTACAAGCAAGGGCTCTCAACACTACACTATGACACCACACTAACTTCACTCTCTAGACGAATATGAGTTCCAATTCATGAGTAATATAAACCCTTCTCATCATCATCATTAGCAGCAGCAGCATTCTCATCATCATCAGCATCATCTTCATAATCGTCAGCATCGTCAGCATCATCATCATCATCATCATCATCATCATCATCAGCAGCATCAGCAGCATCATCAGCAGCATCATCATCGTCATCAGCACCACCACAATCACCATCATCAGCAGCATAAGCATAATCAACATAATCAGCATCATCAGATTGTTGCCCCTTGTCTGACTTCTCCTCCTGATCTGTATCATCGTCCTCCCCCTCAAGAATCATCGCCAACAGCGCCGTCATCGTGGTCGCCCCGCCTTCATCCCTTTCCTCTTGCAGGCTGCGCGTCGCTGCGCAATACACCCGAGCTAGAAACCGCAGGGCTGACAGACGGACCAAATGGACAATACGAAAGGCACTTGTTTCTCTCTAACAGAAAACCTTGCAACGCACAAAAGAAAGACCAAGGGTAACAGTGCCAGTGAAAAATGGCACGAACGACACTGAAATTAGGAACGGTTTTCAAAACAGAATCAGACGAATAACGCAGGTTAATCCCACTGGCCCTCTGTGCGGTAAGTATGGGGAGTTCTTCTTCTGACCTTCTCTTTCCATTCCGGGAGACTGTTACCTATACCCATATCCCCACTCCCTGGGTCTGGCCATGGCATTTCGCGAGGGGTTGGAGCGTCCGAGATGGCCCAAGATGGCCACAAGAGGGCCCGGGATAGCAAAGATGGCCATCAATATCGCACAAGACAGCCCAGGATGGCTCAAGATAGCTTCCGACATGCCTCCAAGAGGCGTCATGACCGTCCCAAGACGCCTGCTGGCGGCCACCGAGCCTCGTTCGGAGCCCCCGACAGACCAAAAGTCAGATCAAGCACTGAGAGAAAATAATGTGTGTTGTAGTGTCGTCTTGTCGCTTCCGATGAGCTTCTAAGGCCTCGAGATAGCTGCAATATAGCCCAACAGAGTCCCAAGAGGGGCCCTAGATGGGCCCAAGAAGATAGCCCCAAGAGCGCTAAAGAGCGCCATAAAGCGCCCCAAGAGACCCACGAGATGACCCGCCAAAGCCCTCAAGATCCCAAAGAGGTGCCCAAAAGAACCCACGAGGGCCCACTGACAGCCTCAAAGGCCTCCACGATGGCCCCCCAGTGGCCACAAGATGCCTCCAAGAGGCTCCTAGGGCGTGAGCGCACGCAACTACACATCTCTGATAAGGGCAACTCGCCCAGCGACTGTTTTCGGATGGGCTGGTTGGGAGACGCGAGGCGTCAAGAACCCCACCAGCCCTCTGGGCGTAGGTGGTCTAAGGAGTTTCCTCTTCCAACCCCCTTCTTCTCTTTCGGGGAGGGGTTCACCCCTCCCCCCTACCCCCTCCCCTGGACATGGACGGGGGCGCCCCGCGAGGTGTCAGAGGGTACTCTGTCGCCAAACTGTTGTAACAGATCGCAGCGTTTGCCCACTGGCACGGCCCAGACAGCGCCCGCTGGGGATCTTCTGCCGAGAGATTTCCGAGCGCGCGCGTCGCCTCATGGGGGGAGGCGCCGCACACGTTGCACAAGCACGCCTTCGGCAATGCCGAAGTTCAGCGTCCCTCTGACGGGGACTCCACTAACCCGCACTTTGGCCAGTAACCCAGCGAACCCAACCCTCCCCGATGTGGGCAACGCTGCAATGCCAGAAAGAGGCCCTAAAAATGGCAACCTTCGGCAATCTCCCAAAGCACCCGTGAGTGAGTACCCGCTACGGCGCCGCTGAGAGGTTCACGTCGCGATGGTGCCAGCACCGGTCTCCGACGCCGCGTCTACATCGGTCAACCTTGGACGATCGTGGCGTTCCGACTGCGCAGCTCGCGGGACGTCGGCGCACTCTAAACGAAACACGGCCGTCAGCCCCGAATGCCCGCGCCGGGGTCGCCGCCGCTCCAGCGCGGCGCGGATCTCCTCTTCCCCCCTCCCTCCCGTCCTCCTCCCCCCCCTCTCTCCTCCTCTGCCTCCTCCGCTTGTTCCTCCTCAACCCCCTCCTCCCCCTCCTCCTCCTCTTCCTCCTCCTCCTCCTCCTCCTCTTCCACCTCCTGTCTCTCCAGTCTCCATAAAAGACGGAATCCCCAACCGAGCGGCGGCGAACATCTGGCCCCAGTGATGTGAGTGGCGACGGCGTGCCTGGGAAGGAACGGGCAAGGCTGGCCTCCCAGCCTCGATCCGTCCCCTGACCGGGGCTCACGCCAGTCTCCCAAGGGGAGCACTCTGTCTGAGATGCGCTTTACCGGACGGGCCGGTGCCTTCATGGAGCGACTTCAGACTCCGTGAGGCATCTTCACTATGTGGGTGGTCCAAGCTCATAATAGCTAAGTATTGGGACCAGCGTTTTCCGAACGCACTGCACTGCGAGCACCACGTTTTCTGCCCTCCTCCGATGTACAACCGATGGGAGGAGTGGGCCAAGCGGATTGTCTTCGGCAGCCCGACACAAGGGGACTTGCAGACACCTAACCGAGAACAGCCGAGAATAAACCCCCAGGGAGAATAAAGTTCGGCGGTTACGGTGTGCTAATAAAGGTTGCCCACCAGGACCAGCATAAAGATGTTAACAGAGGAGCCAAAGCCGAGGATATCTTGAGACATCCTTGGCTTTTTGTCCTCTCTGACACATCCTCAACAATGGCTTGTGTCGATTGAGACATCCTCGACAAGATTTAGACACATATAAACAGAAAGAAAAAGAAGAAACGAGCAGGAGAAGGAGAGGAGGAGGAGGAGGAAGCAACAATCCACAGTTAAAAACCTATTATATTGTATTTGTAAGCGCTTAACGAAAATTAAGATGTTCATCTGCTCGTGTAGGGTAGCTCATCTGCCTCGTTTTCCCAGGATGGTCAACCACAGCGGTAAAAAAGTTCAGGGGGGCACGGAAAGAAGGAGAAAGGTTGAGAGAGAGAAAAAAAGAGAAAGAGAAAGAGAGACAGAGGACAGATAGAGAGACAGAGAGAAAGAGAAAAATATGTTGAGAAAGAAAAAGACAACTATATATATACAGAGAAAGAGAGAGACGGGGAGAGAGAGAGAGAGAAGAGGAAGATGAAAAGGAGGAAGAAAAATCCAAAGTTCAAAACGTATTATATTTTATTTGTAAGCGCTTAATGGGATCTCATCTGCTCGTTTAGGGTGGCTCATCTGCCTCGTTTTCCCCGGATAATCAACCACAGCGATAAACAAGTTCAGGGCGCCAGGGGGAGGAGGAGGAGGAGGAGGAGGAGGAGGATGAGGAGGAGAGGAGAAGGAGACATCCTTAAGAAACGTATTGTTTCGCGCTCGAGACGTCCTTCAGTGTATGCTTGTTTCGCTTGAGACATCCTCGAGTGTATGCTTCTTTCGCTTGATGTTGCTATCTCAACATAAGAAGGATGTAACCTCGATGGCGAACTTTTCACAGTGATAATGAAGTTCGGCCTCCGCGCCCCCGCGCCCCCGACCAAACTCTCATTGGCCGTGGATAATCAAGTCTTATGTGTATATGGGGGGGAAGTACATTATTATCGTGGGTACCCGGTTACCCTACCCGCAACGAACACACTGCTACTTACGCCTGCCCCCTTTGAGCCTATTTCGCACCAGCTGATGGCCAAGCGCATCGGGCACCAACTCGAGACCTCCAGGGCGCTGTCTTACCTTAGCTCGAACCCTCTCGACACCTGGAAAGTGGAGACGGGACAGGGTTTTCATGGTCGCGCGGATCACGCACACGCTCTTGGAGACCAGCTCGGCCTGGTGCGCATATCACTGCTTGGCTCTAGGATTGTGGGGATGCACAGCAGCTCCGAACTTCGCAAGGCGGCCAGCCTCGCGGCTGCCAGCCCAGACCCAGAACCTGAACCTGCGGCCCATGGCAGCCCAACGAGAAAGGTGGCTCTTGACCTCGGCGAGGGGTACGCGTTGAATCCCCACGCCCCTGGCCCCGGCAAAGATGCCCAACCACAGCTCACTGCAGGCAACATTGGCGAGGTCCTGACCAGGCGCCCTCGCCCAGATGTCGCAGACCACTAACAGTCGGTGACGAATTCTGCGGCTCGCACTCCTACCTGACGCTGGGCTGTCAAGAAAGCGCAAACCTGCTGCCCCCCCCCCCCCCCGCAGACTGGAGTGGGCGGGGGAGAGGGCCACGAAAGGACCCCCGTGACGCCACCCCCTTCGTCGATGGCGACCACCCCCAACCAGCACGGCCGAACTAATCGCTGTCGGGGTCCAGCGCAGAAACATCCAAACAGATGTTGCCCGTGCCCAAGAAACCAGAGGGGGGCCATCCAGCGCCAGTTGGCATCCACGAGGGGGGGCAGCCAGAAAGCCCCGGGCCTCGATGACAGCCCGCTGGTGAACACAGGGTCTTCATCCTCGGCCTCCAGGCCATTGCCAAGGAAGCTGTCCAAGTCGAGGGAAGCGCGGAGACCTGCCCCCGGCGCACCCGTAGAACCTGCGGCGCAGGGCGTCAGCAGTGGCCCAATGCCATCTGTAGAGCGGGGACAACACTCGGAGCCCAGTGAACAAGGCCTGTCGCGCGGCAAACCCACCCGCAACCCACCCAGAAATCAAGGCAGCCTCGAGGACCACACCGCGGCCTCGCCCCCGAAGCTCGCGAACAATCGGCCCGAGAATAGGGCCAGAGTTCAAACCTTCAACTTCATCCCCCGCGCGTTGGAGAAGGGACCTTTGGGCGTCCTGATCGATCAACGCCCGCAGCGCCCTGTTGCCCAGCGGTCAGGATCGACGGGGGCGCCGCGTTTCGCGACCCGCGACCTGCGCCCGAGGACCTCGCAGCCTAGCCGCCTCAAGGTGCACAAAACAGCGCCAGCAGGTCCTGTGACCTGCCCCGGCGAAACCCCGGGGCACCGAGGGAAGCGTCAAAACTCTTCTCGAGGCAAGCCTCACATGCCCAAGGCGCAGGGCAAGGCGCCAGCTCAGAAGAGGCCCGGAGTTGGCAGAGAACGCGGGGCCCGACTTGGCGTCTCCACAAAGCTGTCACTCGACTGTCCTGGAACGGCCCTTGGGGCCCCGAAGATAGCTCGCCCCAAGGGGGATCTGATCTCGCGGAGGCGGGCGCCCGCGATGCCAGCGACAGAACTGCTGCGCGCGACCAACGGGGGCCCCCCCAATCTTGGCCACCTGAACGGCACCGCGAAGAGCTAAGCGGAGGCCCGAAGCCTGCGGGCCCTCGGCCTCGAAGACGCGACTCGGCCTCGCTGGGCCAAAGTGCCGCGCCTCCGCCGTCGGACCGACAAACGCACTCCGAGGTTCACACTGGCGCTTTTGATTTTGAATCCCCAATCCTTGATGGACCCCGGAATCTCCCTCCCCGCCCCGCTCTCCGCGGCCACGACCACGCCTTTGTCGTTGGAGATGGCCCAAAAGAGGCCCTGGAGCTGCCGCAAGAGGCACCGCTCCGCGGCGCCCGCTCGCTTGCCGAGCTGGCCTCGCGCGCCCACGCCAGACGGCGCGATGTCCTCCACCGCGCTAAATTAAAAAAAAACACGGATACTCGGCCCACGCAGGATCATCGCATCCAACTGGGCAAGGAGGATAAGTTTCATGAGGGCGGTGGCATATCCACATCCTGCGATGATATCCTGGCCCGCATGAATCGCACCTGAGGTGGTCTGGCTCATGCGCAGGAATTTGGGCGCCCGGCGCAGCCGAAGCAAAAACCTAGGACCGACCAGGCGGGGCCCATGTCTCATCGCCGCGCGGGCCGACAGAACGTGCAGGACGCGCCCGAAACGCGCGCTCGCAGCTGCGCGCCCCGCGGATCTCCGGCGGTAGATGCGTCCCTGGCGACTTTCCCGACGGCATCCCGTCGGGAAGGTTTGCCCATGACTCGGCAAATCCCTGGAGCCAACCCGACGGGTCTAAACCCCCCTTCAGGCATGGGAAGGAGCGCCGTGGAACGCCAGGGGACCGGAACGCGCCCAATGGTCTCGCACCGAGACCAGAAAGCGCACAGAGCCTCAAGAGCCCCATCCGACACCTCGGCGAGGTCTCGCAGATGAGCCCCATCAGACCCAAGCGCCGCGTGCTTCCTGAAACGCCCCGCACCCTGGCGGATCTGGTCCACCGCCAGGGCCACGGGGGCCCGGCCAGCGCCGCGACCCGCCTCGCGACGGGAGGCAACGATCGAGGAAACAGAAGGGGTCAGGGAGGTCCACGGCCCCGCTGGGGGGGGGCCCAAACTTCCTCCCACACCTCCTGCATCTGTTCCATGAAGGCCCCAGGTCCTGGAGGGTGCCGTCCTGGTTTCGCTATCTTAAAGATCCACCCGATCAAAGATTTGGGTTATTGACGCGCTTTACCTCCACCGTTCCCTACCGCTTACTTCACCCACCCACTCCACCGAGCCCCTCGGCCAGTTTGTCCCCCCAGGAAGTCCCCGAAGCACCTGTCCAACTCCTGACTCGACCCCCCATCCTCCGCGCGCTGGCAGAGACGAGAACAGTCAGGTGGAGCAGGAGCGGGGGCCGCAGGGGACCTCCGAGGGGAAGGCCCTCGGCCTAGGGAGGGCCCAAGCCTTGTCAATCCCGGGGACCCCGTTCAAGGTGGCAGCGACGGGCCGGCGCGGGCCGGCGCGGGCCGGCGGCGGCGCTGACGCTGCGCCCCGCGCGCGTCCGAAAGAGTCGGGGCGAGCGCGGCCGAGCGAACGAAAAAAACAATCGCCCTCCACATCTGGGCCGTCGAGCGGCACGCGGGGACAGCGGGGGCCGCGATCTGTCCTCCAAGACGCTCGGCCCATCCAGTGCTGCGAATGGCACGGGGCTCACAGTTCGGGTCGCCCCCCAGGATAGACAGAAGCCCCCGCCTATAGAGAGCCTCCCCGAGACGCGCCAGCAAGCGACCCTCAACCTCCCTCTGGGCCCACCCCCTGAGGACGGTAGACGCCCCCGAGGATGAAGCCCCCGGGAACAGAGGCATTCACCCACGCAAGCTGGCACCTGCGCGGGGCGGGGGGGCGGTGTCAAAGGGGGGGGAAGGGGGGCAGGCCCGTCCCAACGCGGCTTCTGACGGCAACTCCAACCCCACAAGACAGCCCTCCAAGGTCGGCGACGATCGAAGGGGTGAGGATACACTGCCAGCCCCTCGAGCACATCGCGGCCTCAACCTCGGACCGCCCCATCGGCCTTCAGCGCGGGCTCTTGGAGGCAGACGATCGCGGCGCTGGTCTCTCCCCCCAGATACCGCTTGAGGGATGCGAGCGAAGTGCAACTGCACGTCTCAATGTGGCTGGTTCTGGGCTTGCCCACTCTGGCCTCTGGCCTAAGGGGCACGCCAGGCTGCGCGACGGGGAAGGCGGGCGGCTCAGGCACGGGCGCCGCCCTCGCACGGCGCGCATGAAAAACCGCGGGGGACGCGGCCGCCACGCCGGCACCGAGGCCAACGCAACGACCCGCTGCCACCCTCTGGGCCCTGCCCCAGGGCAGGCCCACTTCCGAGCGCAACCGAAATCGCTGCAGTCGCGCAGCGGCGGGATCTCCTTTCCACCGCAGTGCCTGGTCAACTCGTTGAAGGCGCGCCGCGCGCCAACCGCCACAGGGTGATGCTTCGGCACCAGCGCGCCGCCGTTGCACCAAATGAAAGAGTCGCGGCCGTTCGACGCCTCCGCGGCCGACCCGAGCGGCTTGCGAGCAGCGGCGACGGCGCCAGAGATGGCTCTCTCGTTGCTGTGCTCGTCGATACCTGGCTCTCGTGCGCGGCCGTAGTCAGGGGTCACGTCGCCTGGAGCCACCCGGAGCTCGCCCTTCTGCTGCAAGTCCAGCCCGCTGCCGAGCTCTGGAGGGAACGCCGCAGTGGCCGCGCCCGCATCGTAGTTCATGCGCAACCACTCGTCGCTGCCACTCCGGATCCGATAAGGAGGCCTGGAGGGAGAAGGCGAGGATGATGAGAACGATCTACTCCCATCGTCCATTCCGCCGATGTCGAGGCCGTTCTGCTCCGCCTCCGGCTCGGCGGCGGAGGGCTGATTCCACCTTGGCATAGGGGCGTCAGCCGGCCAGTTGTCGAGCAAGCTCATGGCCTCGCCGCCCTTGCCCTCGGGGCCGACTTTGCCGCCCATCGCCTTGCCCTTAAGCTGCCCCGATGCTCCTCTTGCTGCTCCTCGCCCCCCCACCCCACCCCCCTCCTCCGGACTGGCACCTGCAGTCCGCCTGCTTGCGGTTGCCGCCGCGCGTCCAGCATCCCGATCCGTGCCTGGGACGCTGGCTCCTGGGGCCCCTTCCTCCTCCTCCTCCTCCTCCTCCTCCTCCTCCTCCCTCCTCCTCCTCCTCCTCCTCCTCCTCCTCCTCCTCCTCCTCCTCCTCCTCCTCCTCCTCCTCCTCCTCTTCTGACTCCTCCGGACTTGCCGTCCGGCTTACCTCCAGATTTACCGTCGCCCTTGCCTCCCTTCTCGCCGAGGCTTTTGCCGCCGCTCCTGCAACCCTGGCCGCAATGGCCCATTTTGCCGCTCTTCCAGCACTGGACGTCCGGCCAGTGCTGCGGGGTCAGCGCGCCGACGTCCACGTCGTCTGGGCCTCGCCTCGCATTCTTCTGCCTGACGCCCAGCTCCAACGAGCGGTGGACATGTAGCTGCTCGGCCAAGTGAAGACGCCCGCGAAAGTCTCGTCTTCCGCCGCGTTGAACACCAACTGCGTCTCCAAATCCGTCGGCGCCAGCCTGTTTGCGGCGGCGATCAGAGCATCCTCGTCGACCTCGCATCGCCGACGCGGGGCCGCACTCGGCGCGGAGCCGGCGCCAGGTTTCTAGTTAGCCTTTGGCGTTGCTCGGCGTTCCTCACGACCTTGTTGGCGCTGTGCGTCGTGAGCGATACGAGGCACGCGTGCAGGTTGGCCGCCTCGGCCTCCAAGTCCACGATGTCCTCGCCGACGGCGCCCATGAAAATCACGCCGCCGCCGCCGCCGCCGCCCCCGTCGTTCGTCGCCTTTTTCCGTTGGGAAGCCGCCCATTTCAGGGCGGGGGTGAAGTCTGAGCCGAACTTCGCCGACATGAAGCACGCGACCTCGTGCGCCCACTCCCGGAACTCGCTCTCCTCTTTCCCGGAAAACTTTCCCGACTGTCCTACCCTCTTCGCGTCGACGATATCGTTCCCGACGCGGCTCGCGGAGCGGAGGGCCAACAGTAAGGTCGCCCTCCTGTCGCTGTTGGCCTGCTCCCCCTGGCGTCTCGCCTCCGCGATCTGGGCGACAGCTGCCTGCGTCTCGAGGCGGGCCTCGGCGAGCTGCGTCGCGAGTTGCTGCATCTCTTGCCGATGCGCCGCCACCGACTGCGCCTGCTGCTGCTGGAGCGCGGCGATCTGCTGAGCTAGCCGCTCCATGGCCCACCGCCAAGCTGCGAGTCCAACTCGTAGCAACGGGCCACGCCGCTCACGCGCGTTGAACGACTTCTTACTGCGATGACCTCGCTTCGTGGGCATGCACCCGCGTGCCCTGCCTTGCACTGCCTCCCGCAGCGCCGGTGATGCCGCCGACGGACGCGGAGCTGCCCGCAGTCCGGTGGCGAAGACTCAGCGCGGAGCTACCCGCAGCCGAGTCCCATAATGGCTCGCGCGCTAGAGCCCGAGGATCATCATACCAGCCTCGCGCTACCATGATGAAAGATTTTGCTAAACCATAGTTTGGGCTCACCACTCCGTGAGCCATCATGTCTACGTGCAGGGCGACACCGGCTATTAACAAGATGGGGTCCACCGGGTCCCCCTGGCTCTAAAGCCCCATGTTATATATAACCAATAATGCGAACGCTGGCAGTTGGTAGCACACTGGTTCATACCACTCCTCGAAGCGAGAACGCTGACCTTTTGGCATGAGGTCGACATGTTGCTGCGTCGGCGTCGTGAATTTGATTGCGTTGTGCCCTTCGTCCATTCGCGCCAAGAACCCAGAGATGTCTTGCAAGGCGAGTCACCCTGAATGGTCGTGCTGGGCAGCACTGCTGCGGATCGCTTGACGTCGGGGACGGCCAAGATGGTCAGAGTCTCCATGGCAACATAGGCCCACTTGATCAGGTAGACCCCCACAAAGCACCCAAATAGCAGCTGAGGCGTGGAGGCGGATGGACGCCTGAAACGTCGGCTCGCGAGAACGACCTCATCATATTGTCGATACGATGAATTACGGAGTTGAACTTGCTGATGAAGGTGACGTTCGTGATGTCGACACTGTGGCTTGAAAGCGCTTGAAACGGCAATTGGGACCGAGCGAGTTTACTCCTAGCAACAGGATTTGTGAGAAGCCATTTGGCCTTGCCACAATTCTGGGCCTAGGACAACTGGAAAAATGAGAACCCGATGCCCCTTCCACCAATTCTTAACCTGCAGCGGGTGCAAATCGAACCAGAGCACAATAGTGTGTCTAATTTCTGGATCTGCGAACTCTGAAAACGAGCCAAAACACTCGGCCTCCTCTGTGGGGATTCTTGTGAAATTCGCCGGCCCAACGGGCCAGAGGCGTGCTAAGATCTCCGGTAACTGCTAAATAATACTTCTAGTTCGCGCGCGCGGGGCGGCCCCTGGGGGTCCCCCGGCGAAGAGTACCCCGAGCGATCCCCGGCAGGGTCGGATCAGAGATGGTTTTGAGGGCCTTTTTTCGACACCCCTCACGAGGATCGTGGCCTCCGAGGGGGATGCACTCGACTACCCCGCCCCAAGAGGCCCCCAAGAGCCACCCAAGAGACCCAAGGGGGGCCCAAGACGCCGCCAAGGAGCCCCAAGAGACCCCCAAGAGGCCCCCAAGAGGCCCCTAGGAGGCCCCAAAGAGGCCCCCAAGAGGCTTCAAAGAGGCCCCATAGAGCGCTCGAGGGCCGGCGGAATGAGCGAAGCGATTAAATAAATGCAGGGAGCGAAGCGACTAAATTAAAGTTCGAACTGCAATCGAGCCAGAACACCATACTGAGTTCCACTCCTCACCCAAATCGAGCCACACCACCATATTGAGTCTCATTTCTGGAATTGGCTGAAATTCAACCAGAACATAAGAGTTGAGTCTCATTTCTGGACCAAATCGAGCCAGAACACCAAACTGAGTCGCATTTTTGGATCTGCGACGGGTGAACCCAAGCCAGAACATTCGGCCCCGCCTGCGGGGATTCCAACGAAAAAATAATAGATCTGATATCGAGCCAGAACACCATATTGAGTTCCATTTCTGAGCCAAATGGAGCCAGAAACCAATATGAATCTCGCTTCTGGATCTGAAGTCGAACCAGAACACGCTACTGAGCCGCAGTTCTGGACGGAGTCGAGCTAAAACTCAAGAGTGAGCCTCATTTCTGGATCTGCGAAAGCTGAAATCAACCCAGAACACCGTAAATATTCGTTCTGGACAACCGCCGTACCGGTGAGACGCGTCCCCCCAACCTCCCGTTCGAAGATTCGGGCGAAAAAGTTCTAGCCCAAACACAAAAGTGAAAATCATTTCTTAGCCAGATCCAGCCAGAACACCAGAATGAGTCCCTGGACGGGCTGAAATCGAGCCAGAACATGCTAGAAAGCCGAAGTTCTAAGCCAAACCGAGCCAAAATAACATAGTGGGTCTCGCTTGTGGGCCAAATCGAACCCGAACCCCATCGTGAGCGCTGCCAGACCGCGCTGCTGGGCGGCCGCTGGGCCTGGGAGACGCCTCCCCCCGGCCCCCCCGATGGATTATGGGACAAATCCCTGGTCCCCACCAGAACCCTCTCGCGAAACGCTACTAAGGAAACGTGGCTGACCTAGTTCGCATGAGAACTCTCTTGAGCACTGTACAGGTCCTCGGAGCAAAGACGATTCCCGCTCCAGGAGCCTCAGCGAGCCCGAGTTTGGCACCGTGGACTCAGGCCTCCTGCCCCGAGCAAGCGTCAAGTCTTTTGCCACTGCGCACGAGGTGTCCGAGAAAGGTAGCAAACGCTTGCAGTGCAAGGGGTCGACCTCCGAGGCCGCCAAGGAGGCCTGGCTGCACTCACCGTACTCTCATACGCATCCAATCGATGGTACTATCTGTGAGCCCCCATCTCGGGTGTGATGTCGGTTGCATATCAGCGGAGGGTGGGCACACAGCAGTCATCATGTAAAGTTCCACGCAGGGGTTGCAGACTTGGTTTTGCGGGACCTGTACAGAGTTCTACGGCGCAACAAGTGGCTGGGCTCTGCAGCAGCTCTTTCGCAAAGCCACAGGCAATCGTAAATATTACCTCCGTAATACCCACAAGAGAGTCTGACCTAAGGTCAGTTCGGTGGCGTCCTCGACCGAAAATTCGCACCAGAATCTCCGAAGCAAATCTTCGACGCCCCACAAAGCTCCAGAATATCTCAAATCGGATTTTGCCCCGTCGGAAATCTCTTGGAAAATTTTCCGGGAAATCTGCCAGGACATCTTGCCTCTCAGAAAATCTAAAATTGGAAATCACGCAGAAAATCTCAACCCCTGAAATCTCCCGGAAAATCTCCCGGGAAACCTCCCGTGAAATCTTGCCCCTCGGAAATATCAGTGAGAATCTCATGGGAGATCTTGCCCCTCGGAAATCTCCATGGAAATATCCCGGATAATCTTGCCCCAGGGAACTCTCCCTGAAAATCTCAAAAAAATCTTGCCCCAGACCTCGGAGATCTCTCGAAAAATGTCCCGGAACATCTTGCCCCTCGGAAAGCTCCTCGGAAATCCTGGCTCCCGGACAATCTTGCCCCTCGGAAATCTCTCGAGAAATCTCCCGGGAAATATCCCAGATGTCCAAAGTGATTTCCACTGCGATGTCCTACATTCCAATACACGCTAATCAATCCTAACAGGTCCTGGAAACCCTGGAGATTTCGCTGGAGATTCTCGCGCGGGCGGAATGGGCTGGAGATTTCGCCGGAGATTTCCACCAGAAGAGGGATCCCCGGGGACTTCGCCCGAGATTTCGCCAGGGGGATCTGCTTTGGAGATATGATTAAGGGGCCCCAGCACTGCGGCCAGAGATTCTAGGGGAGATTTTCGCAAGATGTTTGGCCATCGTTGCGAACATTAGGTGGCGACACCCTCGATCTAAGCCTAAGGCTTACAGCAGAGCCGAGCAGGCCAGACACAATGCTCGAAAGCATCACTTAGTAACTGACACAGTCAACATCCCTATCTCCGTAACTCCTCCTCCTCCTCCTCTTCTCCTCCTCCTCCCCCTCCTCCGCCGCCGCCGTCGCTTTCACCTCCACCTCCGCCTCCGCCTCCGCCCCTTCCTCCCCTCGCCGCGGGAACAAAGGCTCGAAGCGTCAGATCCTCTGCCCAGCCGCCCGCGACCCTAGAGACCAGCTCTGGCCCGCCGGCTGGCCGCGAGGGAGGGGCGGGGCCTTCGCCTCCACGAGGTCTGCCGCCGCCCTATGCGCGCTCTCCTGCGGGTCCGCGGCGGGGGCCGACCCCGCCCCACGACGGCGACGACGACGACAACGACGACGACGACCACAACGACGACGACGACGACCACCACCACCGCGACGACAAGGACGACGAGGTGGACGACGACGACAACGACGACGACGACGATGACGACCACGACCGCGACGAGGGCGACGGCGGCGGCGGCGGCTGAGGCGGCGGACACGGCTACGGCCATGACCACGGCGATGCTGGCAGCAACGACGACGGCTGCAACGGCAGCCTCTCGGCCCAGCCCCCCAGGCCCCAGCGAAGTCCGTGAGACCCGGCACCTGGCCCTGGCCAGGATCATGCCGAGCCCAGGGTCGGTGCACACATAAGACGAAGCCAGCCCTGAGATCCCGTCATTGATTTTCTGTTCACACCGGGCGCCATCGCCTGCGTTCGGGCCCAGGGCTCCGGGACCATCACAGATAGATCCAGCTCGAAAAACGCCGCAGACTGGGCCTAGGGCTCCAATCGTGATGTTTCGCGATGTCGCATTTGTTCATCGGGGGCGGCCAAGAGGGGGGCGTCCAAGAGAAGAGGGGGGGGCGCAAATCATGGCCCGCGGCATGTGCGCGGCCAAAGGGGGGGCCAGGGACGTAATGAAATAAGAAGAGGCGCCATGAAATCTGGGGAAATATCATGGCCCACGCCATGATATCCACCCCCCCCCAGTCATCACCCCCCTCTTTGCCGCCCCCGAGTTAAGCGACGTTGGATGTCAGGGCCAGTGCCTATGTAAGACGAAGCTAGGACCAGGACAAAATCGGACCGGGTCAAATCGGGGATCCCGTAGGATCTGGCCGTTCTGGAGGGCGTATATCGGGCGCCGCGGCCCTTCTGAAAGCGCTGCGGGACGCTCTGAAAGCTCTGGAGCGATTTAGCCCCAGCCTGGGCCCGCCCGACTCGTCGCCGCTGTGGACGTCCTCGGCCGTCTGGCTGCGTCCGCGGCTGCGACGGCATCGTACAACCATCTGGCTGTCCGTCCGTCCGTCGGCGTCGGCGTCGGCGTCGGCAGCTACTCCTCCACGTCCGCCTCCGCCAACCCCGTCCTGATCGTCCTCCTCTCCGTGTACCCTCGTCTTTCAGATCATCCGCATCATCATCATCATCATCATCATCATCATCATCATCATCATCATCATCATCATCATCATCATCATCATCATCATCATCATCGTCATCATCATCATCATCATCATCATCGTCATCATCATCATCATCATCATCATCATCATCACCATCATCATCATCGTCATCATCATCAGCATCAGCATCAGCACCATCATCAGCATCAACAGCGTAGTCATCCTCATCATCATCATCAGCAGCAGCATCATCATCGTCATCATCATCACCACCATCATCATCATCACCAGCATGATCATCATCAGCATCAGCATCAGCATCATCATCAGCATCATCATCATCATCATCATCATCAGCAGCATCATCATCGGCATCATCATCAACGTTGTCCGAACCTTCTTGCTGGGACGGCCACCTCATCATCCTCACAAACCTTCCCCATCGCGTATCATTCGTTACACCCTGGAATGTACCATATATATATATATATATATATATATACATATGTAATGCATCACCTATCCTACATACCCCGTCACATATTACTGACTGGAATGCTGCCGTAAGTCTACCAGAGTCCCACTCCTTCTGCTCCCCCTCCTCCTCCTCCTCCTCCTCCTCCTCCTCCTCCTCATCATGATCATCATCATCCTTCGCTTATGCTCCTCATCCCCACTATGGCATCACAATCGCGCCCTTGATCTTCATCATCTTGGCCCTGTCCCTCCTCATCGAAACCATCTCCCCTTCGTCACCTCCCCCGCATTATCCCTCCGCATAGGGCCATGATGCTCACAACCCTCGTCATTATCCTATGTCGTCTCCTCCTCACCCCCCGCTCCTCATTCGCATCCTCCTCATCATCATCGTAACAGGCATCATCGTCATCACCTTGACTTCAACGCCATCGCCAGCAACACCAACACCAACACCAACACCAACAACAACAACAACAACAACCACAAGAACAACAAAACATCAACATCAACAGCATCAACAACAACAAAAACAACAAAAACAACAACAACAATCAGGTTCAGACTGTTCACTCTTTTCTGCTCGAGTGTCATTCCACGTGTATTTCCCAAGCCCTCGATACCCGCCCTCTTCGTTTTCGATCGTACCCCTTTTGGGGGGTATGTCTTTCTTCCCTGCAGGCCCGTGGCAAGCGGCGGGGCGGCCGCGGACCGTCGGCCTGGCCAGCGGCAGCGCTGATCGGCGGCAACCCGACCCCAAGAGGGACAGACAAGGGACCGCCCACGACGACGACGACGACGACGACGACGACGATGACGACGACGACGGCGGCGGCGGCGGCGGCGACGGCGACGACGACGACGAGCGAAAGCGAGAGCGAGAGCGAGAGCGACAGCGGGGCCACGAAGGGCAGGAAGGGGGCCACGAAGGGCGACAGCGGGGCCACGAAGGGCATGCGCATGAGGCTACGAAAGACGCGAACGAGCAGGGGCCACGAGGGGCAGACAATGCGGGGCCACAGGGCAACGAAGGGGCCACTGAGGGTACCAACGGGGCCACGTAGGACAGCGAGGGGGCCACAAAGGGCGACAGTGGGGCCACAAAAGACATGCATATGGGGCCACGACGGGCGCGAACGAGCAGGGGCCACGAAGGGCACACGTGCATTGGGCCGCAGAGGGCAAGGACGGGGCCACTGAGGGCAGCAACGGAGCCACGACAGGCAACGAGGGGGCCACGAAGGGCGACAGAGGGACCACGAAGAGCATGCATATGGGGCCACGACTGGCGCGGAGGAGCGGAGGCCACAAAAAGCATACGTACATAAAACCACGAAGGGCAGCGAGGAGGCCACGAAGGGCTGCACCAGGGGTCACGAAGGGCAGCGAGAGAGCCACGAAGGGGTGCAACGAAGCCACGAAGGGCAGCGAGGGGGCCGCGAAGGGTTGCAACGGGGCCACGAAGGGCAGCGAGGGGGCCACGAAGGGCTGCAACGGGGCTACGAAAGGCAGCGAGGGTGCCGCGAAGGGCTGCAACGGGGCCACGAAGGGCAGCAAAGGGGGCCACAAAGGGCCGCAACGGGGCCACGAAGGGCAGCGAGGGGACCACGAAGGGCTGCAACGGGTCCACGGAAGGGGGGCGAGGGGGCCACGCAGGACTGCAACAGGGGCCACGAAGGGCAGCGAGGGGACCACGAAGGGCTGCAACAGGGCCACGAAGGGCAGCGAGGGGGCCGCGAAGGGTTGCAACGTGGCCACGAAGGGCAGCGAGATCCCGATTCCTAAGTAAGCTACAAGGGAGTCCTAAGCGTGAGCGCGGCTCCTGGGTGCCTGAGTGTCGGGAGCGCGGCGCTTGAGTAAGTTGCTGGGAATCCCACCAGCCCTTTGGGCGTGAGTGGTTTAGGGAGCTTTCTCTGTGCTCAACCCCCAACCCACCTTCCCCCCCTTCGGGGAGGGGTTTACCCCTCCCCCTACCCCCTCCCCCTGGACCTGGAGAGGGTGCCCCGCGGGTCGTTGGAGTGGTCTTTTTCGACTCCTCGGAGGGCCAAAAAAACGACTACCCTCACGAGGATTCTGGCCCCGAGGGGGGGGGGGGGGGGAGTTTGGCGCCTGAACTCGTCGTTGAAGTAAAAACATTGGTTTTACGACGGTGTTGGCCCCATTTTGGCCTTCTGAAGGGGGCAGCGTTCCTCTTCCTTCTTAGCAAAACCATTGATTGTACGAAGGTTTTGGGCTGATTTCGTTCTTCTCAGGGGTCAGCGCTTACTAGCGCTTCTGAGGAGGTCGCAAGAGACCCCAAGATAGCCCCAAGAGGCGCCCAGGAGGCTCCCAAGAGGCCTCCAGGAGGCACCCAAGAGGCACCCCAGAGGCCCCTAGGGAGGTCCCCTCGAGGCTCCCAAGAGGCCCCCAAGAGGCCCCAAGAGGCTCCAAGAGGCCCCCAAGACGCCCCCAAGAGGCCCCCAAGAGGCCCCCCAGACGCCCCAAGAGCTCCAAGAAGCCCCCACCTGAAGGCCCTGCGTAGTTAGTAACAGTTAGCGGAACTTCTAATTGTTATTAACGGAGTTATAACTAGTTAGGTTTGGCCAGTTTGAAGCTGTTTTTTTAATGTTTATGTTATGTTTTTGTATCTCATGTAGTTGGAAATTGGGGCATCATGATTGGGCGTTTCGTCGATTTGGATCTGCTCAGGGGCCTTCAGATGTGTTTTTTATCGTCCTGGGGCAAACGCGACGGTCCGCAGCGCATCATGTTAGCAACATCGCGATTTGTATTCTACTGGCCAAATGCACGTGATGTCGTTCTCTATTTTCCTGTAAATCACAGGAGCTTTCAGCGAGGTCAGAGGCATCAGAACAGGGTCTGTATCATCTAAAAAGATGTGTCTGGAAAAACCTTCAGCGGCGTTCACATGCTTAGTTGCAAGCTGCTGGACAAGCACCTGCGACTCGCCATCGTCGCATTTCACGTGAAACCACACTTGCATTGCTGCATGCATCCCGCCCGACCCCAGAAGTACGATATCACCGCGCTTGATGCGGCCGAAATCTGTCATGGCTTCGATGCTGGAGACGGCTGTCTGCGTCCCAGGGCACATGCGTTTCAACGCATTCAGCAGCTTCTGTGTTGCTTTCGTTGGGTCGACTAAGCCAGGTGAAACACGCATGGTCTTTAAATCGTGCGCGTGCTGCGCAGTGAGTTGGACCATGAGAGCCTTCTCTGGCCCCTTCTTGCACATGTGGTCTTTGGCGAAACGTTTTACGTTTTTGTGCTTGCGTTCCTGGACAAAGCAACTGAGCGACCCATGTTTTTCAAACATTTCTGGCAAATGTGTTGCCATATGGTGCTTATACACCCAATAGCTTTCACCATATGCGTCCTGATGGCACCGAAGATGTTTCACTATCGCTGACTCTATCTGCGCGGTCGTGACTGGAAGCCGCCGCGCCGCCGTGATGATTATGTCAACGGCATCTTGCAATGCCAGCATACTTGCGATCTGGGGGGCCACTTGATCCGATGAAGGATGCATGGCAATTACTTGCCGAATATACCTGCACAAAACAGGCAACGCAGAGATCTCTTCTGAGGCACTTGCTTGGAGCTCACCAGTCTCCCATACAGTTGCGGCTGAGTGGTGTTTACTCGGCCACGTCCACTTCATGAAATACTCATGCAACTCCATTGCATCACACAAACACTTGAACTGCGCATGCCCTAAAAGTGCTTTTACTTCTCTGTCGAATATACCAGACACAAAATAAATATGCATCCAGTCAAAGCAAATGCATGACGCAGGGAGATATCGCAAACCTGGGTCCAGCGCTATGTGTTCGGGGTGGAAGTTCCATCCTTTGTGCTGTGTGATGGTCGTGTACTGCCCCTCTGAAAACTCCCCCCGCTGATATTTATCCCAATCGGGCCGAAGTCGTTCGCGGATCGCGATGATTGTCGCGTCATCGTTTCTGCGTATCTTTGACGCACCCAAGCACGCGTCTGTCACAAAGAAACCAGATACATCATATGTCAAATAATCAAACTTTCGATTCAAGACGTTGCGACATAACGCACAGGGTTTGGAACCAGCGTGCCCTTTGTTCATGTGTAGTTCCCGCAATGCCTCTTCGTCCCCTATGACGCACGACAGCTTCGCGACGATCGTCGCGTGCGACGTTGCGTCGCCGTTCTCTGACACGTCTAATGTAACACCGCTCGTCTCAAAATTGAAACCACCAGCAGAATTAAAAAAAACTTCTTTGAGGGTCATCTTGATGCACTGCCCGATGCCACCTGGGATGCTTTTTATTTTTGCGCACCGCGCAGTGCTAAGCGTGAACCACGCATCTTCGTTACCCAAGGACTCGTCGAACTCAGCGAACGACCAGTAAACAGCATCAACCCCCCGATAATCTTTCCCCTTCGCCAGGGGGTCTCGCGGTGAAATACCATCGAAATATAAAATGATGTGCCACGGCGACGCCAAGCTGCATGGGTGCTCCTGAAGTGAGCGGCGAAACATCTCCCTGACTGGAGCGCTAGCCTTGCAGCAGGAATACAAAAATGGCCCAGGACAGCACACCCAGTTCTCGAAAGTTCTACCACTGACTAAAGGCGTGTCTATGCAACGCAAGACGTTCCCATATGCGTTCGACTCTTTGGCAATGATGTTTTCGTTTGCCCTGTATTGTGAGCTCCGTGAAATATTGTCGGGCAACCCATGGTCTCGCACATATTTTAGGACACCCGACAGAGCACGCTGTGACAGGTATGAGCCCCTGTGGAGCTCCACCAGCGCCTCATCCGCCTTGCGTTTCCTGGCGGCGGACGCGGCCATGGTTTCAGCCCAAATGGCTACAGACTCGATAACGATGCCAATGCGCATCATAGGATGCATGCGTCGCGTTATGGTAGGGGCACGCTGCATGATGCATCTGAATGCAGCGAGGCGATAGATCACAACAGAAGTGCACGTTGCATAACGATGCATATGGCATGATACGACGTCGCATCAGAAGGACATGTAGGTGCATAGTGATGCATACGAAGTGCGACGGTAGCTCGCGAGAGAAAGGAGTGTTGCATATTGACGCATGCGACTTGCGATGAAAAGATCGCAACAGAGTTGCGTTTTAGACATCATGGTGCAACGTCATACAAGCACGAGGGAGTTCGTCGATGTGGCGCCGCCCACCGCCGCGCTGCAGCTGCGATGCGAGCTCCCAGCCCTGCTGGTCCTCAACAACCCCCTGGTCCTCCCCCTCCCCGCGTCGAGCACCTAACACTTGGCGTCGATCCACGCCAGCGCCGCGCTCCAAGCCTCAATGCGATTCATCGTCGCATTGCGGTCGAAGCGGACGCGGCGATCTGCCCTCCCCACAACGGCCCTGAACACCTTCTGTGAAGGCTTGTAGATCACGTAGCCGCACCTGTACGGCGCGTTGCACTCGCACGTCGGCGGCTTGGGCAGCACGGCGGGCTTTGGCACGGCAGCCGCGGGTCGCCGCATGGCAGGGGGCCGCGCCTTCTTCATTGGCACAGCCCCCTCGGCGTCTTCGACGCCTGCCCCGCCCTCGGCGTCACCGACGCCTTCGCCAGCCGCGGAGGGGCGCTTCCTCGCCTTGGCGGTCTTGGCCTTCTTGGCGAGGAGCGCCCTGAGCTTCTCCTCCTCGTCGGTCAGGTCTGGCTCGGGCTCATCATCGCGCGGCTCATCGCGCGGCTCCTCGCGCGGCGGAAGCTTCGGCTCCTGCTGCGGCTCCTCGCGCGGCGGGAGCTTTGGCTTCGGGGGCTCCAGCTCCACGCGCGGCTGCGCAGGCGGCTCGGGCGGCCTGAGAGCCGCGGCCGCCGAGTTGGCGAAGAGCGCCGCGCACAGCGGTGCACCGAACAGGGCCTGCATGACTTGCAACTGCCCGCCAGCCGTAGGGTCTGGGGCTGTCATTGGGGGCGCTGCAGCTGCAGGCGAGGTCTTCGCCGCGCAACGCCTGCTCGACTTCCTCACGTAGTCTGGCGCGTCCGTCTGGATCTCCTCCAAGGCGGGCCCATCGTCCTTGTAAGCTGATTTCCACCACGGCTCAGCCGACATGTCCTCGATGCGGTCGAAGTTCCACACCGCGGCGTACCCAAGCGCGGACCAACCCTTGCACGTGATGGCCTTGGAGATGGCACCCTTCACCTCTCCGAGGAGCCTGAGCCAATCGCCCCCATGCCCCTTGCCGCTGCCCCACGCCACGAGCGCGGCCATCTTGCCCTTGGAGCTCTCGGAGAGCGTGTGGGCGCCGATCAGCTTGCACCGAGCGGCGACCAGGCGTATGCACGCCTTCTCACTCAGGTCGCCGCTCTTCAGCGATTTGATCTCGCTCGCCGTGAAGACCCTCGATGCAATGCTAATCTCTTGCCATTGCTTGGATCCGCCTGGCATTGACAACATGCCTGTCTTGGTCCCGACGCTCTGGCACAAGCGTGCGATGTTCTCTTGAGTCCAAGTGTTCAGCGAGTGCTCCCTGATTGTTTTCACCAAGGCTGTCGCCTCGTCAGTACTGATATGTGACAGGTTGTTGATCTTCATGAGGAGGCTGTCGTACTGGTGCTGGGCCACGGCTGATGGGCACAGGCCACATGCGATTTGTGTCGATACCCACTCTGACATGTGCTGCAGTTCCGCGCGGAGGTTCGGAACCGTCGTCATAAGACGACAGTTCCGAACCTTCGCGCCTCGCGCCTCGCGATAGGTCGCGCCTCGCGAAAGATCGCGCCTCGCGATAGATCGCGATCGATCGCGATCGAGCCCAAATGGCTATGCGACGCGGGCCTGTGTGATCTATATTCGAAACGGGAACCCGACACCAACTGATGCCAACTTGCAATGCCCCACGCATCGAAGATTGGTTTCGGATGGCAGTGCGAGTCTACCACCTGCAACGGGTTGCATGCATCTTGGCATACATAGAACCGACGCGTATATGGCGATGTAAGTGTTGCCGCGTCGCGTATCCCCGCCAGCCCATCCGACTCGAACGAAGAGCGCAGACCACCTGCAGTTGTTATCATCATATGTCTCATCATCATTTTCGTTAAGTGCGCGCGCGCTGATGCCGAGGGGACGGTCCAAGACATCACTCACAGAACTGGCGTTCTGGATTTAACCTCACCAGTCGGGAGCATCCCAAAGTCGCGATCCTCCGTATCCTCCTCCTCTTCCGCCTTATCCTCCTCATCTTCCCCTCCTCATCCCCCTCCTCCTCCCCGTTGCGGCCTTGGGGCTCTATATGTGGTTCCTATTGGGGTTTTGGTGCTGCGTCATCCTACAGATATCGTGAGGCGTCGGATGATCCTTTGACGCGAAAAAGCGGAAACGCATAGCACCAATGCCATTCAGAGTGCGAAGCAGTTGTGAGGGAGCGATGGGGGGGGGGGGGGGGCACGGCTTAGTAGCGTAGTAGGATGGGCAAGAGCATCAGCACCAGCAGCAACAGGAGGACAACGACGAGGAGGGACGAAGAGGGAATGATGTGATGGGGAGGACGAGGATGGGGATGAGGATGAGGATTGGGAGGGAGGGGGGAGGAGGAGGCGGAGGAGGAAGGAGGAGGAGGAGAAGGGGGAAGATGAGGAGGGGGACGAGGCACCTGCGCTATCATGCCGACATTATCATCCCAGACTCATCTTGCATTGATGCATGCAGGTTTTTTCTCTGACCCCTCCACCCGTCGTCCGTCGCCCCCACGCCCCTAGCGGGCATCGCGCTCGGCGCGCGCCAGCTCAGTCTCGGCCCGAACGTGGGCCGCGCTCGCATCATCTGCGTCGAGCAGCGCGTTCATCCACGCGTCCTTGCTCTTCAAAAACGCATTGAACCTCTTCTCTGCCTATCGGGGGGGGGAGGGAGGGGGGCGATCGCACGGAGGCGGGTGGGACTGGCGACACCGATGGGGCCATTGACTAAGGGGGTGGGCTCGAGAGCCCATCCCCTCCCCCCTGGCCTCGAGGGGCCCTTGTGTTGTTGTTAGTTAACAACTCGCCTGCGTCTTCGCTGCTTTGGCATGCTTCATGCCGCCTTGGCAGTCTTCACTGACCGCTGGCGTTCCTGCTTTTCATCCTGCAGCTCAAAGCGCACCTGCGCTTCCATCGCGATCGTCTTCGCTGATTTTCCCATGGACACGTGAACCACAAATGGGGGCGCGTAAGCCACGCGTGAACTGGTTCGCAAAGGTGGGCGAATGAACCACAAATGCTGCTGACGGTTTGCCAAACGTTCAGCCCCGCCATCGTTGGCGACATGTAGTAAGCTGGGGGGGGGGGGGGCGCGAGAGGTGTGTCTTGGGGGTGGACATGCAACATGCCCGATGTCGATGTAGTGTGTGTGTGTGTGTGTGTGTGTGTGTGTGTGTGTGGGGGGGGGGGGGGGTATGAGTAGGGCAGTGATGTGTGGTCACATGGTTGGCACTCATGCCATGCGACCGCGTCGCAGACTACATGCGTTTTCACGCAGCCGAGTTGGTTGAGGGCTGAGAGAACGCAGCTTGTAAGCTGCGGCGCGCGCGCGTGTGTACGCGACTATGCCTGCCATGTCAGCCGACTTGAAGGCGCTGCGTGCCAAGCACCGCAAGGAGGACACGGAGCACTTCAATGAAAGGTTGGATACCCTGATCAGGCACAAGCAGCATTGCCAGAAGATGTCCAAAACGGCGGACCGCAAGGCAGCCAGTATCTCATGCATGACATGTTGCAAGTGGTTGCAATCCATTCACGTCGAAATTACTTGCTGATTAGAGCATAAACGGTTGGGCATCACCCGATGCAGTTGTATGCATGTTCGGTTGTGTTGAAACGCATTGCAATCGGCTGCGAGTAGTTCGCGTCGAAGGGCGCACTTGTGACACTAGGGGGGGGGGGGGGGGGCGTTGAGGCAGCGCCCAATGCAGTCGTATGCATGCGCGTTCGGTTGCGTTGACACGCAGATATGTACTATCATGATGTCAGGGTGTGAAATTGGTTGTGTAATGGCTTGGCGTTGCGACTGTGGTCGCATGGTCTCAAGCGGCTGGGCGAACGGTCGCACTTAGCAACGGCGTGTCAACGCCACGTCTGAACCCCGTCCATGCCCACTCGAAAGGCAGACGCTGCATACAAGAAGATGGAGAAGCTCGTGAAGAAGGCGGAGCAGGCCGCGGATTCGTTCACGTTGCTCTTGGACAACGCCAAGATGTGTAAGGGTGCGGTTGATCGGGCGAATAATCGCCTTGTGGAGGCAGGTGCTGCCGATCGTGCGCGGGGGCGCAAAGCCTTGGGTATCGGTGAATACGCCGCCTGAGTGTGGGTGTCGGGGCGTACTTAGATGGGGGCTCGTTGGGGTTGTGCGTGCAAACGCATGTATGCGAGCCTTCAGGTTCTCGTTGCAGCTTTTCGCGCGATAAAGCACCCTGCGGAGAGACCGATGATACGAATACGAATGAGGACGAGGAGAAATAAGAATAGGATGAGGAGGGTTAGGCGGTGGAGGTGAATGAGACGGAGAAGGAGGATGATGGGGGTGAGAATGGTGAGGAGGGATAGGGAGGAGGAGAAGGAGGACGAGGATGAGGAGAAGGGGGAGGGCGAGCAGGAGGAGGAGCAGGATGAGACGCCCCCGCCGTCGTCTCCGCCGCCGTCGAACTCGTCGCAGCCAACTCGCCGCCACCAACTCTTCGCCGTCGCCGTCGCTATCGCAGCCGCCATGGCAATTACTCCTCCTCATCTTCTTCCCCCTCCTCCTTCTCCTTCTCCTCCTCCCCATCGTCCCCCTCTTCCTCCGCGTGCTCCTTGTCCTGCTCCTCCTCATGCTCCTCCTCCTACTCCTCCTCATCCTCGTTGTCGTTCAATCGTGGTCGTCACGGTGGCCGCCGCCCTCCCCTGCACCGCGCGCGCAGATGACGGCGCAGGCGACGGCTTCGACGGCGACGGCGGGAACGAGGAGGAGACATGATGAGAATGAAGAGGGTGAGAATGAGACGGAGTAAGAATGAGGAGAATGAGGATGATGAGGAGGAGAATGAGGATGAGGAAGAGGAGGCAGAGGAGGAGGAGGAGGTGGGGGAAGATGAGGAGGGTGATGAGGCGGAGGAGAAGGAGGAGGAGGAGGAGGCGGCGGCGGCGGAGGAGGAGGAGGAGGAGGATAAAGGTAGGAGGGGGAGGATGAGGATGAGGGGGAGGATGGGCCTTCCCCTCCTCCTCCTCCTCCTCACCCCCCACCTCCTCCTCAGAATCCTCCCCCCTCTCCTTCTCCTTGTCCTCCTTCTCCCGCGCATCCTCCTCTCATCCCACTTCCCCTTATTCTCGCTCACGCCACGCTCATGCATCACTTATCAACATGATCCAGCGCAGCCGCGGGCAGCGCAGCCAAGCAGACAAGCCAATTCTAGGCACAACGTCGACCACGAGCGAGATGGAGACCCTCGAAGTTTACTCTAAACATGAGCTCAAACCCTTGGTGTCGTATGTCAGAATCTCACATGCGACAAATCTGTCGTATGTCAGAATCTTACATACGACAAATCTGTCGTATGTCAGAATCTTACATACGACAACGTTGTCGTATGTAAGAATCGTACATACGACATCTCGCTCTTATATATCATAAGGATTATATTAACACATCCGTCGTATGTTAGAATCTTACATACGACAACGGTGTCGTATGTAAGAATCTTACATACGACAACTTTGTCGTATGTTAGAATCTTACATACGACAACTGCGTCGTATGTTAGAATCTTACATACGACAACCCCCACCATAATAGATCATCCCCGACGGAGGAGAGGCAGCGCGCGGTCTAGAATGGACTCCACGCCTGCTGCCGCGCTGGTGGCGGCACATTAATGCAGCAGCGGCGGCTTCGGCGCCGCTTTGGTAGTGATTCTGGCGCTACTGCAGATCAGCGGCGAACAGCCGCCTCCGCCCAGATGTCGGGAGGAGGAACACATTACATATCCAGTTCTTGGCCCTCATCCTCCCCCCTCGTCCGTGGTAAGAACCGTTGAAGGAGGAGGGATGAGGGGGCCCGATAGAACTAGATCTGTATTGTTTTCCTCCACCCAGATGCGCCAGTGCGTCCGCTTGCTCCACCTGACGTAGTCGGCCTTGCCGCGGTCCGACATCAGGTCCTGCAGCCCGTCCAGCTGCTCCTTGGTGGCAAGGGCCTTCGCCAGCCTGATGTGGCGCCCGCCGCGGGACTTCTCCTCGCGCCAGCCCTTGCCGCCGTCGTAGCCTTTATCGCCCTTGCCGCCGTCGTGGCCCTTGCCACTGTCGATGCCCTTGCCACTGTCGTAGCCTGTATCGCCACGGTCGTAGCTTGGATCACCGCCGTAGCCCGTGTCACCGTCGTAGCCCTTGCCGACGTCGTAGCCCTTGCGATCATAGCCCTTGTCGCCCTTGCGATCGTAGCCCTTGTCGCCCTTGCGGTCGTAGTCACGGCTGTCGTAGCCACTGTTGCCGTAGTTGTCGTAGCCACGGTTGTCGTAGCCACTGCTGTCGTATCCGCGGTTGTCGTAGCCACGGTTGTTGTAACCACGGTTGTCGTAGCCACGCTGGTAGTTGCCACTCTTGTCGTAGCCCTTGCTGTCGTAGCCTCTGTTGTCGTAGCCCTTGCTGTCGTAGCCCTTGCTCGAGCCCTTGTCGTAGTCGCCCCAGCGCCTGCGGTCGTACCACCTGTTGTCGTAGTCATCGTTGTCGCGGTCGTACCACGAGCTGGGGTGGTCATACCACTTGGAGCTGTACGGGTCGTAGCGGCGGTCGTAGCCCTTGTCGCCCTTGCCACCGTCGTAGCCCACGTCGCCCCTGTCACCGTGGTAGCCTTTGTCGCGGCCCTTGTCGATGTCGTAGCCTTCGCCGCTGCCCTTGCCATCGTCGTGGCCCTTGTCGAAGCCCTTGCTCGAGCTGCCTTTGCCACCGCCGTAGCCCTTGCCACCGTCGATGATGCCCTTGCCACCGTCGTAGCTGGCGTAGTCGTAGCCCGTGTCGTCGCCATCGCCGTCGTCCATGAACTCCTGCAGGCCCTGGAACGAGTTCAACTCGGGATCCAGCGCGGGCGCCAACTCGAGATCATCGAGCAAGCCGCCGGCCACGCGCGAGCGATCGTACTTCGCCAAGACCTTCGCCGTCGGCGGCGTGCTTGGCGGCCGAGGGGCCACCTTGCTGGTGGGCTGCAAGACCTTGGCGGCCGCGGCGCGCCGCCGCTGGCTGAGATCCTCCGCCGCCTCCAGGAGCAGCGTCACCGCGGTCTCGTCCGCCATGGTGCTGCTGGTTGCACTGGTGATGCTGCTGCGGGTGGTGCTGCTGGTTGCACTGGTGGCGATGCTGCAGCTGGTGCTGCTGCGCGTGGAGCTGCTGGATGCACTGGTGGTGCTGATGCAGCTGGTGCTGCTGCGCGCGGAGCGCTGGTAGCTGCTGCGCGTGGGGCGCTGCAGCTGGTCGCGCACTGTCGCGACCCAAGCAACGCTCGGGCCTAAACGGCGGTGGCAACGGAGGATGATGAGGTCGGGAAGGGATATTCACATCATAGCGTAGCATTGCATGGCATACCATAACCAACATCATGGTTCGCGGTACTGAGTTCATTGTGAGGTCGTGTGATGCTGAGTTAATTGTGAGGCTGTCTCGAGCGAACGCAGACGACGATGCTAACGCATCTCATTTTCAAGTTCACATCCCCAAGTAAACTCTGACACAACGCATGCATTGCTGCATGCACCCATGAGTGCACAGCGCGAAACGATTCGCGACGCAGCCACGCCCCCTCACCCGAATCGCCCCCTCACCTGAATCGCACCCCCCCCCCCCTCCCCCCATTTGCGCGCGCTGCTGTTTCTGGACCGAGGCCCCCTGGAGGACCCCTTTCTCCTCCCAGGGGGGCGTGGCCGCGCGCGGTGGCGCGCGCGGCCATGGCGTGCAGCGCCGAGGCGCTGAGCCGCGAGGCGCGCCTACACGAGGACTGCTGGGGTGAGAGCCACAGGAGAAGGATGAAGGGGGATGAGGAGGACGAGGAGGAATACGAGGATGATGAGGAGGAAGAGGAGGAGGAGAAGGAATAGGAGGAGGAGGATGAGGAGGAGGGGGAGGAGGAGGAGGAGGAGGAGGAGGAGGAGGAGGAGGAGGAGGAGGGAGGTCGGCGGATTTTCGCCCTCCATACAGGAGCTCCAGCGGGAGCGGCGGATCACAGACAGGCTCCTCGACATCACAGACATCCTGCTTGGCTACGACAACAGTGGCTACGACAACAGTGGCTACGACAACGGCTACGACAAGGGCTACGACAGAGGCTACGACAAGGGCTACGACAAAGGCTACGACAAGGGCTACGACACGGGCTACGACAGTGATGGCAAGGGCTACGACGACGGTGGCAAGGGTTACGACGATGGCAAGGGCAAGGGCTACGACGGTGGCAAGGGCAAGGGCTACGACAGTGGCAAGGGCCGCGAGAATGACGGCAGCGGCAAGGGCCGCGACAAAGACGGCGACAGCGGCAAGGGCCACATCAGGCTGGCGAAGGAGCAGCGTGACGGGCTGCAGGACATGATGTCGGACAGCGGCAAAGGCTACGACGGCGGCAAGGGCAGCGACGGCGGCAAAGGCTACGACGGCAGCAAGGGCTTCGACAAAGGCTACGACGGCGGCAAGGGCAGCGACAAAGGCTACGACCCGTACGGCAGCTCGAGCAAGGGCTACGACGCGGTCTACGACACGGGCTACGTCAATGGCTACGACAAGGGCTACGACAAGGGCTACGAAAAGGGCTACGACGATGGCAAGGGTGCTGATGGCATCGGTCGCGGCTGTACAAGCTACGACGGTGGCACGGGCATCGACGACGAGGCCATGGGCTACTACGACGGTGGCAAGGGCTACGATGGTAGCAAGGGCAGCACCGACGGTGACAAGGTCTACGACGGTGGCCAGGGCTACGACGATGGCGAGGGCTACAACGGTGGCAAGAGCATTAACGACGGTGGTAAGGGCAAGGCGACGGCCCTCGACAGCGGCGGGGGCTACGATGACGGCAAGGGCCCCGACGAGGGCAAGGGCATGAGCATGGGCAGGGACGCCGATGTGCCGAACAGCGGCATGCGCGACGATGGCCCTCCGCATCTTGAACTGAGTTCTGTTACTGAGTCCCCGCCGCCAGCGGGGCCAGATTCGGACTGAGCACGCGAGGCAAAAATAGAATAGAGATTGGAGGGAGAGGGAAGGGGAGGTGGGAAGGCGAAGAGGGAGTGGAGCTACTGGAAGCTAAGCGTCGTCTGGCGCATCTCCCGTCGGCGAGTGAAAACAGAGGGCGGCCCATCACCTGGTGGCGAACCATCGCCTGGCGAACCATCACCTGGCGGCGAACCATCGCCTGGCGAACCATCGCCTGGTGGCGAGCCATCGCCTGGTGGCGAGCCATCGCCTGGTGGCGAGCCATCGCCTGCTGCGACTGGCGGGTCATAGTACTCCTCGGACCCATCAGCTTCAGCCTCATCACGTGCCTCGTTATCTAAGCGATCACGAAGGGATTGGGCTGCGTTGTTGATGTACGTGGGAGTCCAATCGTCCACTCGCTCCTGCAGACGCTTGCCGTCGACCACCATGAACACCGTCCTGCGACGTTTGTCGCATTTCACACCTTCCACCCCTGCTGGTGCTGACCGCAAGCGATGTGTTGCCTCCTGACTGCATGAAACCGCTGCTGCGATAGATGCAACCCGTATGTACTCAAGTCCCGTTGGCGTACATTCGACCCACACCTTCTTAGTAGCATTCAGCTCAAACAGAAGCTTCAAGGTAACTGCATCGTGATGCAAATGCTCATCACCATGGTCGCACTGGACTGCGGGCATATATATCGAGACAGTTTCTGGTAGACCACCATCCCGTTAGGGCACATGTCTAGAATGCGTTCTCTTCTACGCCCTTCATCCCCTTGGGGGAGTGGTTTGCCTGGACGGTGGTTCCAAGAGGGGCTCATATATACTTCAAGATGTCCACGGATATGTCCCAATATCACGCGATGCTTCAACATGCAGGCATGGATATCACGCGACCCAAGATTGCCCAAGTTTGTCCAAGATATCACGCGATCCAAGATTGCCCAAGAAGTCTCAAGGTCAAGAGATCGATCCAAGAGTGGCCCAAGAGCGGCCTATTCACGCAAGCGAATGAAGGCATCTCCTATTCCTCCTCCTCATCCTTTTTTTGTCATCCTTATGCTCCTTCCTCCTCCCCCTTTCCCTCCTCCCATTTCTCCTCCACCATCCCCCTCTGTTTCAGCCCCTCCTCCTCGCCCCCCTCCCCCGCCACTCCACCTCATCATCCAATGTATCATCCTCCTCCTCTCCTTCCTCCTCCCCTGGTGGGAATACGCGAAGCGTCCACGATTGCGACATATCCAGGGAACTCCTATTGTTCTTAATGACGCTGGCCCTGTCGCAATCTTGCTGAAGCAATGGGTCGGCCTGCTTCAAGTGGTCCCAAATGGCCTCGGTGCAAGCGGCGTTGCGCATCTTCAAGATCTGTTCGAAAAACGAATTTGTCGCCAGAGGCGATTGGCTCTTGGCGGGGTTGGGCGCAGATATAAATTTTTGCAGCTGCCTATCCGCTCTCGACAGCCCCACGAAGAGCCCCCCTGCCGTATGCATCACCGCCCTCGGGGCCCATGGCTCGCGATCCTTAAGGCCGCCCCCCTCGATGACCGTGCGGAGCTGCACGCCCACTGCCATCTGCAGCTGCAGTGCGTGCGCAGATGCAGCGTGCACTCGCTTGGACACAGCCAAACGCCTGCGGGCCGATGCAATGGACAATTGCAGACGAGTCCGATGCGTGTTGACGCAATGATGCAACGATTGCAGAGGAACGATACCGACGATGCTTTCATACATTTCATAAACACCCCCCACGACACATGGTATGTGTATCCGATGCTGCCAACACGCGAGCCTCATCGCTTCCTGGCCTTCTTAGCCGCGGGCGCAGCAGGCACATCGTCTACCTTGCGCTTGGGCATGAGCGATGTCAGCTGGGCGCTAAGGACATCGCCCTTGTTGATGGCGCACTTGTTTGTCAAAATTGGTACATGCACTGATGGGACAGCTGTAGACTTGACGGTCTTGAGCTTCATGTTGGGGGCGCCGTGCTCACCTGAATCCTGCACGAGCCAGAAGGGGATGACGAGCGAAGACGGTGCCTGCTTCAGCCCTCCAACGCCAGTGTTCGTCTCAGCCTTAGGCATCTTGATGCCACCACTGGGGGCAAACACGATATTGAACGTCAATCCCTTGGGGTCCTTGTATGTCTTCATGAACACATGCCCACACTGAACTATATCAGTCTGCTTCTTCAAGTAGATTGCCGAAGAGAGTGGGACAAGCACCAGCTCTTCAGCCTCAAACGAACGCGTTACGGTGAGGGCACGAAGCTTAACAGGCGTAATCACGCCACTCAAGTACTTGAGACAGTTGCCGTTCTGGCTGTATACATCATCCAAGGCCAGCCTGATTTTGGCCTCCTCGATACCCCACTGGTAATCGACAGACTTGAGGGGGCCATGATCAGCGAACTTGTCGATCGTTTCCTCTATGGGGGAGCAGCGGGAAAAAAAAAAAAGATGAGACATGACGACGCAGAGCCAAATGAGATGAGGGAACGACGAACGAGAATTCAAAGGTGTGGGGGTGTATATGCATTCCACATGCATTGCGACGAGGTCGCAAGACTGTCCTTCATAATCGTGGACACGACGAACTTGCCACGTAAGAAGTCGTCGATGGGGTGGCATGTCGCACTGCCCGTGGCCTGAAGCTTCAACTTCATGCCAGTCGCAGCGTCGATGGAGATCAGCTCGTAAATGTTCTCACCCAAGGTGTCGCTCGCCAAGGCGACTTTGGCGCCAACCTCAAACCCCTTGTCACTGAGCTTGTCCACTTGGTTCGACCACGTGCCCGAAGCGGTGTACTCTTTCACATCTGAGCTACGCGCCTGCCCTGTCACGGCTTTGGATGCGCCCTCGCGACCGATCTGCTTCCATGGGCTAGCAACTGCTTTGCCAACGTGCGTTGCCAACGCAGTGGTGAAGCTGACCCCGATGTCATTCAGCGTCATGCAAGTGCCTAAGCGCTCATCGGGCTTGTTGAACACGAAATGAACTACGCGAACGTCAGTCAATCCCACGATGGTGCCGTAGGCGACCGTGTCTGCCGTGATGCCCTCACCGCATGCGATCTGTCGCACTTTCTGAAGAAATCCATCGGCCACCATCACAATCGTAGACTTCTTATCGCTCGACAAGGCGGTCACGTCGCCTGGCTTCAAAAGCATCTGATGGCCATCCCTCGCGAACTTACCCGTCGCACATGTCATCGCCTTCATGCATGCGAGCTTGAATGTCGCAGCGGCCCCCTCATGCTTGATCTGCACCTCGGCGAGAGTCTTCGCCATTGAACCCGTGACCACGCACTGGGAGGTCAGCTGCCGCGAGAAGTCGCGAAGCTCGTTCAGAAAGATCGGGTTGCCGAGGCCGCCAGACAACTCCTTCACATTTTTTACTAAGCCATCGATCTCCCCAGGAAAGAGAGAGCCTGCGCGAGTCGCCTCGCGGATCACACTATCCCCATCGATCATGGTGCCACCCGTGTGGTGTCGGTTGGCAATTGCTGCGATCTTGTACATGAGACTCATGCGAGATTCGCATCTGGCAATTTGTTGGCCTGCATTGCCAGCCTCCTGAGCAAGAGTACTAATCCACGGGAACTCCTTCACGAACTCGTACCGAAAGACCTTCCACTCAATTCCTTCGTCACACGCCTTAGCGTAGTCTGGTTGAACCTCCCGTAACCTCGTCAGTGACAATTTCCCTTGGTGCGAGATTCTGTCGAAACGCTCTGGCATGACCGCGGGTACTGGAACCCCTGCGTTGATGCAACGCAAACCCATGGATGTGTGCCGCACGTATAGGATGCGAACTTTGCATCGCAATCATACTGCGGCAGCTGGCCCGCTGAGTCCTCCATTATTTTGAAATTGAAGTTCTTGATTGTATTGTACTCAGGCGTGCCCACTGGTGGAAGTTCCATGCAAGCTGGATTCTGGAGGGCTGAGTTCTTGAATCCATTTTTGAAGATTTTGGAAATCAAATCCATAACCCCGCTCGGAATGATTCCATCTCCGTAGCGATTCTCTGTGCACACCATCATATACTTCGAGTGTATTTTTTCTACCCTCAGGCAGTCTATGCCTCTTGCAATGCTGCATACGTCTTCAAGTAATGAGACCACCGCTGCATCAGGATGCAAGTACATGTCCTTGATGGACATCATCTTGGGGCGGACCTCCGCGATCTGCTGTTCACGGGAGGCGTTCATCACGCCGCGTGCAGGAGGACGCCACAAGCGCCAGCAGCAATCCTCGCCAAAACGGCTGGAGCCCAAACTCTAGTGACATTCAAAAACATGTGCAACAGAGGGTTGCGAATTCGAAATGATATGTTGCATTTGCAATGCACAACATTCTTGTAACGCTCGATGCAATATTCTGAATGCCTTCGCACGCAAGTCTGGATCATGATTTCCGATATGCGTGATCCCGAAAATCCAAACACATGCATGCGTTTCTGGAGGCAACATCCAAGGAAAACCCGATGCAGCAGCTCTGTTTTCACGTAAGCATGTAAAAGCTGGCGAAGTTAGCAACTTCGCTAACTCAAGCTATCTACCTCCAAATGCACCGCCCGAGTTAGCCGACTTAGTAACATTACTAATGGTTATAACTTACTTGCAACCTAGTTGCAACTTACTTATAACCTACTTACATGTGCTGCTAACAATTAGTAAGGCCGAGGGCCTTCAGGCAACAGGCCCAACGAGGAGCCCGAACGACTCACACCAGGACGAAAGACCCCAACGACTCACACCACGAGGAGCCCGAACGAGTCACACCACAAGGAAGGGCCCGAACGCCTCACACCACGAGGAGCCCGAACGACTCACACCACGACGCGGGCCCCGAACGACCCACACCACGAGGAGCCCGAACGAGTTACACCAGGAGGAGGGGACCGAACGACTCACACACAAGGAGGGGACTCACACCACGAGGAGCCCCAACGACGTACACACAATGAGGGGCCCGAAGGAGCTACGCAAGGAAGGACGAGGGGCCCCAACGACTCATACCACGAAGAGCTGGAACGACTCACATATCTGCAACGCACACAGGCGCGAACACTCGCATTATCTCTGGCGTGCCTGCATGTCCTCGAGTGATAGCCGCCACAACGCTGCTACAACGAGGGCGGGGCCAATGGGGCAAGGAGTGAAACATGCATCATAACAACAAGTGGCCCATTTAATCTACCCTATGGCGCCCAAGAGACCACAAAGAGCCCCCCAAGGAGCCCCGAGAGCTTCCAAGAGGCCCCCAAGACGCCCACGAGGAGGCCGAACGACTCACCCCAGGACGAGAGGCCCCAGCGACTCACACCACGAGGAGCCCGAACAACTCACACACAAGGAGGGGCCCGAGCGACGCACACCAGGACGAGCGGTTCGAACGACTCGCACACGAGGCGCACCGAACGACTTAAACCACAGGAAGGGGCCCGAACGACTCACACCAGGCCGAGGGGCCTGCTAGAAGAACGACTCACTATTGAGAAGCGGCGAACGCCACCGAACGACTCACACACAAGGAGGGCCACCCGAACCGACGAGCACACACCAGGGGCCCAGGGCCCGACCGACTCACCACGAGGATACCCGGAACGACTCACACCACAGTTGAGAGGCCGGGGCGCTCACCACAAGGAAGGACGGGCCCAATGAGGCTCCCAAAGACGCCCCCTAGAGCACCGATAAGGCCCCCAAGAGGCCCCCAAGAGGCCCCAAGACGCCGCAAGAGGCCCCCAAGAGGCCCCCAAGAGACGTCCAAGAGTCCTCCAAGACGCCTCCAGAGCCTCCAGGACGCCCCCAGGAGGCCCCACGAGGAAACCGAACGACTCAACCCATGACGAGGGGCCCCAACAACTCGCACCACGAGGAGCCCCAACGACTCACGCACAAGGAGGCGCGCCAACGACTCACACCAGGACGAGGGGCCAAGAGGCCCCACGAGGAGGCCGAGCGACTCCCCCCAGGACGAGGAGCCCCAACGACTCACACCACGAGTAGCCTCAACGACATGCACACAAGGATGGGTCCGAGCGACGCACGCCAGGACGAGCGGCCTGAATGACTCGCACCACGAGGAGCCCGAGCAACTCACACGCAGGGAGGCGCCCAAACGACTCACACCAGGACGAGGGGCCCGAACGACTCCCACCACGAGGAGCCCGAACGACTCGCACCCCAGGAGGGGCCCGAACGACGCACGCCAGAACGAGGGGCCCGAACGACGCACACCGCGCGGAGCCCGAACGACTCACGCACAATGAGGGGCCCGAGCCACTCACGCAAGGAAGGACGAGGCCCCCAAGAGGCCCCCAAGAGGCCCCAAGAGGCCCCCAAGAGGCCCCCAAGAGGCTTCCAAGAAGCCCCAAGACGCCTCTCGAGGCCCCCAAGAGGCTCCCAAGAAACCATAAGGAGGCCCCCAAGAGGCCCCGAGAGCCTCCAAGAGGCCCCCAAGAGGTTCACGAGGAGGCCGAACGACTCACCCCAGGACGAGGGGCCCCAACGACTCACACCACGAGGAGCCCGAACGACTCACACACAAGGAGGGGCCCGAGCGACGGAACACGAGGGACGAGCGGCCCGAAAGAACGACTCTCACACACAAGGAGGAGGCCGAGCGACGCACACGCAAGGGAGGCGCCCCGAACGACTCTCACCAGGACGAGGGGCCCCGCGAACGACTCACACCACCAGGAGCTCCCCGAAGACTCACCACAAGGAGGGGCCCCGAACGACGACACCAGGGACGAGGACGAGGGGCCCGACCGAACGGGAACACCACGCGGAGCCCGAACGACTCACGAAGAAACGAGGGGGCCGAGACAAATTCTTTTACAAGAAAGGTCGAGAGTCCCAACAGGCCCCCACGGGCCCCCAAAGAGGGGCTCCAAGATGCCCCAGACGCCCCCACAAGAGCCCCAAGACGCTTCAAGAGGCCCCAAGAGGACCCATGAGACCCCCAAGAGGCCCTCACGAGGCCCGAGAGCCTCAAGAGGCCCCCAAGAGGCCCCACGAGGAGATCCGAACGCGCGAACGACTCACCCAGGACGAGGAGCCCAACGACTCACACCACGCGGAGCCCGAACGACACACAACCAAGGAGGCGCCCCGTGGCGATTCACACCAGGACGGAGGGAGCACTGTGAACGGACTCACACTACGATGAGCCCGAACGACTCCACACCCAGGACGAAGACCCTGAACGCTCACACGGTCACCAAGGCCATCGCGACCATAGCCCGCATCGGAGGAGCCACCGATGCCAAGGCAACAGGAACCGGCTAAGGAACCACAACCCAAGAAAAGTTCAATTCCAGGGACATGGCTGAAACGAAACACACGAAGCAGAGGCGGAGGAGGAGGACTGTGAAGAGGACACACATGTTTTGCCATCGAGCGCTACGGTCTCTGCCATGATGCCGTTGAACATCCTCCAGCGATATGTTTACTACATTAGAACTCACCTGACGCGCCACGGAAGCAAAGTAGTTGCACATGAACCATTGGATACATACCGAAGCTCCAGCCATAGATACAGAAAGGACGGACTCCATGGAGACAACATCCACTGTTCAGTCTCACAATACCCAGAGCTGTTCTCTTCTACCAGCGTGACATCCATAGCGGTACGCAAGGGCCTCACCAGTACTGGAGGACAGACTATAAACGAAACGTACTCTTCGCACCAATGATCCAACACTGAGTAGAATAACCAGCACTTTCACCATAACAAGATAACAAACACCATCACAGATGCAGAATCCAGCACCCGCGAACTACAGTACGAGCTTCAGCCGTCTACAATATAAGTGCCACCAGCAAGCTGTTTCCTATAGTAGACCCATACGTGAAGCGTACGTGGACAAGCTGAGGGTAGTACACGTTCCACCAGCAATCTGTTTCCCACAGTACAAGCCACCCGAGGCGCCACGGAAGATGTGTAGTGGCACATCCACCATTGGATGGATACCGAGGGCGTAGCCATGTATACAGGAACCTTCGAGTCCATTGAGGCAACATCCCGTGTTCAGTCTCACTCTACCAAGGGATAGTGTCCCCAGTAACACGTCTGGGCTGACGGCATCCGCGCCGTACTGCATCGTCCCCAGGCTTTGTTCCACCATTCGGGAGTCGGTTGCAACTCGTCCAAGAACTTCCGGTCGTCGGCGGATAATCGCTCGTCTGCCCGCCAAACATGAAGCGAGAGCGCCGGCAACCAACATTCTGCGCGCTCGCTCCCAGGAGCCCCCGTGGCGAGCAAAAGTACAAAAAAACACAGGCGCTTCCCCATGCCTACCGCAAAGATGATGCTAGTAGGCGGAGACTATAACGGGTAGGCGGAGCGAAGCTCACAGCCACACTCCAATACTAGAAGCCAGAATGGCAACGACAACAACGCTGGTCGGGAAAGATCGCTGGTTTCGACGACGACCGCCCTCTGTCTTGCCTCCCAACTCCTTCCCTCCCGCCTCCTCTTCCGACTCCTCCTGCTTCGGACCATGGAATACACGTACAGGCCAACAGACACACGCTTGCACCAAACAACTGTCGGCATGCTTCGCTGGGGTTCCTCGTCGGCGATAGCACTACCACTACTGCGTCTACATTTACTACAACGACTACTACGACTACTACGACGACTCCTACTATTACTACTCCCACTACTACTTCTACTGCTACTACGAGGACTACTACAACTACTGCTGCTACTACTCATACTACTACTGCTGCTCTGCCTCCTAATCTTACTACTACTACTGCGAGCACTACTCCTTCTACCACGACACCTACATCTACTGCCACTGAAACTTGTCGTGTCGCTACTTCCCGCTAACACTACTATACTATTTACCACTAATACTACTACTATACTACTACTACTTACTACTACTACTACCTCTTACTCTTACTACCTACTACTACTACTACTTACTACTTCTACCATACACGGGAAGCGAGAGGAAGGAGGTGGGAACAGGGGAAAATATGCGGAGCCCAGCTGGGACACACGCCTGAACACACCACTGTCGGCATGCTTCACAAGAGGTGCTGCTGTGAGATGAGCTGGTGGGGGTACGCGAAGCGTAAAGAATTCCAACGCAAGAGCGCGATCCTTGAGTAAATTGCAAGCAAGTCTCCAGCGAGAGCGCGACACCAGAGCGCCGAGAGAGCGATTTCTGAATGAATTGTAAGGAAATCCCAATCGAGAGCGCGATTCCAGAGTAAAATGCGAGGACGGCTCAGGCGGGAGCGGGGCTCCTGGCTAAATTGTGAGGTAGTCTCAGGCAGGAGCCGTTTGTTTGTTGTTGTTGTACATCGGGGCCCAACCACACAGTTTGAGCCGAGTTTAGTGACTTTCTCTGATATATAAACAGGGTGCGAGCCGAGCCCCAGGCGGAACATAATAATTGAAGAGCATAAAGTGTACCAGGGGGGGATCAGCAAAACATAGTCTTCAATAATGCGAGCTCAACTTCATCACACAACACCAAACCATAATAACAATAGCAGAAACGCCAACAAACAAACACAAAATCAACAGCATCAACACCACTTCATCAAACACGAAACAATCAGCGCAACCAACATCATCATCACCACCACCATCATCATCATCATCATCATCACCACCACCATCCTTATCATCACCGTCATCAACATCATCATCATCATCGTCGTCCTTGTCGTGATCGTCGTCATCATCAGTAGCATCATCGGAAGCATCATAATCGCCATCATCAGCAGCATCATCATCATGAGAATCGCCATCATCGTCAGCATCAGCATCATCAGCATCAGCATCAACATTAGCATCAGCATCGGCATCATCAGTACCGTCAGGATCGTCATCATCATCATCAGCGGCATCGTCATCATCAACAACAACAGTATCATCATCAGCACCATCATTGTCAGTATCATCATCACCACCAGCATCGTCATATTGCATCCCCAAAGAGTTCTCGCAGTGTCCTGGCCCATCCTGGAGAGGACGAGTCCGACGAAAACAGGAGAAGCAGCAGCAGGGAGACAGGGAGCGATGACGATGACGAGGAGGATGTTGATGATAGTAACGATTTACGATGACGATGCGAAAATGTGCAGAGCTGATGGTTATGGTATTGATTGCCCGTGGCGTTGCTGATGTTGTTGGTAGTGGTAAGATTGACGAAGCTGGTAATGGCGATAATGAGCATCGTGGTTCTGATGATAGTGATGATGGTGATAATGATCCCGATGAGGAGGGCAAAGTGGGGCGAGGAGGGAGATAGAAGGATGGGGAGGGGGAGAAGGAGGGGGCAGACGAGGAGAGAAAGAGGAGTGGGAAGAGAAGGAGGAGAACGACTTCTAGTAGACATCATGCAGACACACCCCGCACAGCTCAATGACCACACAACACGAGATGTAGGAAGAGGGGGAAGAAGGGGAAATAAGACAGGAGGTAGAGGAAGGACAGGATCGATAACCTTTGAAAGGGGGAGGGATGAGTAAAAAGACTAGAAGGAAGACGATAAGGAGGAAAATGGATAGGAAGGGGAGGCGGAGAAACGAGAGGAAGAGGAAGAAGGGGAGAGAGGAGGGGGGAGCGAAAAAGGAGGAGGAGGAGTAGGAGGAGAGGGAGCTGGAAGGAGACAGAAGGGGGAAAGAGGCATGGGGATGGAGGAGAGGAGGGGGAAGAGCGGGAGGAGAGGGACCTCCGCGATCCCCCGCGCCGCGCGCGGGTGTGCGCCGGCGGGGCAGGCCTGGCGGAGCAGGGCCTCCTGGTCGCGTCCTGGCCGCGGCGGCTGCTGCTGCTGCTGCTGACTGCTGCTGCTGCTCCCTCCTCCTCCTCCCTGCCCTACCTCCCTCCCTCCTCCATCCCTCCCTCCTCCTCCTCGCTCCCCTCCTCCTCTCCTCTCCCTCCTCCCTCCTCCCTCCTTCTCATACCCTTCCTCCTCCTCCTCCTCCTCCTCCTCCTCCTCCTCCTCCTCCTCCAGCGTTCGCCCCCCCGACGGCCTCCGGGCCGACGCGGTTTGCCCCCAAGTCCCTGGCCCACCTCTCGGGCGAATGCATGGCCACGATGGCCAGGGTCTTCGAGTGCTGCGAGCGGCCTGGGGGCCTGGCCAGACGCCGGGATCGCGACCGAGCTAGTCCATCTCGGCAAGGCCGACGGCGGCAGGAGGTTCATCGCGCTGTGGCACAGCTTCACTCGTATCTGGACCCGCGCGAGGCTGCGCTTAGGCTTGGCTCGGGAGCAGGACCACTACTCAGACGTTCTGTGGGGGGGGACCGCTCGAGGTTCCGATTGCGCGTACGACCTGCACCTTCACCACGAGATCACCACGCTCCTCGGAGAGCATTGTGTACATCGTCGACTTGATGTAATGGTTCGACAGGCCGACGTGGCCCAGCTAATGTTATGGGGCGGAACAGGTTTGTTTCACGGCGCGACTGGCATGGATGCTCATCTGGCAGCCGCGTTGGATCAGGGTCGGAGCAAGCCTCAACCTTGAAACCACCCTCTACCAGGGTGTGCTGGCGGGCTGCTCGCACGTGCTGGCGCTGCTCTTCGTGCTGACGTGCAGGACCATTCGGCGACTGTCGCAGCTGTGTCCGTCCATCACGCCACGCCAGCTCTTGTGCGACACCACGCTGCACACCGTGGGGTCTGCTAAAGCTGACGCGTCGGACCTGCTTTAGCCGCGCTGGAGTTCTCGAAACGCGTCTTCGGCCTCCGCCTGAGGATCAAGCCGTTCGCCGTCGAGGCGGTTCGCCGTCAAGGCCCGCTCCCTGGGCTGCTCCCGCGGAAATGCATCCCCAACTAGGGCCACGATCTGATGGGCCCGCGGATCAAGCGGGAGCAGGCCGATTCCCGTCTCAGAGCCCCCCAGGCGCGCCGAAGGCGGCTCCGCATCTTGCAGAAAGGGGCAGGGCGCAAGGCAGCGAAACCTTTCGAGCACAGGCCCGTCGCGGGGCGCGGCGCGGGGGTCAACGAAGCCCGCCTGCCCGCCTTGGCGATTCGCGTGAGACCCCCTCGCCACTTGTGGCCCTGAAGCTTGGAAGCTTGAAGCTTGCAAGCTGTTCTCGCCTTAGCGCATGCATTTTCCACAGGCTGTTCTCGCCTTAGCGCCGCGCGCATTCGTTTGATAACTTTGCAACCGCTTCAAGCATGGAGGGCAGGTGGTTTTCAAAAGGAGGCTCTCCCCATCGCGCCACGAACACTTGTCTTGAACATGTGCAACAGCTTCACGGAAAGAGGGCAGGTGGGTTTCAAAATGCTGTTCTCGCCATGGCGCCGCGAATATGTGCCTTAAACTTGTGCGGCCGCTGCACGGATGGAGGGCGGGTTGTTGTCAACATGTGTGTTCGCCTCAGCGCCGCGTACACGCGTCTCAAAGTTTGCAGCAGCAACCCAGGAATAATGTTCTGGCACGATTGGGAAGTGTGAAGACGCAAGTGACACGTTGATCCGCGGCGCTGAAAACCCAGTAACGGTGGGTGCGCCTTCGGTTTATACTGGTCCTCCTCCTCCTCTTCCTCTTCTCCTCCTCCTCCTCCTCCTCATCAGCATTATCGTCCTCGTCCTCTTCCTCAACATCCCTCTCCGGCTCATCCCACCATTCCCTGTTTCCTTGTATCGCTTCCCACTCCTGGTCATCATGCCCATCAAACATCAAACCCCTGCCCTTCACCTTCTCCCTTCTCCTTCAATCCCGCGCCCTCCTAAATAGCCATCCCTGTGGCACCCTCAGAGATGTTGGCAAGGCGGGCTGGGCGTTTCGCTTGAGATTTTCTCACCGCGAACGATCCTGCAGCTGGAGCTTTGCAACAACTTCAAGGACGGAGGGCCGCGAGTTTAAAAAACGCGGTTCTCGTTTCGGCGCCGCGCACACATCTGAAAAATGCGCAGCCGCTTCAGGGATGGAGGGCGGAGGGCGCCTCCTCTTCAAACACTGTGGCTCTCGCCCTGGTGCCGCGCAGCTTCGTCCTCAAAGGTTGCATGCGCTCCAAAGACGGAAGGCGGCGCCGTTTCAAAATGTCGCTCTCGCGGAAAAGCCGCGCAAATTCGCCGTTCAACTTGCAACAAATTCGATGGCTTGTAAAGTTGGGGTCCCATGAACGGTGTCTTGGCAAGATCTTGGATTGCCCGGACGCAACAACCGCATCGATTCGCACCGCTGGAGTTCCACGAACGGCGTTCTGGCGCCATCTGAGGATCACAGGACGCAACTGTCAAGTTGAATCGCAGCATTGAAACCCAAACAATTGAAATCGAGTTCGGTCCAAGATTCCCAGACAGTTGTCTTTCAATGGGGCATTTCCAGCACTTGCAAGAAATTCCATCAGCCCTTCAGGGCGGAAATGGTCTAGGGTGTTTTGTCTTCCATCTGCCCCACTTCCCCTTCGGTGTACCCCTCCCCCGACCCCTTCCCTGGACCTAGACGGGGGGTCCCGCGAAATGGAATGTTGTTTCGTCCGCTTTTGTTTCATCCGCTTCTGTTGCGTCCGCTTTTGTTTCGTCCTAGTTCATCCGGTTTTGCTTCGTCCACTTTTGCTTCGTCCGCCTTTGTTTCGTCCGCTTTTGTTTCGTCTGCTCTTGTCTTGCGCGAGTCGCGTGGAAGCTGGGGGGATCAAAACCGGATGAATCAAAACCAGGCGAATGATAACCGGATGGATGAATTCAAACTGGGCGGCAAATTAAAAACGGATGAATTCAAACCGGATGAAATAAGACCGGATGAATTAAAACCGGATGCACTGGATGAATAAAAACTGGAGTATGAATTTATACGGGCGCATTAAAACCGGATGGATTTAATCGGGCGAATTAACGCCGGATGAATTAAACTGGGTGAATTCAAGCTGGATGAATTTAAACCGGATGAATTTAAACGGACGAATTGAAATCTGATGAAATTAAGTGGGCGAAATAAAACTGGAGGAAAAAAGACCAGGTGAGGTAAACCGGATGAGTGTAAACAGGGCGAATTAAAGCCAGATGTCTTTGAATAATTGGTGCGCGTGATAAGTTTTTGAATGATTGGGCTGCTCAATAGGTGTGTTATTTATCTTTGGTTAAGTAGTTGTCGCGATAAACAAAGCGTTCTACTTGGGCATCACGAGGGGATCGATCCGCCAGGGGTGATAACGGCCCTGGGAAAAACCTCGACCCGGGGAAACGAGCTCAACCCGGGGTACGGGAGCGCGAACCCCAGAACGAAAAAGCGCTTCCCACGGAAACCGAACCACGAAGTCGGGAACCGCGGGACGCGCCGAACCCGGAAAATACAGATGGTGCGAGGCGTGGAAGGAGAGGGCGAGGATGTTCACCTCAGACATCCTTGCAATTCGTGGCTCCGAGATGCTGCGCGCGAGGGGCTCTGGCTGGTGTCGCCTGAGATATCCTCGAAACTCTGGGCTCCTTGAAAATGTGCGCGAGGTAGTCCAAGAGGTGGTGGAGAGGGGGGAGGAGGGAGGAGGGGGAGGAGGAGGAGGAGGAGGAGGAGGAGGAGGAAGAGGAGGAGGTGGGAAGGAGGAGAGGAGAGGAGGAGGAGGAGGAGGAGGAGAGGAGGAGGAGGAGGGGAGGGGGTGGAGGGAGGAGCTGTACATTGCATTACAGTGAGGAAGGGGGAGGGGGAGGAGGGGAGGGGAGGAGGGAGGAAGGGGGAAAGGGGAGGGAGGATCGAGGGAGGAGGGAGGAGGGGGAGGGAGAAGGACGAGGAGGAGGATAGGATAGTGGTTTTGTTCGCCTCCCTGGCCCTCGTTGTCGTCGTCGTGGCATCATGTTTTTTGCTCGGCTCCCATGGCGCTGCCACGTGACGCGACGCATTGCATTGCATTGCGTTGCGTTGATTTGCATTGTATTGGATTGCATCCTGTTGCGTTGCATTGCGTTGCACTGCGTTGCATTTGCATTGCGTTTGCCATACATCGCATTGCAATACATTGCGGGCGAGGGGGAGGACAGGAGGGAGGAGAAGAGAGGAGGTCGGGAGGTCAGGAGGGGGAAGGAGGTCAGGAGGGGGATGGAGGGGAGGGGGAGAAGGGAGGATGGGGAAGGAAGGAGGGAAGAGGAAGGATGGAGGAGGGAGAAGGGAGGAAGAAGGACGAGAAGAATTGGATCGAATTGTTGCTTGCCTCCCTGGCCCTGGTCATCGTCGCCGTCATGTTCGTCGTCGTTCTCGTCGTCGTCCGGGTCGTCGTTGTGGAACAACGGTTTTCTCGGTCCACGCGGCGCTCCCACGTGACGACAAGTGAATATTGTTTATTCCTGCCTCTCATCGTTGCCATGTGACGAGTGGAGTGGCACAGTGCCACGTGACGAAAGGAAAGGAAGATTTCCCAACCATCCTGTGGTGCTGGGTCCTCGTTTTGAAGAAACGGTTCCCGCGTTCTTCTCCTCTCCTTCCGACTCCTCACCATCCTCCCTGCGCTTCACCCACCCAGTACAGCGCTTCGTGGCGCCATAGGGAGCCATACCGAAGGTCCCCACCGAAGGTCCCACCCAATACAGCGTTTTGAGCCCCCTCCTCCCTCCTCCCTGCGCGTAACCCACCCCGTACAGCGCTTCGTGGCCCCATAGGGAGCCCCACCGAAGGTCCCAGTGGGACCGCCCGCATGCGTCCCGCTTACCCAGGCAGCGTTGCGTGGCCCCCTCCCCCAAAACTTGGCACTTTCACCCGCCCAGGACCACGTTTCGTGGCCCCACAGGGAGTTCCACCGAAGCCCCCAGTGGGACCGCCCGCATGCATCCCACACACCCAGTTTGGCATTTTCACCCACCCAGTACATCGCTTTGTGGCCCCATAAGGAGTTGAGGAGGAGCGTGAATCGGGGGAGCTCCGGACAGTGCGGTGACTTTAACCTGGCCAGTGCCCCCAAGGAAGCCCAAAGACTTTTAGTGCAAGTGAAATTCGTGACACTTTCGTTGCTGCGTGTTCGCTGCCGTGCGGTGGGGCGCGTGAGGTATAGCATAGCACGGAGAGATATCTGCCCCCATTCTGGTGTGTAGGCATGAATAAGCATCTCGTAGCGTGTGCGCACGTGCACTTTCAAGCATCAGTAAGCTTCCCACGAGCCGAAACGGACAACGCGGGAACCGACAGTAGAACAGGATGTCCTCATAAGCATTGGATGTCCTCATAAGCACTGGGCATGTCTTTTGCTTCCAGTGTGTTGCATCGTTTTTTAGAGCCAAGAAGTGTGTGGCAACGCCGCCTCCTGGCAGCGGATGCTGCCGACCGGGTATGGCAACGCCCCGGTCGCAGGATTCATCTCCGGAACTGTTTGGCTCAAGATGCGGAGTCTGGAGGAGAAAAACTTTCCTGCCCCAGGCGTGGTGAAGCGGAGGGCGGAACCTCAGCGGCAACGCAGGCTCCTCTCCTCCGCCTAGCCACGTCAGTGGACACCCTCTTACGTTCGCACCTCCGCTACCCTCACAATCCTAATACTCGACGTCCATTCCCCATCCCGCCAGCATTGGCACTTCATATTCTCAAGCTCCTGAGCGAGGGGACGGAGGTATCGGAGTTGGTGGAACTCGTGAAGATCACGGTGGGCCCGACCAGCCAGACCAGAAGCAATGAACAGAAGAAACGAACCCTTGGGGTGGACAATACCATGCGCACTTCCCAGTGGGCGACCACGAGGCGCTCACAAGGGCGCCCCTTCCCTCCCTCAGCCCTCCCCCCCAACCCCTCGCCCCCCTTCCGCAGCCCCCCATCGGCCTCCCTCGGCCATTCCTCCCCCGAAGGGGGGGGTGAGAGAGCTCGCGGTCCTGGCGGCAGCGGCCCAGTTCGGCCGTAAGACGCTCGCACTGGCGCGCGGCCAGCTCCTGCGCGACCGTCGCCGCCGTCCTCGACGTCGCCGTCGTCGTCGCCGCCGCAACCGTCGACGTTGTCGTGGTCGCCGTCGCCGACGTCGACGTTAGCGTCGCTGGCGAGGGCCGCGTCGCCGTCGACGTTGTCGTCGCCGTGGCCGACGTCGGCGTCACCGGCGCGGAAGTCGGCGCCGGCGTCGGCGTCGGCGTCGCCGTCGGCGGCGGCGGCGTCATCGTCCTCATCTTCGCCGTCGCCCTCATCTTCGCCGTCGCTGGCGCTGGCGGCGGCCTCGGAGGCGGAAAAGGAGAGGGAGGGAGAGGATGAGGAGAAGTCAAGCTCCCATGTCAAAAAACTCAAGTTCTGAAGCTGCCCGCGCCTCACGGAACCCGAACGCGACTTCTCAGCGCTTGCCCATAGAGGCGTCACGGTTGGTCATGTGGTACTGCCTGGCTGGGGGCAGGTTGGCGAACGTCTTCAGCTCCGACTTCTCCATGTATTTCGCGTACAGCGTCTTCACCTTGTCCTTCTGCCCGTCCGCGGCGGCATCCAGGAGGTCCTCGGAGATCTCGGTCTGCCCGGCGAAGTCCTTGGGCTGGTTGCGCCAGTACGTGTTGAGCATCTTGAACTTGTTCTCCTTGGCCAAGACCGCCTTCATGTCGCCAGCATCAACGGCGCTCTGCAGTTTGATGATGGCCGGGCCATACCTCGGAGGAAAAGGAAGCGGGGTCCATGGCCAAGACTGAGCGTAGAAACGTCGGTGCCAATCCTGGTCACCGTCCATCTTGGTCATGGCCACAAGTTGACGAATCGACGACAAACTTGCACAATAACAAATCAAGCGCAAAGTCGAACCGGATCCTGGCAAGCTGGATCGGAGAAAAGTCGGATCAGTTGGACAAGTCGAATCGTTAACTTTGCAGGTTCGCTCTGAACGGGGTCGAGCCAGATCGATCGAATCAGAACGAGCACTGGCGGGTCAGCCCTGCAAATCGCCAACGGCAGGCACGGACCACGGCCAAGACAGGCGCCAACGAGGCCCCACGACGTCTTGGCCATGGTCATCGTCGTGCTCCCTCCCTCGAGAGCGCCTCTTCATGCACGTCACGGGCTCGCCCTGGAAGTCCGCCAGCGCCGCCTCCGGGGGGGCAGAAAGGGTACCGACACGGCCGCTCCCCGGACCTCTCCCGGGGTGCGCTCTGATCGGACGTTCAGGGGGAAGGCCACCGTGGCGACGAGGGCGTCCCAGGAGGCCCAAAAGGCGAAAACGAAGAAGGACGGCGGTCTCGGTACCTTTTCCTCCTCTGACTTGTCCTCGATGTCCTCCTCCCCTCCGCTATCGGATTATCTCTCTGCTCTCTGGCGGCTGGTCGGGGCGATCTGGGCACCCACGGAGCGCCCTCGTCGAGGCGCAGGTACCAGAACGCACCCCGAGGCTGGAAAACAGCCGAGAACCGACGAAGACGCCTGAAAACCTCGAACCTGGAAACTCGATCGTGGGCGCAAAGCATATCCGCATTCGCGGCCTCGCGTGCTGGGCCCCTGGGCCGCGACTCCGCGGACACGAGGCGTCTGCTCGCGGATGCCCCGCACGGAGCGTATCCGTGCGACCTGGCATCCGCGGGATCGCGCCCCAGAATTCAGACCGTGTCAGGGGCAACAATGGTTTTTAACAGCTCATATGGGGGAACATCGAACTGGCATTAGCGATACATAGCCGATAAATGTACGATAGGCCCCCGATAGCACATCCACGCGGTCCTGGGCGGGGTAGGCTATCGGGCTCCTGGCGGCGATGAATAGGCGATTGCGGGGTGATGCGTCCCGCCTGAGTCGATCCCCCCCCTCGTTGCCCCTGACCGCGAGGGCACGGATACGGATATGTTCGCCGCTCGTGACTCGACCTTCGACCTTCACTCAACTAGGCGACGACCAGAAACGGGCATTGCGCGAGATGACAACAGCGACCCTACGCCGCAGCTTACGCGGGCCGCCGGCGCAGCACGCCACAGTGGAAACGAGGGCGCTCACGCGCGACCTTACGCGCGCCGATGTCGGTGAAGACGAACCCGGGGAAGCCCAGGAGGTGCCGGTACCGCAACTCACTGGAGACATCTCCCGGGGCGCGCTCCGACCAGGACGCCGAGGCAAAGCCAGGGGTGGCGACGAGGGCCTCCCAGGAGGCCCAAGAAAAGAGGGGAGCAAGCGAGCGAGGGGTAGCGGCATCTGGGTACCTCTTCCTCCTCTGAGGATCGGCTCTCTGTCGTCGCTCATCTGACTACCTACCAGACCACCCCAACCCAGCCCGAAGACCCGAATCTGACCCGAATTTCGGGTTGGGTGGGGTACGGGCTCCATGTGTTTTTCCATGTTCCCCGACCCCCCCCCTCCACTGGAAATGGAAGGAAAACTGAGGCCTTCGGGACGGGTTGGGGTCGTTTGGTGGGCGGTGATCATCTGAGCCTCGGCACCGAGCGCCGCGGCCGCTGCCGCGGCGGCGCCCTGGACCAGGTCGCGCCGGCCCCGCGCGGCTGGCGCCAGGAAGGCCGGCGCCAGGCACAGCAGGGCCGCGTGGGCCGCCAGGGCCAGCGCGCACGCGGGCAGCAGCCTCGCCATGTGGTCTGCGGGTGCCCAGCGCTGCTGGAAGCGGTCCCGGCCCAGCCCAGGTCTCCGTACGGCACGTGTTTTCGTGCCGTTTTTCAGTCTGGCTGGTGCTTCCGCGAACTCGGCCCTCGGGGACCGTTCTCGGGCCCCCTGGAGCCCTCCAAAATGGGTCTGGGGAGAAAGGCTAGTTACCCCCGGGGAAGCAGTCGGGGCCCTTGGGGGCCGCGGATCGAGGGAATCGTGTCGGCGGGTGTCGGGGGAGGTGTGCTCCTGGCTCCTCGCGCCGTCTGGAGGCGCCTCGGGGCCCACTGGGCCTCGTGAGGGGTGCTCCCTCCCTGCGAGGGAGAGCTGGGGTCACGCTGGGAAGGCAGACGACACCCTCCTGAAAAGCACCCGGGCAAGCGAAGCCGCTTGGCAAACGCACCCAGGGACTCGAGCAGGGCATGGCGGTTTCGTAAGCGCCCAGGGCTGCTTCGTAAACACCAATGATGGTGGTCGAGGGGAGGGAGGGAGGGAGGGGAGGGAGGGAGGGAGGGGGGAGGGAGGGAGGGAGGGAGGGAGGGAGGAGGGAGGGAGTGAGGAGGAGGAGGAGGAGGAGGAGGAGGAGGAGGAGGAGGAGGAAGAGGGCCAGGGCCACCTCCGGCAGCACCCGCGAGTGGTGATAGCGCGGGAGGGGGCGGCCGGGCGCGAAAGGGCGCGCGGAAGGCAGCCGGGGCGCGTCCCGAGACAAAACGACTGCGGAGGAGGATCGGGTCGGGCAAAAGGGGGGATAGCAAAGGGGGGGATAGCAAAGGGGGGATAGCAAAGGGGGGGATAGCAAAGGGGGGATAGCAAAGGGGGGATAGCAAAGGGGGCGCCGGGAGAATCAGCTCACGTAGCTGATTTTCCCGGCGCCTCCCGGCGCCGGGAGGCGCCCATGTATCGAGGGACGGGCCCCTCGGTGAGGCGGAAACCAGCTGCATGCAGCAGATTTCGTAACCCCCCCTTTCCCAATCCCCCCCTTTCGCCCGGCCCGAGAGGAGGGGGAGGCAAGGCGAGGCCCTGCCGAGCCCGCTCCCCGTGAACGTATCGCGCACGGGCGGGCCAGCTGGAGGGATGCGACTCTCCTCATCGCCCCGTGACGAGCCGGCCTGGCCTAAGGAAGGGGAGGGGTGGGGGGGGCAGCTTCCCGATGCCCGCCCTCACCTGGTGTGCCTGCGCCTCCTCTCAGATCCAGGCGGGACAGGGCTGTGGGAACCCAGACATGACGGCGTCGTAAAAAAATCAGGACGGGAAATTTTTATTTATTTTCGGCCCTGGGGGGCCCTCGCCGGGCCTCGGGACCGTCAAAAAACGAGTCATGACGAAAAACCGGCCCCGGGGAAAGGGTCTGGACTTCCAGGGACGCCGTCCTGAAAAAATCAGGACGTCGCATGTCTGGGAAAGGGTCGGCCCTGGCCCCGGCCCCGGCCCCGGCCCCGGCCCCAGCCCACGCCCTGGCCCCGAGCCCAGCCCTGGCCGTGGCCCTGGCCCTGG
>CAUYUJ010009768.1:250913-265913 GCA_963575745.1 Prorocentrum cordatum
ACTACATCCTGGAATCATCCCGGCCTGCTATCCTCATAATCACACAGTAGTTCACGAGTTGCTTTGTCATATTGCTTGTTCCAAGATGACGTTCCCGCAGCAGCGCAGCGCGGGCCTCAATCTAGGATCGGCGCTTTGCTCCGGTCGTGCAGCATGGCGCTCTCGCCATAGCGCGGGCCATGAATCTAGATCCGAATCATTCCTCGTTGTTGTCGCCCCGCTCCTTTCCCCTCCCCCTCCTTTCCCTGGTCATTTTGCTCCTTCCGTTCCTCCCACTCCTGCTGCTGCGGCTTCTCCTCGTCCTTCTCACTCCTCATCCTCATGTTTCTGCCCATCCGCCACCTACTCCTCCGATGGACGTATCTCCCCCTTTGATTTCGCTCAACGTGATGGGATCGGCTCGTGGGGTTCAGGTCCGCTATGACGGACGTCGGCGGCTAGAGGAAAAAAACAGAAAACTGCGCAATGAGAAGGGATAGGTGGGAGGGGTAGAATGTAAGATATGGCGCGAGCCCACCTAGGTTGCCCCTCTCCCTTCTTCCTTCTGAAACAGGCCCTGGGACGAAATCCCCCATTCCCCCACCCCCTGCCCCCTCCAATTCCCATTTCCCCCTCCTCCTCCTCCTCCTCCTCCTCCTCCTCCTCCTTCTCCTCCTCCTCCTCCTCCTCCTCCTCCGCGTCCTCTTCCTCCTCCGTCCTCCTCCCTCCTCCTCCTCCCGACGACGACGACGACGACGACGACGACGACGACGACGCTCCCACCGCCGCCTCCTGCTGGGACGGACGCAGGCGACGACGACGACGCCGCCGCCGACGACGACGACGAAGCCGACGACGACGCCGCCCGCCGACGACGACGACCCCCAAAAGGGCGCGCCCAAAAGGACACGGCAGGCTTGGCTCCTCGTGTGCGCGGCGGGCCGCCAGCTCGTGGTGGTTCCCGCGGCGGATGGCCAGCTCGTGGGCGGACTCCTGGGGCGGCGGCGGGGGGGGGTCGGAGGCTCGAGGCTCAGGGCTCGAGGCTTATGTTGCTCCCATCGCACTTCAAGGCCACATCCCATAAAATAAATTCGAAAACCCAGAGAAGTGTCGAAACAGTGTCGAACGGGTATCGCCTCCCAGGGCCCGACACGTTAAAGCACTCACGTTTCGGTACTGTCGTGGTGTTCGAAGGTCTTTCTGGTGATCTAAGCTAAAGTAGGAACATACTATTCCACGCTCTATTGCTACAGGCGATCGGCATATGATCCATGCCCCTGCGCACGCCAGAACTCCACGAGGGGGCGGAGCGGGGGCATGGACGAACATCGAGCCTCTGGAAGCTAAGCTTTTGTTTAGCCATGCCCTGCCCGCCCCTAGCAGCCAGAGTGCGGGCAGCGGCAGGGGTGCGGCGACCTCCGATGTTAAGGAACGAATGGCCACAAATATAGCAACTTTCGGAGTTCCCTGGCGCGCGGATGGCGCCAGGGTCGGCGCGGGAGTCGGTGCCAGAGGGGTCCAGTGCGGATCCAAGAGTCCAAAAGATCTGCGCGGACCTCCGAAAGTCCCACCAGCCCTCTGGGCGTAGGTGGTCAAAAGCGTTTCCTCTTCCACCCCTCCCTCTTTTCGGGGACGGGCTTGCCCCTCCCCCGACCCCGTCCCTTGGACTTGGACGGGGCGTTCCGCGAGCGGTCGGAGCGTCCAAAACGGCCCCGGCGAGGAAGCCAAAGCCATTGTTTTTACATTGGTTTGGGCGCAATGTTGGCCTCTTGAAGGGAGCCCTGATTCAAGTTCCCCTCTTGTTTGATCGATCTCCTCCGAGATGGCCCCAAGAGCGTTCCCAAGGCGCCCACGGGTGCCCCGAGATGGCTCCAAGAAGTGGCCTGGAGGCCCCAAGAGGCCCCCAAGAGGCCCCCCGGATGCCCCTTAAGAGGCTCCCAACAGACCCCCAAGAGGCCCCAAGAGGCCCCCCAGAGGCACCCAAGACGCTCCAAGAGGCCTCGGCGAGCATGCCAAAATCACTGATAGTACTAAGGATGTGGCCACATTTTAGCTTCCTGGGGGGGGCACTGCTTAAGATGACTCCAGGAGCGCCTGGGAGAGTCCAAGATAACCTCCAAGATGGCTTAAAATATTTCCGAAATGCCTCAAGATGGTTTCCACGATGCTCCAAGAGGCCACAAAACCGCTCCAAAAAGGCTCCAAGTGGCCCAAAACTCACCCAGGAGGCCCCGAAGAAGCCAAAATCCTTCCAAACCTCGGGAGGATCAATGTTTTTTTCGTTTTCTCGCCGCTTCGCTTCCGATGGCCCTCCGAGGCCTCAACATGTCTCCAAGATGGCCCAAGAGGGCTCCGAGAGCGCTCCCAAGGCTCCAAAGGGCGCTGAAAGAGGGCCCGAAGAGGCGCCCGGGAGGCGCCCAGAGGCCCCAACAGGCGCCCAGGAGGCCTCCAAGAGGCCCCCAAAAGACCCCCAAGAGGCCCCAAGAAGCTTTCCGAGGCACCCAAGACGCCCTAAGAGGCACCCGGGACCGCCAAGAGGCCCTTCCTCTGCGCTTCCCACTTCGCTGACCGAGGCAATTCCTCTGAGCATCGTTTCTGGATGGGCAAATTGGGTTACTTTTTGATCGCGACCGCAAGCGGACGCCCGCGCAGCGTCGTAAAAGTCGCGCCAAGAGCGCACGCCGGCGCAAGAGCGCAGCGCAACTGTCGCCGGCGAGACGCGGAAAAAGGACGGGGCCACTAAGCAGAGGCTGCGCAGGAACGACGGAAAAAAAAGGGGACGCGACGCACCACGGCACCGCGAGCGAAGCGAAAGAGAACGAAGAGAAGACGGGAAGACGAAGACGACGAAACGAGGGAGAAAAAAAAACTCAGGCAGCGCCGCTCAGAGGCGGAGGGCTGGGTCGGTGAACGACAATGACACGTCATCCTCCAGGTACATGCGCAGCGAGTGGAGCGACCGTGGCCTAAACCGTCATCAGCAGCCAGACGCCGAAGGCAATGAAACTGTCAGAAACGAGCGTCGAATATCGCGATCATGCGCCAGCGGGAAGAAGACCCAGATGAAGGTCCGCGTCAGCGGAGAATGTGCCCGGGAAGTGCATGGAAGCGCTAGACGCGGGCCGCACCGAAGTAAGCTGGTGGGGTTACTCGAAACGTCTAGAACTTTTGCTGGTGGTCCAGCCTGCAGCAGGTTGGAACATCCGAATCCTTGTCATGTGAACGTTTTCTTGTTCGGCGTTTCGACACTGAGCAAAAAGGGGGGAGGGGGGGCTCTTGCTCAGGACTCCTGCTGAGTGCGGCTGTTTGCAGCAGTGGGCTCCCGTGGGGAGGAGACCCCACCTGCTTGAAACGGGCGCCAAAAACAGCCAAGATCTACTCCATGAGGGGGAGGGTGCGAGAGCCCAGGCCGATCGGCAAAACAATGAGTAACACAAACTATCACGTGTCATCTCCATATGCCACGAAGGGGGCCGATCGAAGAATCTCCTCCGTTCGTTGCCTCCGTAGAGGTGCCAGTGATCCCCCAAACATCCGAGCATGCCGCCGCCGCCGCCGCCGCCGGAAGCGCCGCCACCGCCGCCGCCGACGATCAGGGACTCCACTGTCAGAGTCGACTGCGCGGCCTGCTTCTCCAAGGTGGCAGCCACGTGAATGGCGGTCGCCGCGAGATGTTTTATCTCGTCCAAAAAAACGTTCCCGTGCAGTCCAGCAAGATAAACAGCGCCAAGATCCCGAAATGATGCCGAGCGGAAGGATGTATTACAAAAGACATCCCACTCCAAAGATCCCGACGAATCCGGGAACGACTGGGCCCGAGATGTACCCCCTGGCAGCTCTCTCGAGTGGAAGGCCCAAATGTCATGCCTGCAACATCGCGGCGATCACTGGACTCTGGAAACAGACGCGCCTGCCGCACCAAAACAGCCATTACACTGGAGAGGTCCCGAAAACCAGTCCACGAACGGGCCATCACTTACTCCTTGCGGCTCTTCCCACCGAAGGCCGACATGCAGTCCCTGCAATGTTGCCATGATCGGTGGGCATTGAACACAAACGGGCGGACCCTCCAACACGCAAGTCTACCTCAGAGATCCCGACATCCTGGGCGCGAACGGGCCCGTGGTAACGCCCGGGCCAGCTCCCCATATGGGAGGTCCAAATGCCATGCTTGCTACATCGCATTATTCAGAATACTCCCCACCAACACACACACACACACACACAACGGTCCGTTCTGGCTGAGGAGGCCCGAAGATCCGCCCTTGAACGGGCCAGTGGTATGACCGCTGAGGTCTCCCCCTTGCGAGGCCCGAGTGCCATGCCCGCCGCATCGGTGTGACTGTTGGGCCTTGGGATGAGAGACGCGCCGACCCACCCAAAACAGCCATTCTGGTTGAGAGGTCCCGACAATGTCCGCCAACGGGCCTGCGATCTATATATATATATATATATATATATCTATATATATATACATATATATACATACATATATATATATACAAGGCTGCATTGGCGCTGCGCGCCATGCACCTTGGTCCTGTGAGTGTCGCACGCAAGCGGGGTGCGCGCGTGCGTACATGCGCGCATGCATGTATACACGCGCGCGCATGCACGCTCTGCACATAGATCTATGAGTATACCACACATGAATACTGTTGTGTATGTGTATACATGTCACATATAAGCATGTGTATGATATGTATATGTCAATCGCAGGTTTGTGTTGGTGGTGCACGCATGCATCTGTAATTACAATGGGTGCGCATACACATGCGTATCTCAGGCGGCAATGGCCTGACCGCTTGCTCAGGGCATCTCGCAACTCAGAGGTGCGAGGGTCTCAGGCGAAAGAAGCCAGACTACTACGGGGCAGTGCATCTCCGATGTCAGCGTTGCGAGGATGTTTCAAGCGAAAATGATCTGACCACCTCAGCTGAGGACATACCAGAACGCGGAATTGCGAGGATGTCTCAAACGAAAATGGCCTGAACACCTCAGCTAAGGGCATCCCTGAATCCAAAATTGCAAGGATGTCTCAGGTGAAAATGGCGGACTACTCTGCGGCAGGGCATCTCGGAATCCAGATTTGCGAGGATGCTTCTAGCGAAAGTGGCCGGAATACCTCAGCTCAGGGAACCCCGGAACCCAGAGTTGCGAGAAGGTCTCAAGCGGAAGTGGCCGGACAACCTTGGGGCAGGGCTTCTCTGGGGTCAGAGTTGCGAGGATGTCTCAACCGACCAACCAGACTATGTGGCTCTTGCGTCGTAGAGCTCTCCCTGGGGGTACCACACCGATCCATGGCGTCGAGTGCCCGCTTCGCTGCGGCCACGATGATGTGAAGCAGTTCGCGGGCTCCAGGGGCCGTCGCGGGAGTGTCGTCCGAGTCGGCTGGGGTCGCCGTCGATGGATCCCTGGGCGGCCGAGGCGATATGCACTCCCCGCACGTCTCGCACGGTTGCAATGCACTGTCATCTGAGCATAGACTAACCGATACCCATCCCCACCAGCGTGGGCTGGGCCCCACTGGCCGATTTAGCCCCCTGGATGGGGATATAGGCTGCTCTCTTCGGGTTTCGAGGGGCATACCCCCAACTGAGGTGGTGAGACGGTGGGGCTCGAGATGTGAATGGGGATGGGAATGGGGATCGGTTAACAGATACTGAGATATGCACTCCCCGCACATCTCGCACGGTTGCAACGCAGGTCATCCCAACCTTCCGCGCCAGCATCAGGGTCGATCAGAGCGAAGCACCTCGGGCTCTGCCGGTTTCCGAACTCCCAGGATCCCGCACCCCGAATGCGCACGTCGGCGCCACGCAGGCGTCGGGGTCACGAAACCTGACCACACAGACCAACATAAAGATTGCCTTCGCGACCAGACGGCGCTTCCACGATGCGAAATACTCGTGACTCGTCGCCACCTTCCACCAGTGCCCCAGCGCCGAGACCGTCTGACGCGACCTCCCCTCGCATCGCCAGCGCGAGCTCCTCTGCATCGTCTGGTCTCCAAGAAATGCGTCAGAGCTCCTATGGACCCGATCGTTCGGCCCCTCTTCGTGTGCCTCGCACAAGAGCTGCTCGAGCCGCCCAAGAGCGTTGAGCCGAAATGACTCGACGATGCGTCAGAGCTCCTTTGGACCCGATCGTTCGGCCCCTCTTCGTGTGCCTCGCACAAGAGCTGCTTGAGCCGCCCAAGAGCGTTGAGCCGAAATGACTCGACGATGCGTCAAAGCTCCTTTGGACCCGATCGTTCGGCCCCTCTTCGTGTGCCTCGCACAAGAGCTGCTTGAGCCGCCCAAGAGCGTTGAGCCGAAATGACTCGACGCCAAAAAACGGCCGCCGCCACGGCGGGGCGGCCTCGGGCTTGGCGCGGCGGGGGCGGAGCTGCGGGACGAGGGCGGCCGTCGTCGTCGTCGTCGCCGTAGTCGTGGTCGTGGTCGTGGTCGTCATCCTCCTCCTCCTCCTCCGCCTCCTCCTCCTCCTCCTCTGCCTTCTCCTCCCCCTCCTCCTCCACTGCCTCCTCCTCCTCCTCCGCCTCCTCCTCCGCCTGGTCCACCCCCTCCTCCTCCTCCTCCTCCTCCTCCTCTTCTCCTCCTCCTCCTCCGCCTCCTCCTCCGCCTCCTCCTCCTGTCTCTTCCTCTTCATCTTCCTCCTCTTCCTCCTCTCCTCCTCTTCCTCCTCATCATCCTCCTCTTCCGCCTGCGCCTCCTCCTCCCCCGCCTCCGCCTCCTCCTCCTCTTCTTCCTCCTCCTCCTCGTTCTTCTCCACCTCCTCCTCTGTCTCTTCTTCGTCCTCCTCCTCCTCCTCATGATCCTCATCCTCCTCACCCTCCTCCTCCCCGTCCTTCTCCTCCTCGTCCTCCTCTGCCTCCTCCTGGGCCTCCTCCTCCTTCTCTTCCTCCTCCTCCTCCTTTTCTTAGCTTGCTTCTTTTCTGTGTTCGTAATACTATTACTATTCGTCGTAGTGGTATGATTCGTCTTAGCCTTAGCAGTATGTATCATAATATGTTCACTAGTTTTAGTATGTGGATTGGTTTTCGTAGTCTTATGCATGTTATTATTGGTGTTGTTATTGAATGGTTCGTATTACTGGTATAAGTGTTAGCATGCGTAGTATGATTACGATTCGTAATATTATTCTTAGCGCTAGCATTAGTATTCGTGGTATTAAAACTCGTATTGTTATGAGTATGCTTCGTAGTAGTGTTGTGATTCCTCCTCTTCTTCGTATGAGTCTTCGTTTATTCGCATTCTTCATAGCATTAATATGCTTCGTAATATTCGTCTTGAAAATATGCTTATGATTCGCCGTAGTTGTCTTTTTCGTCTTATTCGAAGGTTGGGGGGTGAGATCGCAGTGGAACGGAGGCCCCCACCCGGGAAATCGTCTCGTTTCGTTCGTGTCGTGCGTGCGGGCGAGGCGAAACTGCGTGGGCGCGCGAGAGGAATGAACCCGCCGCTGCTAGGGCGAAATCAAGACAAATGACTCTGCCCCTCCCGCCCGCCCGTCCGGCAGTGGCTCGCGGTGTCCCGCGGTGTCCCGTGGTGTCCCGTGGTGTCCGCCGTTGCTAGGGCGAAACCAAGACAAATGATTATCCCCCGCCCGCCCTTCCGGCGGTGGCTCGCGGCGTCACGCGGTGTCCCGTGGTGTCCCGTGTTGTCCCGTGGTGTCCCGTTGAGTGAGATCGATAGTGAGATCGATAGTGAGGTCGATAGTGAGATCGATAGTGAGGTCGATGTGGGGCCCCGACGTGTCCCGTGGTGTCCCGAAAAGTGAGATCGATAGTGAGATCGATAGTGAGATCGACAGGTGCCACGTGGTGTCCCGTTGAGTGAGATCGCAAGTGAGATCGATACAGAGATCGATGTGGAGCCCCGAGGTGTCCAGCGGTGTCCCGCGATGTCGCAAAAAGTGAGATCGATAATGAGATCGATACTGAGATCGATGTGAAGCCCCGAGGTGTCCCGTGGTGTCCCGTTGAGTGAGATCGATAGTGAGATCGATGTGGAGCCCCGAGGTATCCCGTGGTGTCCTATGGTGTCCCGCTGAGTGAGATCGATAGTGGGATCGATCGTAAGATCGAGGGATATCCCGCGGAGTCCCGTGGTGTCCCGTGGTGGCCCGTGGTGTCCCCTTGAATGAGATCGATAGTGAGATCGACAAATGTCCCGTGCTGTCCCGTGGTGTCCCGTTGAGTGAGATCGATTGAGTCAGATGTTGTTTACCCCCCTCCCCCCCCCCCCCCCCCACAACCTCCTTGCCACCCGAAGGGTGGTTGTATAGGTATTTGTATTAATCGTATTATTTGTCTTCGTCTCAGTCGTAATAGTCAGATTCGCCTTCATGTTATTCGTTGTTGTTCTTATCTTTCTTCTTCCTCCTCCAACTCCTCCTCCTCCTCCGCCTCCTCTTCCTCCTCCTCCTTCTCCACCGCCTCCTCCTCATCATCCGCCTCCTTCTTCTTCTCCTGCTCCTCCTCCTCCTTCTCCTCCTCCTCCTCCTCTTCCCGCTTCCTCCCTCTTCCTCCCTCTTCCCGCCTCCTTCTCCTCCTACTCCTCCTCCTCCTCCTCCTCCTCCTCCTCCTCCTTCTCCTCCTCCTCCTCCTCCTCCTCCTCCTCCTCCGCTTCCTCCTACTCATCCTCCTCCTCTTCTCCTCCTCCCCCCCTCCTCCTACTCCCCTCCTCCTCCTCCTCCTCCTCATCATCATCATCATCATCATCATCATCATCAGCATCATCATCATCATCATCATCATCATCATCATCATCATCATCATCATCAGCATCATCATCATCATCATCATCATCATCATCATCATCATCATCATCAGCATCATCATCAGAATCATCATCATCATCATCATCATCATCATCATCATCATCATCAGCATCGTCATCATCATCATCATCATCATCATCAGCATCATCATCATCATCAGCATCATCAGCATCATCATCATCATCATCATCATCATCATCATCATATCATCTCATCATCATCATCACCATCACCATCACCATCATCATCATCATCATCAGCATCATCAACATCACCGTCACCATCACAATCATTATCACCATCAGCATCAGCAGCATCATCATCATCAGCATCAGCATCAGCATCAGCATCATCATCATCGTCATCACCATCAGCAGCAGCAACATCATCATCAGCAGCAGCATCATCAGCATCATCAGCATCATCATTATCCTCCTCCTCCGCATCGTCATCATCATCAGCATCAACATCATCATCAGCATCATCAGCATCAGCAGCATCAGCAGCAGCATCATCATCATCCTCAGCATCAGCATCAACATCAGTATCATCATCCTCACCAGCATCGTCATCAGAACCATCACCACCACCACCACCACCATCATCATCATCAGCATCATCATCATCATGAGCATCGTCATCATCATTATGATCGTCATCAGTATCAGCACCATCATCATCATCATCATCAGCATCATCATCATCATCATCATGAGCATCATCATCATCAGCATCATCATCAGCATCATCATCAGCATCATCATCATCATCATCAGCCTCGTCATGATCCACCTCATCCTCCGCCTCCTCCTCCTCATCCTCCTCATCTTCCTCCTCCTCCTCCTCCTCTTCCACCTCATGTTGCTCCTCCTCCTCCTCCTTCCTGATCCTCCTGCTCCTCATCCTCCTCCTCATCCTCGTCCTCCGTCAACGCCTCCTCCCCCATCCTCATTCCCCTCCCCCTCTTCCTCCTCCTCCTCCTCCTTCTCCTCCGCCTCCTCCTCCTCCGCGTCATCGTTCTCCTCCTCGTCCCCGTGTTCGTCCTCCTCCTCCTCGTCCTCCTCCTCATCCTCCGCATCCTCCTAGTCTTCCTATTCCGCGTCCTCGTCCTCGTCCTCCTCCTCCTCCTCCTCCACGTCCGCTTCCTCCTCCTCCTCGTCCGCTTCCTCCTCCTGCTCCTCCTCCTCCGCATCTTCCTCCTCCTCCTCCTCTTCCGCGCCCTCCTCCTCCTCCTCCTCCTCCTCCGTCTCCTCCGCATCGCATTCCTCCTCCTTCTCCTCCTCCTCCGTCTCCTCCGCATCGCATTCCTCCTCCTTCTCCTCCTCCTCGTCCTCTTCCCTCCTCCTCCTCATCCTCCTCCTCCTCATCCTCCTCCTCCTCCTCCCCCCCCCCCTCCTTTCGCATCCCTCCTCCTCCTCATCATCATCCTCCGCATCCTCCGCATCCTCCTCCTCCTCCTCGTCCTCGTCCTCGTCCTCCTCTCCTCCTCCTCCGCATCTGCTCCTCCTCCTCCTCGCGTCCTCCTCCTCCCCTCTCCTCGTCATCCTCCTCCTCCGCATCCTCCTCCGCCTCCTCTTCCGCTTGTTCCTCCTCCTCCTCCTCCTCCTCCTCCTTTTCCTCCTGCTCCTTCTCCTCTTCCGCCCCCGCCTCCGTCTCCGCGTCCGCCTCCGCTTCTGCGTCCGCCTCCGTTTCCGCCCTTCTTCCGCCTCCGCCTCCGCCTCCGCCTCCTCCTCCTCCTCCTCCTCCTCCTCCTCCTCCTCCTCCTCCTCCTCCTCAGCATCATCATCAACATCATCATCCTCGTCCGCTTCCTCGACCTCCGCTTCCGCGTGCACCTCTACATCTGCTTCCGCCTTCGCTGCCGGTTCCTCCTCCTCCTCGGCCTCCTCATCCTCCCCGTCGTGTTCATAGTAGTTGTGTGGTGCGTCTGGTTAGTCTTCTTATTATCAGTTGTATGGTGCGTGTTCGCCGTCCGTTTCTTAAGAGTCGTCATATTCGTATGTGTATTGGATCGTACTATCACTCGTATGGCGAGTGTCATTAAAATTGTCGTTGCCGTTCGTCTTAGTATTATGCGTTGTCCCCTGATTAGTCGTAGTAGTAGTACTGGTCTTAGTATTCGCATGTTTAAGTATTGCTGTGTTAGTAGTATGACTCGCATCCCTCATTTCCGTGGTAGTAGTATGATTGGTATGGGTATTCAGATTCTGCGTAGTATTATTCGTCGTCGCCTTAATAGTTGCGTAGTGTCCGCCTTATTCGTAGTACTCTCAGTAGGTTGCACAGTGGTTTTAGTATACATAGTTTTGCTATTCGTAGTAACAATAATGTGTGTCTCCCTACGATTACTAGTGTTTGTAGTATTCGCATGCGCCGCCTTAGTATGTTCACTACGTTTAGTATTCGCCTTAATAGTATTACTCTGCTTCTTAGTAGTATCATGATTGATCGTCTGGCTGTGTTTCTTAGTATGATGCCTGGTATTAGTGCAACGTGATAGTTTTAGTGGTATTCGTAGTACCCTTCTTCTTCTCAGTAGTAGTAGCATTAGTATTAGTTGTATTAGCCTTCGTATTGGCATTCCGAGTTTTATCATTAGTATGATTAGTATTCTTAGTATTACTCGAACGGTTCTGAGTATGCTTCTTCTGATTCGTATGATCAGTAGTCTCATTCGCACGTCCTAGCATTCTTCGTATCATCAGTATTATTAGCCGTCGTGTTATGCTCCGTAGCCGTAGGATTATTAGTATTATTCGCATTGTTCACAATATTCTTATAAAAATTACTTTTCTTAGTTTTATGAATGTTCTTCGTGATAGTCCTCTTCCTCCTCCTCCTCCCCTTCCTCCTCCTCCTCCTCCCCCTCCTCTTCCTCCTCCTCCTCCTCCTCCTCCTCCTCCTCCTCCGCCTCCGCCTCCTCCTCCTCCTCCTCCTCCCCATCCTCCTCCTCCTCCTCCTCCTCCTCCTCCTCTCCGCATCCTCCTCCTCCTCCTCCCCCCCTCCTCCCCCTCTCCTCCTCCTCCTCCTTGTCCTCTCCTCTCCTCCTCCTCCTCCTCATCCTCCTCCTCCATCGCCTCCTCCTCCTCCTCCTCCTCCTCCTCCTCCTCCTCCTCTTCCCCGACCCCGACCCCGACCCCTCGTCCTCGTCCTCGTCCTCATCCTCCTCCTCCTCCTCCTCATCTTCCTCCTCCTCCTCCCCCTGCTCAAACTTCTCCTCTTCCTCCTCCTCCTCCTCCTCATCCTCCTCCTCCTGCTCCTCGTGTTCCTCCTGCTCCTCCTGCTCCTCCTGCTCATCGTGCTCCTGTCCTTGCGCTAGCTCCTCCTCCTCCTGCTCCTCCTGCATGTCCTCCTCCTCCTCATCCTCTGCTTTTTCTTAGTGTGATTAATATTAATGGTAGTATTATTATGATGTTTTATTTCTATTACCTGTTTAATAATAATAATAATAATAATATGTATTATTGTTATTGTTATTATTATTGTTATTATTATTATTAGTTTTAGTATTATTATCATTATTATTATTAATATTATTAGTATTAGTATTATTAGTAGTATTATTATTAGTATTATTAGTATTATCAGCATCATCATCATCAGCATCATCAGCATCATCATCATCACCATCATCACCATCATCATCATCATCATCATCATCAGCATCATCATCATCATCATCATCATCGTCATCATCATCATCATCATCATCATCATTATTATCATTATTAGTAGTAGTAGTAGTATTATTAGTGTTGGTGTTACTATTCTTATATTATCAATATTAGTATTAGGAGTAGTAGTATTACGTTTTAGTATTATTATGGGGTTCGTCATATTATTCCTACGCTTATTCGTAGCATCATTATCCTTAGTATTAGCATTGTTAACATTATTAGTCGTATTAGTATTATTCGTCTTGATCGTATTGCGATCACTATTAATATTAATATTAATATTAGTAGTATTACCACTCGTTTTCTTGGTGTTCTTAATATGGTTATAATTAGTCGTATTCTTCGTAGTAGTATGCGTATTAGTCTTAATATTAGTAATGGTATACGTAGTATCATTAATCTTCTTAGTAGTAGTACTAATCGTATCGGTATTCGCATTATGATTCTTAGTAGTCGTATTAGTAGTATTAGTCGTAATATTATTACTAGTACTGTTATTAGTACCATTATTATTGTCAGTATTAATATAACAATTAGCATTTGCATCATCACTAGTATGATGCTTCGTATTATTATTCTTAGTGTAATTATTATTCTTTTTCTTCTACTATTAATAGTAACATTGTGAATGTGAATCGTATTACCAGCATTAGTAATACTATCCTCATTCGTAGCATTATTCCTATTATTCTTATTATTCGTATTAGTTTCATGATTCGTGTTACTAGCATTATTCTTTTTATCCTGAGAATTCGAAGCCTCATTATTATTCCTACTAGGATTACGAATAGTAGTAGCATTGTTATTCATATTGGCATTATCATCATTGTTATTAGTAATAATATCAGTACTAGCCTTATTATTCGTATGGTTAGTCTTCTTATTATTCATAGTAGTAGTAATATTATTATCAGTCTTAGTAGTGTTATTTGTATTAGTAGTAGCGTTGTTTATATTATTAGTCTTATAACTCTCGTGGTTCTGACTAGTATTGTTCTTCTTGTTCTTAATATTACTATGAATAGCATTCGCCTGCTTATTGGTATTAGTATTACTATTCTTCTTATAAACACGATTAGTACTCTTCTTATTACTATACTAGCATTGTCCTTAGTATTATTAGAGTTATTCGCATTGATGATATTAAGATTCGTCGTATTAGTCTTAATCGTTATATTCGTGCAAGTCTTCTTATTCTCAGTAATATGATTATTATTCTGTTTTGTAGTAGTAGTATTATTATTGCTCCTCCTCCTCCTCCTCCTCCTCCTCCTCCTCCTCCTCCTCCTCCTCCTCCTCCTCCTCCCTCCTCCTCCTCTCCTCTCTCTCCTCTCCTCCTCTCCTCCTCCTCCTCCTCCTCCTCCTCCTCCTCCTCCTCCTCCTCCTCCTCCTCCTCCTCCTCTCCTCCTCCTCCTCCTCCTCCTCCTCCTCCTCCCTCCTCCTCCTCCTCCTCCTCCTCCTCCTCCTACTCCTATCCTTATTCCTTATTAGAATATACTCCTACTCCCCCCTCAGGCCGGCAGATAGGGGCCGCATCCGGGTGGTCCCATCCTAACCTGTAAAAAACAATACAAAATCAACATTTTTCTTATTTTTTCCTCTCGACATGGACGTCCTGTCGTCCACGGCGATAATCCATTGCAAAAAATACCACAAAGAGCACACGCGCGCGTTCATGTCAGAATCCTACCGAACACCGTGTGTTTGCAAGCATTTCAACATAAAAACATCAAAAACCCAATGCTTTTTCACAAAAATTGTACAAATTTCCCGCCCGGGCTCTCTTGCTGAAATCATAGGAAAACCATAGGAATCTTAAGAATTCGGTCAAATCCAGCGATTTCACGTCATCGCGCGGTGCACTCGCGATGCTCTGTCATGCACCCAGGCCGCGAATCCTGTGCAAAAAATACTACAAAGAGCACACTCGCGCGTTCATGTCAGAATCCTACCGAATACAGTGTTTTTGCAAGCATTTCAACATAAAAACATATTTTTTGTTTTTTTTTTTAAAAAAAAAAAAAAAAAAAAAAAAAAAAAAAAAAAAAAAAAAATGTTTTTTCACAAAAATGCTTTGGGGTGTCCTGTCAGACCGTCGGGTTTCCTCCGGCCACCTCTGGCTTCCTGCGGTGTACCGGGCCATTCTCGACTCGTCTGGCAATGCGTGCGCGGCATTCAACACGCGCTCGCCAGTTCCCGTCGGCAACCGCCATCGCGGCCGCATCAGCTGTACCAAACCGGCTGGCCGGTGTGACTTCGGCCCCCAGTTGTGCCAGCTTTGCTTCTTATGTTGTGGGAGGGCGGGTGGGACTGGGCATGCCATGCTTGACTCGCTCGAGCTGGCTAGCTTGACTCCTACTCCTACTCCTACTCCTACTCCTACTCCTACTCCTACCCCTACTCCTACTCCTACTCCTACTCCTACTCCTACTCCTCCTACTCCTCCTACTCCTCCTACTCCTCCTACTCCTCCTACTCCTCCTACTCCTCCTACTCCTCCTACTCCTCCTACTCCTCACCCTGTTCCCCTTCCTTTTCCGCGTCCCCTGCTGTTCCGCCCCCC
>CAUYUJ010009768.1:270913-383413 GCA_963575745.1 Prorocentrum cordatum
TGGCACCTGATGCTCGCCAGGCTGCTGCCCTTGTAGTATATGGTCTCGAGCATGGCCGACTTGGTGTTCCTCGGCCACACGGCGGACTGACCTCGGATGCCTTTGCCTGCTAACTGGCATCGACGCATCTCGGCGCAGCTCGTTTTCTCGGCCAGGTAGCCGAGGAGCTGGTTGGTCTGCTCGCCCTGTTCGGCAAGCTGTTTTGGGCAGCTCGACCACATCGCCGTTCTGGGCCGCGGACGCCGAACTGTTGGTGAGCACCATATCGCTCGGGGAAGCTCGGTGGGTAGCTGGGGAAAGCTCGGCAAGAGCTCGCCAACCGCTTGGGCTCGAAAACCACTTGAACGTCGAACAGCAGCGGGAGGTGAGGAAGGGGATGGGAGGTAGGAAATGAAGCGTTTTGTCTGGGACACTCTTGCGAACTCGACGAATATTCGAGGATGCGCGTTTCGCCTGACACCTCCTCACAATAATGGCATGCTCGCGACAGCTGCCTTTTACGAAAGCGATCGCCTTGCTGGAGACATCATCGAAAAACGCGAACTCAACCAATCTTCGACATGTGAGCTTCGCCTGAGGCAACCTTACAAACATGGAATGTTCGCGACAGCGCCTTTTACAAAAAACATCGTCGTACATGAGGCAGCAGCTGGACACTTATCATAGCAAATTCGGCAAGTATTCTAAACTGCGCGGTTCGCCCAAGACACCCTCCAAAATGAGAACAAGGAGTATTCATGTTGCGATGCATGAGATGGGGTTATTGTGAATAATACAGTTCGGCCTCCCCGCTTGCTGTTTCAAATGAAGCACATTCAACCCCGTGGATAAAGAAATACAACATGGGACAGGGGGATGGTGTATTATCTGGGGGACGGGGCTAGTCATAGTCATCAGCATCACCACCGCCACCATCATCGTCGTCATCACTACCACGACCACCATCACCCGAATCAGCATCGACACCAGCAGCATCACTACCATCCACATCATCGCCACTAGAACAGCGTGGCCGTCGGTATCGTCCACCACCGTCACCATCCTCCACCACCAACAGCATCATCAACATCAGCATGTGTTGCTGGTTCCCCCCGCGACCCTTCGAAAGATATGCAAACATGCATACATACTTATGTGCGTATCCACATCGCTGTCCAACGGTCAAGACCCCCTGGGAGAGGCGCGGGAACACGAGAGACGCCACCGAAACGGAACCCGTACCATCATAATCATCATCAGTATCATCAGCATCATCATCACCGTCATCATCCTAATCATCATCCTAATCATCATCATCAGCATCAGCATCATCATCATCATCATCACCATCATCATCATCATCATCATCATCATCATCAACATCATCATCAGCATCATCAGCATCATGAACAGCATCACCCGCATCATCGTCATCATCATCATCAGCAGCATCATCACCACTGTCATCGTAAGCATGGCCATCGTCATCACAATGGTAATAAGCATCATCATCGTCGCCGTCGCAACCATCATAATCATACAACACACTCATCAACAACACCACCGCCGCTGTCCTCAGCATAACCGCCGCCAACATCGTCATCGTCATCGTCACCAGCAAACTCATCAACATACCCATCATCGTGATCACCGTTGTCATCCTCATCGCCAACAACAACAATGATTTCAAGACTGTTCGCTTCTATCTGCTCACGTGCCAATCAATACATATATCCCAAACCCTCGGTACCCGCCCTCGTCGTCTTCGATCGTACCCCTGGGGGAAATATTTTCCTTACCTGCCACGTGCATTTAGTGAAGCCCCTAAAAAACGGGAAGAGAGGACGGGTGGAAGGAGGAGGGAGAAGAATGGAAAACGAGAGAAATCAGCAGGAGGGGGGCAAGGAGCAGAAAACAAGTGGTAGAACCAGACCGGCAGATCGGGTGGGCAGACCCATAGCGGGCAGGTCGGAAGGCGGGCCCAGGCGAGTTGCTGAAGCGTGGGTCCTGCATGAATCGCGAGGAAATCTCGAGCGATAGCGCGATCCCCAAGTAAATCGTGAGAAAAGCCAAAGCGAGATCGTGATTCCTGAGTGCCGAAGGCGCATCGTCTGAATAAATTGCGAGGAAGTCCCACGCGAGAGCGCGATGCGTGCATGAATTGCGAGGAAGTCCCGCGCGAGAGCGCGAGTTGGGAATAATTTGTAAAGAAATATAAGGCAGGAGCTGTTGTTGTAAACCGGGAGCCAGGGGCCCAGTTTGAGCTTCGTGACTTTCCCTGATTCGAGCCCTGGGGGAGCACTTCAAGTGAAAAAATACAGTGGTCACCAGAGGGGGGATCAAAAGTAGTGAGACTTCAACGACAACAACAACAAGGTTATAGTCGTCGACGTCATCATCCTGATCACCACCGCATGTACGCAGTACGAAAGATGTTCCTCTTTGGGCGCCAGCGGCGATAAGCGGTTGGCGAGAGAGCGTCGGCGCCGCCAAACGCACGGCGTCTGGACAAGCTGCTTGCAGCAGCTGGGGGATGAGGAGAGATCAATTCATGTTGCGTGCGACCCGTGTACGGTGAGGGTCAATGGGATCTGTAAGACAACGCGCGAACTGCCCGTGACATTTCGCAACCAAACGCCTCTCCCCCATAGAATCTGCGAACACCCGCTTGCAGGGAGTGCAAAGGCGTGTGAGATAATTGGCTGTCCCCGTCCCCATTCCCCCCTCCCCTGGAAACTGACATCAGATTCCAAGGGGGGGGCCTGGGCTTGGGGGGAGGAAAGGGACTCCCAAACGCATCCCTGTCGCCTCCGGAACCTCTGCAGAGCCAACAGTCCACATGAGCGCCGCGATGGTCCAAGGTAGCCCCACGACGGTCTCATATGTCTTCGGGACGGCCCGCGTGGCCTCAACGACAGCCCAAAAGAGCTCCCCGAGGACTGCCACAAGAGCCCCTAGAGGCCAAAATCGGGTCATTCCTGGGAAAAGTCGTATATGTTAGGCAGACTCGCCTTTCTCGTCTTCATGGCGTCCAAGACGGCCCAACGCCCCCCAAGATCGTCCCAAGACAGCTCATGAGGCCCCCAAGAGGGTTCGGCCCAAGAGAACCTCAAAACGACCTCAAAACGGTCCCAGGGGCCCTGAAGACGGCCCAAAGGAGCCCACGAGGACCTTAAGGTTTCCAAGAGGGCCCCAAGGTGTCCCTAGAGGCCAGCCACACCAGGCGTTTCCCCTCCCACTGGTTCATCCCCCTCATATTCAGTGGCGCTCCCCTCCGTTATCCGCCACCGTGCCTTCAGCGCACATTGGAATGCTCATGCAGCCCTCAGGGGTGAGAGGCAGAGGGGCTGCAAGGGTCTTAAGGGCCCAGGCCCCCACCTTCCCAACCGCTCTTGGAAACCTCCGGAATTCCTAAGAGCTTTTGTGAACGGGAGCTCCTGGGAGCTCCCCGAAACTTTCGGGAACTGAATACTCGAGAGTGTCCCAAGAACCACCTCAGATATAACCCAAGAAAGCACTGGAAGGGTCCAACACACCTTCAAGACGGCACCATGCAGCCCCGAGACGGCCCAAGTGGCCCACAATATGCCCCGAGAGAGCCCCAAAAGCACTCCCAAGAGTGCCCCAAGAGGCAAAATCCGTCCATTCCCTGAAGAATACGAATTTGTTCAACATATTCGCCTCTTGGCCCCAAGACAGCCCAAGAGGGCGCCCAAGATGGCACAAAAGGGCCCCAAAGGGCCCCCGCGGCCCCAAGCGGCCCAGAAGAAGCCCCCAGACAGCCCCTATGAGGCCCCAAGAAGTGTTCAAGCTGCCTCCCAGAGGCTCCCCAGAGGTTTCCCAAGAGATCCCAACAAGCATCCAAGAAGCCTCTGACTCACAACCCAGGTATTGCGGCGGGATGGGCGGAATGCCACTGGATCCGCCGCCCCCTGTTGGCTTGCCACAAGGGTGGCTGGCGTGCTGAACGTCGCACGGCTTGGCTTGGGTTCCTTTCCAACAGAACTCCCACTGCGGTTTCGGCCGATGCCGCCGGCCAACCCCAAGACCCAGTTGCAAAGGTTGTTTCTGCTCCAATAGCTCCAAGATGGCCAAAGATGGTCTCCAAACTCGCCCCACATGGTCAAAGATGGTCTCCAAGACGGCCCAAGAGAGTCCAAGATACCTCCAGGTTCGCTAAATCCGCCGACCTTGTCGGCGTGTGTGGGGTGTCTGTCCAGCCCCGTCGACGGGGAGCCTTCTTTCGCCCCCTCCTTCCCATCCTCCTCTCCCGTCGGGGGAAAGAGAGAGAGAGAGAGAGAGAGAGCACACTTCCTCGTTCGAGGAACGAGTTCGCAGCTTGAGGGAATTCCATCCACGTCTTCATTACGTCAAAGGGAAGCCCCTTCCCTTTGTCCCTTCCCCAGCGGGGGGAGGGGTCCCCGGCGGAAGGGGGGGTCAAATTCGCATCGCCTCTGGGGGTCCTCCTCTCCCACGCCGGTCCTTCTCCGGCGCGCTGGTCCTCCTCGGGCCCTCCTCCCCAGGTGGGGAGGAGTCTCAGGGGGGGGGGAGGGGAGTCAGATACGCATCCGTCCAGGACCCTCCCCTCCCCTCTCCCACGGCGGTCCTCCTCACGTCCTCCTCCCCGAGGGGGGTGGGCCCAGGGAGGAGTCCTTTTAGTCTTACTCCTCCTCCTCCTCCTCCTCCTCCTCCTCCTCCTCCTCCTCTGCCTCCTCCTCCTTATCTCCGCCTCCTCCTCCTCCTTTTCCTCCTCCTCCACCTCCTGGTCGTCGTCGATGTCTTTCAGGGTCGGCGGCACCGGCCGTCAGGCCTTCACAATAAGCCTCCAAGACGGCCCAAGACGGCCCAAGACGGCCCAAGAGGCCCCCAAGAAGCCTCCAAGAGGTCCTCCAGGAAAGCCCGAAGACGCCCAAATCATCGATGTTGCTTGGGTCTTTGCAGGATTGGGGCATTTGCTTCTTTTCGGTCTTCGGACGGCCCGAGACGGCCCAAGAGCCCCCAAGATCGCCCCCAGAGGCCTCCAAGATGCCCCAGAGCGGCCCAAGAGACGCCCAAGACGGCCCCAAGACGGCCCAAGAGGCAACGAAGACGCCCAAGATGGCCTCCATCACGGCCCTGGAGCACCCCAAGAAGGCCCCAAGTCGGTTCAGAGAGGCTCCCAAGACGACATCCGACGGCGTCAGACTGGCTAGGAACGCCCTAAGATGACCAAAGAGGCCCCCAAGAAGCCCCCATCAGCTATAAGACGGCCAAAGAGGCCTGTTGCAGGCCTCCAAGATGCCTCCAACAGGCCCCCAGGAAGCTCCCAGGAGGCCACAAAAGTACCCCCAGAGGCTCCCAAGATGCCCCCTCTCCTCCTCCACCTCCTCCTCTTCCTCCTCCTACTCCTCCTCCTCCTCCTCCACCTCCTCCTCCTCCTCTTCCTCCTCCTCCTCATCTTCATCCTCATCCTCATCCTCATCCTCATCCTCATCCTCATCCTCCTCTTCCTCCTCCTCCTCCTCCTGATCTTCCCCGCCATCATCCCCAAAATGTTCCCCGAAGGGTTTCCACAACGGCTAGGGGAACACATGGTCCGATAACTTGGCAGAGCTCTGGCCACAACGTTCGGCCACAAAGGCGATTCCAAAAGGCAGGGGGCGGCGGTGATTCGCCGTAGGCGTCTTCGACATCCTTCATCATCTTCAGTATGCATGTCCTCCTCGTCATACTCGTCTCCCTCCTCCTTTTCTATTCCCTCTTCTCCTCCGTTTCCCCTTCTGGCTTGCCCTGTTCGTGTTCCTCGCATGTGCCTCTCCCGTCTCGATGGCCCAACACTTGCGGAAGATGCCCGAGATCGCTCTAAAAGTCCCCAGAACATTCCAACGGGGAGACGAGGATGAGGTAAATAGTTTTTCTGTCCGACGAAGGCTTGCGAACACCACGGCACATCCGTCGAATCCGCGGACACGGAGTGCCCAGGCGTGCGAAACATGTAAGTAGATTCCCTCCTCTTCCCTCCACCAAGTGTCCACCCCGAGAATACACCAAAGAACCCAGAGACGCCCTACCAGATGTCCAAGACAATTCAAGGAGCCACCAAGACAGCTACGAAAAGCCTCAGTAAGACAACGAGGAAAAGTAGATCTCCGGAGCCTTCCAACACAACATGGCGCCTACACACTCCGAACATCCCCCTCTGAGTCCCCAGAACGCCCTGACTAAGCGCCCAGAGAACTCCAAAACGCCCCCAAGGAACCCCTCACCTGAACCCAATCGTCTTCCAAAATGCCTCGACGTCGTCCTTCTCCTTCTCCCTGCCCGTCTCCTGCTCCTCCTCCTCCCCCCTCCTCCTCATTCCACTCCATCTCCACGTCCTTGCCGACGGCGTTCTCGTGATGATCCTGACCTTCTCGGGGGTCGGCGGAATGGCGTAAGCCTCTTGAATCCTAGCAGTGGCTCTCGGTCCCTTGATTTAGTTGAACAGTATATGTTTGACACGAAAAATGGTTCGGATCCAAGGGAAAACAACACGACGGAAATCAGATCCACGAAATCTGACATCGGATCCGCGCGGGCGGAAATCGGATCCACAGCTACACAAGCCCAAACCAATTATGGATCCGCACCACATGAATGCATCACCCTCGTCATCGTCGTCATCTGCATACGCGACAGCAGTAGCATCCTCCTCATCAGGCCACCCGCGCTTGGTACTCCGCCAGGCACCGCGAGGCCTTCTGCGCGTCCTTCTCGCGATGCTCCACCTCAATGGCGTGAACCTGGAGAGCTCGAGCGGCGCCGAGCGGCAGTAAAAGATAGATGGCCAACATGGTAAGATTGTAGGCGGTACCACCCCAGCAAAGAGACGAGCTGGACCTAGATGGGAGCAGGCCCTGTCGACGGCCCAACGAGGCATGCCGCGGGTCTCGCTGTGGTGCTGCGCCGTATGAACGCTTCATGAGACGACGAAGCGCTGCAACGAGACAGCTGTCACGGGAGAGGACGAAGCGCTAATGGGTCGACGCAACACCACGGGGAAATCACCAGGCCAGATGCCTTCATGGACGCCCACACTCCCGTTCGCGCCCAGTCTCCCTTCAGCCTCTCGGGTTACTCCCAGCCAGGAACGTATTCCTCATCCAATCTCCATCCACCCTCCCTGATCAATCCTCGACGCGTATCCTCCCCATCATCCGACGCCTACCGCTAGGCATCATCACCAGAATAACTCGAAGGCGTGAGCTTACGTGAATACCGCATCCACCTCGTCCTCGTGATGCCCGCCACCAACATCACCATCACCATCACCATCACCATCATCATCATCATCATCATCAACAACAACATCACCACAATAATCAGCATCATCACCATACTCAGCAGCATCATCATCAGCATCATTGCCATCATTAACATCAGCATCATCATCAGCATCAACACCTACATCATCATCAACATCATCAGCATCAGCATCATCATCAACATCAGCATCATCACCACATCATCACCACCATCATCAGCAGCACCATAATCATCATCAGCAGCAGCAGATTTAGCATCATCTCATCGTTGGTACCAGTATCGTCATCATGATTCCCATCAGCATCAGCATCAGCATCAGCATCGTAATCGTCAGCATCATCATCGTCAGCATCATCAGCGTCAGCATCAGCATCCTCATCATCATCAGCAGCAGCAGCATCGGCATCATCAGCATCATCAGCATCAGCAGCATCAGCAACATCAGCATACAACCAATCATGATCAACCGCATCATCAGCAGCATTATCATCGGCATCGTCATCGTCATCATCATCAGCAGCATCAGCATCGGCATCATCAGCAGCATCATCATCAGCAGCACCATCATCGTCAGAATCAACAACATCAGCATCAGCATGAGCATGAGCATGGAAATCATCATCATCATCGTCACCAGCATCATCAGCAGCATCATCAGCATCGTCAGCATCATCGTTGTAGTCGACATCGTCGTCATCATCATCATCGTCCTCATGGGCATCATCATCAGCCTACTGCTGCTCCTCCTCTTCCAGTTCCGCACTCGTAAAATCATCAGCAGCATCATCAGCATCATTATCATCACCATCATCATCAGCAGCAACATCCCAGTTCTCGTCCTCATCCTCAACATCATCCTCCTGCTCCTCCTCGTAGTCGTCGTCATCATCACTGTCATCACCATCACCATAATCATCAGCAAACTCAACATCGTCATCACCACCATCATCATTGGCAGCATCGTCAGCATCATCCGTATCGCCATCAGAAACACCAACATCATCACAACCACCGCCACCATCAGCATCATCATCATCATCGTTGTCGTAATCCGTCGCCGTCCTCATCAACATCCTTCTCCACACCCTACGACTCCACTTCTCCCTCGCCGGTCGTCCCTCATGCCTCGCCCATCTACGTTGTTCCGCCCCACTTCTTACCATCCCGTCTCCTCCACCGCCCTCGTCCACCCTCTGCTCGTTTCCTCGTTTCTTCTGCCATCCCCGTCTATCCTCCAGCATCAGCATCAGCATCAGCACTATCATCATCCTCATCAGTATCATCATCATCATCATCATCATCATCATCAGCAGCAGCAGCAGCAGCAGCAGAAGCAGCAGAAGCAGCATGAGCATCATCATCAGCAGCAGCAGTGGCAGAAACATCATCAGCATAATCATCACCATCAGCAGCAGCAGCGTCATCATCCTCATCATCATCATCATCATCATCATCAGCATTATCATCAACATCAGCATCAGCATCAGCATCATCAGCATAAGCAGCATCGCCATAATCAGCAGCATCATCATCTGCATCATCACCCTCATCGCCATCATCATCAACACCATCATCATCAACAATATCAGCATCATCATCATCAGCCGCAGCAGCAGCATCGTCATCACCAGCATCAGCAACGTCATCATCATCATCATCATCATCATCATCATCATCATCATCATCATCATCATCTTCAGCAGCATGACCAACATCATCATCATCGTCATGTTCATCAACAGCATCAGCATCCGCATTATCATCAGCATCACCATCATCGGCCACCTCATCCTCATCATCATCCGCATCACTATCCTCGGCATGATCATCATCACCATCAGCAGCAGCATCAGCATCATCACCATCATCATATCATCATCATCATCATCATCATCATCACCACCACCACCACCACCACCATCATCATCATCATCATCATCATCAGCAGCAGCAGCAGCAGCAGCAGCAGCATCATCATCATCATCATCATCATCATCATCATCATCATCATCGTCAACATCGTCATCATCATTAGCCTTATCAATATTCGCATCATCAACATCGTCAGCATTAGAATCGGCATCGTATCACCAACATCATCAACTCCATCAACATCGTAATAATCATAATCACCGTCACCACCAGAAGCATCATGATCAGCATCGTCGTCACCAGCATCATCATCAGCAGCAGTATCGTCAGCAGCATCATCACCTATCATCATGATCGTTATCGGCAGCAGCAGAATAATCATCAACACCAGAATCAGCATCCTCATCATGGCATCATCGTCATCATCATCATCATCACAATCATCATCCTCGCCAGAACCATCATATTTCTCATCGCCACAATGATCAACAGCATCAGCAGCAGCAGAGGCATGATCTACGGAATCATTAACATCACCACCAGCATCACCAACATCATCAGCCCCAGTGTCATTATCATCGGCATCGGCATCGTCATCAAGATCATCCTCATCATCATCAGCGACATCGGCATCATCATCACCGCCACCACCACCATCTAGTCATCATCAGTAACATCAGCACCATTGTTTCAGCATCCTCATCATCGACAGCATCATCATCATCATCATCATCATCATCATCATCATCATCATCATCATCATCGTCCTCATCATCGCCGTCGTCATCATGATCCATCTCGTCCTCCTCCTTCTCCTCCTGCTTCTCTACGTCCTACTCCTGGTCCTCCTTCGCTTCCTCCCCGTCCCCTGCCTCCCACAATCAGCAGCCATTTCCTCCCGCCCTCCTCACCCATTGTTCATCAGCTACCCCTCCCTCCCACACCAACTACCTACCCCCCACACTTCCTCACCCTCCCTCATCTCATCCTCCCTCATCTCCGCTCCCTCCTCCCTTCTGCTCTCCCCTCCCTCCTGCCTCCTCCCCCCTTCTCTCCTCACTTTTTTTTCTCTCCTCCCTCCTGCCTCCTCCCCTCCCTCCACTCTGACAGATCCCCCGTTCCTCACCCCTCCTGCCTCCTCCCGCATGGCCCCCAGAGCTGCGCTCCTCGCGTCTCCCTCCACTTTCTTCTCCCGCCTCCCCTTCCGCTCTTCCCTCCCTCTCGTCGTGCCTCACCGCGGGTCCTCCTCCGCCTCCCTTTGCATACGGCTCCTGCTGCTCATCCTGCGCACGTCTCGTCTATCGTGCTGTTTCTTGGTAGATCCGCCGACCCTGTCGGCGTGTGTGAGGAGAGGCTGTTCGTCGTCGTCGTCGTCGTCTTCGCCGCCACCGTCGTCGTCATCGTCGCCGTCACGTCGTCGTCAGCGTCGTCGTTGTCGTCGTCGTCGTCACCGTCACCTCTCTTCCCAATCCCTGTCCGCGGGCCCTCCTGAACAAACGCTCCAGCCAAAGAGCGTCCTAAGGGGGTCCCAGGGGGTCCCGGGGGGGGGGGCGTCCTAGAGGGGTCCCAAGGGGGCAGGGGGAAGGTGTCCCGTGGGTTGTGACTCCCTCCCTCAGGGGAAGCGCCCCTTCCTGGCAGAAGCTTTCCCCTTCGGTTCCTTGCCTCCCGGACGCCTCTGGCTCCCCCTTCAGGGCCGGCGGCACGCGCCAGCAAAACAGCTCATCCCTGTCGCACCCCCGGACGCGTCGGTCGGGCGGGCCGGGTAGTTCGCCCGAGACTTCCACACAATGTATGATGCTACAGCTTGAATTCCGCAACGGTTACTCCAGATTTCGTAATAAAAGGGAGGGGGTCTGGACCCTCCAAGACAAGCCATTTCAGACCTCCCCCGTGGGAGAACCCTGCAAAACATCGTCCCCAGACCCCCCAGGCCCTCCAAGATAGCCTGGAAGAGACCCCCCCCCGAAATGAGATCCCCCTCCCTTTATTACGAAATCTGGAGTACACGGATAGAGGGGGGATCCTTTTAAAAAAATGTGGCTGCCGCCCTGACTCCACGCGCAAAGCTTGCAGCGGCGACACCGACAGCGCACTGGTGGTTTTTGAAGATGTGGTTCTCCACTTCGCGACGCGCAGATTCGTCTCGAAAGCCTGCGAAAGCCATGCGGGTGGAGGGGGTAGACTTGACAATGTGGCTCTCGCCAAAGCGCCGCGCACAGTCGTCTTGAAAAATCATCCATTCGAAGGATGCAGGGGGTCTGAGTCTCGAAATGCGTGTAGCTCCGCGCACTCTTGTCTGAAAATTGCATCGGATGGGAGGACGGAGGCGGTTCCTGTTCAAAGTTTGGCTCTCGCCTTATTGCCGCGCACACTCGTGTGAAAAAAATTTTCTCAGCGCAATCTTTCGGGAGAAGAAGGAGGGGCATGAGGGAGGGGACGACCGCAGCACCAATCGAGTAACTCGTGCACTCCGTGCCCATCCGCAGCAGAGACCAGTGACTTAAATTACAGCAACATCCCAGAAGTAAAAAAGCACCGGCGAGAAGAGAAGAGGGGCAAGGGAAGCAAGGAGGACGAGGAGGAGGAGGAGGAGGAAGGAGCGGAAGAGGGAGAGGAAAGAAGGGGAGGGCAGTCCCGACCCCGCTAGGGGACGGACAAAGGATCCTAAGCAAAGCCTCGGACCCACCTGCAAAACACTGAAGGGGAGGAGGAGGCGAGGGGCGCAGAGGAGGGAGGAGAGGAGGACGACGAGGGAGGAAACAAGTGGCGCTACCCTACAGAAGCGGGGGCACGCAACGAACATGTCACGAATTACGGCCCGCTAATGCGGAAGGAAGACGAGGACAAGAAGGGAGGAAGAAGGGGCAGAAAGGGGGAGACACGCGTGTGAAAAAGTGCATCGACTCCCAGACTGCAGGGCTGCTCCTCCTCAAAATGTTGTTCTCGCGTTAGCACCGCGCTCGTCTGCATTAAGAGCTTGCACCAGTTACGGGGATGGGGGGCGGCTCCTTCTGAAAATGAGGCTCTCCCTTGCGACTTCCTTCCACCGAGAAGATACAACTGCAAGGATGGGGGGATCCTTCACAAAATGGGGGCTCTCTCTTGAGACAGCTGTCCCAAAACTTCACAACCAGAACCCAAGCTTTATATGCAACCGTTACACAAACGGTGGCAGTCAATATTCAAATGGAAATCTAGGTGGACTCCCCGTTGAGCTGCGTGATCATACCATGTCGCATCCCTTCTGACTCGCAAGAAGGATGCTGGGCAACTCCTGTTCAAACTCGTCAATAGCAGGGTCTTTCAAGGGAGCACGGTGTGCGTTGAGAACGAAGGCGTGCAGGCACTTATGAGGATGGGATTTAGAATAGAAGGGTGGAATACAGCATCGGTGGTGCATCTTAGGCTTACTCTGGTCCCTCCCTCATCCTCCTCTTCCTCAGCCCTCCTCCTCCTTCCTCCTCCTCCTCCTCCCCATCCTCCTCCTCCTCCGCATTATCTTCCTCTGCCTGCTCCTCCTTTTCCACAGCTTCACTCCCCCTACCAAGCTTCTCCTCCTCCTCCTCCTGCGCCCTCTCCTCATCCGCCTCCTCCTCCTCCTCCTCGTCCTCCTCCTCCCTGTCCTCCTCCTCCTCCTCCTCCTCATCCTCCTCCTCCTCCTCCTCCTCCTCCTCCTCCCCTTTCACATCACTATGGCTGTTCCTCCTTCAGCTGATGCTGCTCACTTCCCTCCCCATATCCCCCTTCCCCTCCGTGTTTCCCCATGCCGGCCCTGCCGAAGACGACGACGACGACGACGACGACGACGACGACGACGACGACGACGACCTCTCCCAGGGCGCACTTTGGCCAAAACCCCGAGGGGGTACCCGACCGTGGCCACACAGGCCGCCCCCAGAGGGCACAAACTGCTCGGCGAGGGTCCGAAAACCTGGACCCTGGACCCTGGAACATCGAACTTCAAGCCTCAATCCTCGCGGATCTGTATTGCGTTGCGCTGCGCTGCAGTGCACTGCGTTTAGTATCGTCTGTGCTTCTAGGTCATCAAACTTCGCACATCGCGCCCCGCGATGCACGACGCGCACTTATCTTCGCGCCCTCGCGAGGGCCCCTTGGAGAAGGGCAACCGCTCAAACACAAGCAGCGATGCGCAAAGCGCGATCATTTTCGCGCCAACGCGGGTGTCCTAGGCGTTTCCACGCGGCACAAGCCATAACCACTCTCATAACCGCAACTACAGCAACGGAAATGGTACCCGTCCCAACTCGAGCATTCATGTTGTGGCCCAGAACAAAATGCGCCTCCAAGAAGCAGCTCGAAACTCGAACCTCCAACCTGAGACCTCGACCCACGATCCCTCCCAAAACCTGAAACCTCTAGCCTCGGCCATCGTCCCTCCAAGAAACTCAAACCTCGACCCTCGAGCCTCGAACCTCAGATCTCGACCCTCGAACCTCGAACCCCGAGCCCCGATCCGCGACCCTCAAAAATGTCGATCCTCGACCCTCGAACCTCAGACCTCGACCCCCACACCCCGACCCTCCCAAACCCTCAAACCTCGAACCTCGAGCCTCGAACCTCAGACCTAGACCCTCGAGCCCCGAGCCCCGACCCTCGACCCCCGGCCTGCCCCAGCGCCTCGACCCCCGAGCCTCCAGCCTCGGGCCTCGACCCCCGAACCTCCGGCCCTCCAGCCTCGGGCCTCGACCCCCGACCCCCGACCTCGGAGCCTCGGCCCGTCGGCCCTCCGAGGCTCCAGCGGGGGCCCGGCCCTGCGCGCGCCCCGCCTCCAAAAGATGGCAGATCTCGGCGCGCGCCTCCGCCGCCTGGCGGCAGGGGGGGGGGGGGCGAGGGGGCGAGGCGGGGCGCATGCGCGCGAGGGCGCGGGGAGGGGAGGGGAAGGGGAGCAGGAGGGAGGGAGCAAGGAGGGGGGAACGGACGAGGAGCGGGGAGCGAGGAGGATGTATGGACGGAGGAGGGGAAGGGCAGTAGGGGGGGGATGCATGGAGGTGGCAGTGAGGAAGAGGAATGAGGTGGGCTGAGCGAGGAGAAGTGAGGAGGCGGACGGACGGACGGACGGACGGACGGACGGACCGACGGAGTGAGCATGAGGAAGTCGGAGGAGGAGGAGGAGGAGGAAGGAGGGAGGATGGAGGGAGGAAGACAAGGAGGAGGATGAAGGAGGATGGAAGGAGGAAGGGGGGGTCCCTATGGGAAGGTGTTCCCTCTCCCCCCCTCCTCCGAGGAGGAGGGAAGATGGAGGGAGGAGGACAAGGAGGAGGATGAAGGAGGATGGAGGGAGGGAGGGGGGGGTCCCTAAGGGAAGGTGTTCCCTCTCCCCGCCCCCCTCCTTCGAAGCCTCCTCCTCCCTCGCTCTCGTTCTCACTCGGCGTTTTCACCTTCCTGGTCCTCATCCTCCTTTGCCTTGGCATCTTTCGAACTGGGAAGAAGGAAGAGCCGCTCCTGCTTCAAAAAAGGGCTCTCGTTTCTCGGCTTCCCGGGGGAACGAAGGCGCCTCCCGCAGTGAAGCGAACCGTTAATTTTCCTCCTCTTCCTCCTCTTCCCTTCATATTATCATCAGTATTATCAGTTGCTTCTTACTAGTATTCACATTCGTTTTCGTAATAGCTTAATGTTAGTATTAGTTTTTTTCTTGGCATTCGTACACTTATTCCTAGCTTTCTTGATAGACGTACCATTACTCTTGATTGGATCATGATTATGATTATGATAAGTAGTGGTACTACTATCCCTGCTAACGCTACGTTCATTCATTTGGTGATCTCATTATGCTTACTCGCATACTTATTGGTATTACTTGTTTTAGTTGTCTTACTGTTCTGAACATAACTATTATACACCTTATCAATTATACACCTTATCATCCTCCTCCTCCTCATCATCCGTTTCCTCTCCTCATATTATTATTACTCCTCCTCCTCCTCCCCCTCATCCGTTTCCTCCTCCTCCTCGTCTCTCCTCCTCCTCTTCCTCCTCCGCCTCCTATTCGTATTAGTATTCGTCTGCTTCTTGTTATTCGTAGTATTATTATGACGATTAGTATTACTAATATTATTAGTAGTATTCTTATTATCGTCTGCATCTTGATATTATTATCGTCTGCTTCTTGATATTCGTATTCGTACTATTATGATCCTTCTTCGCTTGGTTATTCCTACTATTCTTGTTCATCGTGTTAGTAATAGCTTCGCATTACGATGTGTACGATTACTCTTAATATTTTAATATGATCATGCTTAGTATTGTCATTTTTGTTGCTCGTAATGTTTGTGCGCTTTTTCTTTGTAGTACCATTAGCAATATTAATAGTAGTCGACTTCTGCTTGTTCCTATGATTCCCTTTTCTTCGTCTTCTTCATACGATTGACGCCATTACGAGTACCAAGAACATGAGTTAAGATATTGTTATTAGTATTAATATTATTCGTTTTCATACCATGATTCGGAACACGATTCTTACTCTTCCGATTATAATTCATATTAGCAGTTCGACTCCTATTGCTAATGTTCTTCTTCACTTTAGTCTTACTGATATCATAATAATGTTTCTTACGGCTACTACTATTCGAATCATTATTGACACTATTCTGCCTACCGTCATTGCTAGCATTACTTTCGAATGTCATTGTATTACCAAGGTCGTTCGCATTAGCATCAGCATTATTACTATGCCCTGCCATCTGAATGTTCACAGTACGCTTCGCATTATAAATCTCCGTACCCGGGTTATTCGCATTAGTATTGTGTCTCGTTGTGTTTCTTACTATGTGTGTTATTGTTGTTGTTATTATGTTCCTTCTTTTTTTGTATTATTCGCATTATTCGCATTAGTACTATTATTCGTGTTCTTCTGATCTTTATTACGTTATCATTATTATCATTGCGTTTACTCTTATTAATATTGCTCATAATACTATGAGTACTATTCACACCATTTCTAACATTAGCAGCCTTCATCCCGGTTGTCTTCCCCTTCGTGGTATTATACTGGTTATCGCTCTTATGTTTGCCATGTTTGTTCCTTCTCCTCATCATCATCCTCATGCGCCTCCTCCTCGTCCTGTTCCACCTCGTGTTCCTCGTCCTCCTCCTCCTCCTTCCCCTCCTCCTTCCTCCTCCTTCCTCCTCCTCCTCCTCCTCCTCACCCTCCTCGTCCTCCTCGTCCTTATCCTCCCCCTCGCCCCCCATCCCCAGCCCTCCTAGTCGTTTCCCTCCTTTTCCTCCTCCTCCTCTCCTCCTCCTCCTCCTCCTCCTCCTCCTCCTCCTACTCCTTCTATTCCTCACATTCCCACTCCTCCTCCTGCTCCTCTTCCTCCGCCTCCTCGTTGTCCTCCTCCTCCTGCTTCTCCTCCTCATGTTCCTCCTCCTTCTTTTTTTCCTATTCGTATGATCAGTACTGTTGGTATTCGTAATACCAGAAATATTGTCAGTACCGCTACTGTTTTGTGTTATGTTTACCCGTATTAACGTTATCATTACCATTCGTTTTCGTATTATGTTTATACAATTTCCATGATTGTTATTAGTAGCATTATTAATGTTCATACTAGAATTCTTATTCTCCTTATCATTACTATGAGCATTCGAATTAGTGGTATTAGTCGTACGTGTTTTCTGACTACGGTGGTTACTAGTCGAATGTTGACTCACTTTCTTAGTGTGACAAATTATTACTGTGATTCTTATGTAAAGCATTCATCGTGTATTATGAGATTCGACACTACTATTAGTATTGTTACTCCATTCCTCTTAATTTGAAATCTACGGTTCTACTCATTATCAATATGTGTGTCTTGGTGTTACTCATCCTCCTTTCCTCGTCTTCCTCCTCCGTCTCCTCGTCCTCCTCCTCCTCTTCCTCCCCTCCCTCCTCCTCCTCCTCCTCCTCCTCCTCCTCCTCCTCCTCATCATCATCACCATCATCATCAGCATCATCCCCCCCGTCCTCCTCCTCCTCCTCCTTCTCCTCCTCCTCCTCCTCCTCCTCCTCCTCCTCCTCCTCCTTCTTCTCCTATTACGTTTTTTCTTCATCGTATGATTGTTATGCCTCTTCCCCTGATTTTTACTACTAGTACGATTATTCGCGTCAGTGTTCCCATTCGTTCTCTTACTAGAACTGTTGTGCTTCTTATTCGTAGTATCATTCATAATATTCGTACTATACGTTCATTCGTTAGTACGGACGTACTTAGATCTTTCCATATTACCATTCATCCGAATCCTTCATTCGTACTTTCGTTCTCATTCTTGTCTTAATATACGTACTAGTATTAACATTCATACATGTGAGTCGGTTTCTTTTTCTTCTGTATAGGATTCCCCCTCTTCGCCATATCATTCTTAGTACTGCGGTTAGTATGCTCTAATTACTATTTTAAGAATTCACCAGTCCTTTGATGATGTTGACATGCAGTTAACCATATTGATAAGAAGTTAGTCATTGTCTTGTTAAAACCTTCTGTTCGGGTTTACCCTCGGCGAAGCGTAATAGGGGGCATAATTAGCCCCGCGCGCCAGGGGCGCGGCGTAAATGTCCGTTAAGCTTTGGTCGACGCCATGGATAAGAGAGGCCCGGCCGGCCGGGAGGGCGCGCCCGGGGGGGGGGGGGGGCGCGCGCGCGCGGCGGGCGGGGCGCTGCCTCTTTCCTGATAGAGCCAACACGCACAGCTACGAAATTGTCGCTGCGGGGGCTACATGGGCCGGGGGGATCGACAAAACGACTCCCCCCGCGGCCGGCCTGGCGCGCTCCGCGCGCACAGGCGGGCACTCCTGCTTTAAGCGACGCCTCGAACTGTTCACAACAGCATCAGAGGCTACGGCGCCCGGCAGTCTGGCCTCAGACTGGCTCGCCGCGCGCTCGACGCAGGCGCATCGCGCGCTTGTATCGCGGCGACCCAACCGCCCCGAACGGGCGCCGTCGAGCAGCAATCGCTGTGCTCGAAGGTGGGCCCAGCGACATCGTCGCTGGCCCCCGCCTCGTTCTCTTCTTCGCACCCTCACCAGCGGCCACGGGGGCCTCGGCTGTCGTTGCTCCGAGCTCCACGTCCACGCTGACCACCAATCATTGGCGCTGTCCTGCCATGGGGTGGAAGAATCCGTGGTCTGCTGCTCCGCGGCGTCGCGCCCGCGCCAAGTCTGGCGCCCCGGCGCATCCGCATCACGGTACCACGGAGCATTCTGACGAAAGTCAGGAGCGGCTGGGGGATGGAGAATCGGCGCGCATCCAGAAATGGCTGCCTCCGAGCTCTGCGGGATATCCCACTGCGTCGGGTTCCCAGCACGGCGCCTCCGAGACTCTTGCTGATCATCTGGCGCTCGGCTGCTGGCCCTCCTCGCGCCATTGCCACTGCTCGCGCCATCATTCCCATTGCCCGCGCCCTCATCCCCTGCGCTTGCTGCAACGGGCGGCCCTCAGGCTGCGCGGAATGAAGCCGCTTTGCACCATTCGCGGGAGGCCCCCACCTGGGCGCGCCGCCGACATAATCAGCCGGCACGCCCGAGTACGCAGGCCTCGCCTTAGGCGGAGGGGGCCAGGGAAACACTAACAAAGGCCAGCATTCCTCAATTTCCGCCGCCACGGCAGCCTTGGGGCCGGCGGCCGGCTCGATGGCACCCGCGCCTGGAGCCGTTGCACGCCGCGCAGTCCAGCCACAGCTGGGCGTTTCTCTGTGGCGATATCCTGGGTTCGCGCTGCCCCAGTCGAAGGGGCTCAGCATAGATTACCCCTCCTCTTCCATCACCCGCCTGCTGATATATGCCCACCATTCATTCGGGTGAACCACCGAGCGCGGCCATGTCGCTGGCGCTCGGAGGCGTTCGTTCTGGAAACTGGCGCACCTCCGGGACAGCTTCCTCATCTTCTCGATATCGCAGGGATTCTGCGGCGGGGGCAATGCATATCCTGAACACGTGGACAACCACGCAAAGGCCGCCATGAGGTTGCTGCGGCAAGCGATCTTGCCCTGAAGGGCGTCTTCTCGACGTCTGACAATCGCGCCCTGCGGTCTCGAACCATTTCTCTCGCGCGTTGCGCTGAACGCGATCAACGATGCCCCAACCCATCTCTTCAGCCCGAGGTCACGGACATCGCCCGAGCGAATCCTCTTTTCAAGGCCGACGTCCTCGTAGTCAACATTCGATTCGATTTGCTCAGCATCGACGACGCGCGCCCCGCGCTGCAACGTCATCCGACAGATCCGATCCGACGTCGGCAATCATTGCATCGCAGAAGGGACCCGTCGTTCCACCAGTTAGGGGTGCATAGCGCGTCCTTCTTGTCTTTGGTAGCGAGCTCGTCGCCGTCATCCTCATTCGGTGGGCGACGGATCTCATAATTCTGCTTCGCCAACTCAATGCAGGCCGCGCTGGGCTGCGGGCAGGGTAGACCAGCAGGACCGCAAACCATCGACCATGGACCAACGTCCACGACACCCGCGCACGCTGGATGCCCGACACTGCACGCCGCAAGATCTGGCGGATGTCAATCCACGCGAGGCGACATGTAGTTGCCAGAGTGCCGTCGCGCAGTATCCAGACGTTCTGAATATCAAAGAGACAGGGCTGTAATGTTGCCACAAGCATGTCAGACAACGGTTGTGGGTCATCGAGTCCGACGACGTCGGCATCCAAGTCCTGGCCAGTGACCGATCTCGCCCATCCACCAGGTCTGAGCCACCTTGGCAGCTCTCCGTTCACTCCGCCGTTATTGACAATCTGCGTCTTCTCAACAACTGATTGCGCCCCATAGCTAAGCACCCCGTTATCCACTCTCCACCACAGGCTCGACGAATGAAACAGATGGCCCAGCATTAGTCGGAAGACAGGTTATGAACCTGCATTGGCTGCCCCCCTGAAGATCGCCCTCCAGCGCTCCAAGATAGCCGGTCATAGGCCGCCTCATGGCAGCGCCGCCCAGAGGAACGACACGAGTTTCATGTAGAGACCTCGCTGCAGCATCGCACCGAATGCACATGCGTTTCGGGCGCACGACCCGAACAGAATGACCTTTGCAGGCGCGAAACATTAACGGCGCTCTCGCCAGAGGCGGCAAGATACGGTCTCCCTCAATGGCATCATCTTCCTCCATCGGAGCGCGCCCGAAGCTGCCCCCAGTCGTCGGGCCCCCCGGTTGGACCCGCCCCCGCGCCCGCCATGTCCGCGCCGAGGACCTAAACCGCGTGGGGGGGCAGTCGGGCGAGGGCGCGCATGAAGCGCGCCCACGCTCGGTCGTGCCCTTCGTCATTCAGCATCTCGACGATAGCGCGCGCCTCGACCCGTCCCCCTGAACTTCGAACACGGGCTGCGCCGCGCATTGCCAAGTTAACAATGAGCGCCCAGGCGCCAAGCTTTCTCCACATCCATGCCCGAATAATATGCAAATGTGCGTCTTCACTGCATAAATCCATCGGGGTCAGACGGAACTCCGGGGATGGTAGACAGCGAGGTTCGACTGCGATGAAGCGAGCACACAGAAAGCGACGAGCTTTCGCGGCATCATCTGCAGGCAATCGACGAAGGAACTCGAGTAATGGGTCTGCAACCAATCCTCGCCCTCTTCTCGCACCCCCTGTCCCCCCTCTCACGCTCCTCGAAGGCCTCCGGGCCAGCCTCGCGCAACTCTTCTGGCCTCCGCGCCAGCTCGCGCCAGCTCGAGGGGGGCGGCACGTTGCGCCGCGTCATCCCCATCACCGATGAGCGAGGCGCCGCGCTCGTCCTTCCCAGCGCGCTCGAGTCCAATATATGCAGTTTCTCCGACCTGTCTTCTGCTCAGCTGGTATTCGTCGATTGAAATCCAATCGCTCTTGGGAGACGTCGGAACCCCGCTGGGGCCGAAGCACTTCGACGAAATGGCCTGAGGAAGCTCACCAAACAACGCGCCCAGACGAATCAGCCCAGGCGGGCGCCCGCGGGGCATTACCACCAGCAGCTCATCCTCCTCCATGTCCTCTGATTCACTCGACTCCACCTTGTCATCTGTTTCACCAGACTCGTCCTCGCCCGCTTATTCCTCCTCCGCAAAGCCGCGCGCCGCGGCTTGAACCCGGGGCGCTCCTCGGACATCGGGCGCCGAGCATCACGCCTGCGCGCGCCAGCCCAATGCGAATACGAGCGCCCGTGGGGAGCGCACAGGTCGACACGCAGCGCAACGTCTGGCTCGCCACAATAATCGCGCGAAGTCACTGGCTGCAGGTGCGCTGGTTTCTGCTTCGCACCCTGCTTCACCTCCCTGAACATCGAGCAAGAGCAACCAAGCCGAAGACAAATGAAGACCTGCTCCACGCGCGCCACTTTCTCCGCGAGCACCACTGGGCCTTCCTTGGTCAACGGTCTTGTATGATCCGTCGGGGGCGGCCGATGGAATGGCGCACCTCCCCGAGGATCAGGCGGCTGGCGGGCCGGAGGAGCAGTCGAGCACATCTCCCCCGAGGGGAAGCGGACAAGCGCGCACGCGAAGTAGACATTACTGAACCTGGACACCCCGAGGCCCCCCCCGTTGGAGTGCTGGCGCTTCCTCGCCGGTGGAACGAGCCTGCGATGAGCTATCGTCTGCGCGTGGACGTGATCGGGGTCGTGCGCAACGAAGTCTCGAATGCTGAGATGGTAATGGATCTTACCAAAGCGATTGAAGTCAGGCCCGATCCACCCCTCAACATCATCATCGCCAGTATGGCGAACAGGGCTCGGCCTCGACCTGCCACCCCCCGGACTCGGGACATCGCCCCCCCCCCCCATCTAGGGGCATCGGGTTCATCGGTCCGCAGTGCGTGAAGTCCCCGGGGGAATGCTGCAGACAACGCTCGCCCACGTCGGCTCGCGCAGGAACGACGCTGTTCACGTGGAGCCCCGGCATCCGATCGCAACGGACCAGTGTGTTCACATCGGGTGGTACATGATACTCCCGGTAAAACTGGTCCGTTTCTAGCTCGAGGCCCCATCGAACATCGCTCACCCAAGTCAAGTTCTCATCTACGAAGGCGCGAAGGCGTTCAATGAGCATCTGTCGGCTTTCTCGAATATCTTGGATCTGCTCTCGCTGCCGAGGGCTGCGCAATGCCCGACGGGCCTCTCGCATCTGCACCTTGTTTTCGATCCTCGCGGGATCGCGGCCGCGGGGCACCGCGAGCCACCGCCGGACGGGCGGGCGGAGGAGATCATCTGTCTTGACTTCGCCCTAGCAACGGCGGGTTCCTCTCGCGCGCCCGCGCAGCTTCGCCTCGCCCGCGCGCGCGACACGAAGGAAACGAAACGACTTCCCGGTTGGGGGCCCCCGTTCCCCACTGCGATCCCACTCCCCAACTTCCGATCGACAGCACTGGCCCACAGTATTGCCATGGTCGACGCCCTGTTTTGCGCTGATTCTCTGTCTTGCCGACCACTGTCTCAAGAACCCCCTACCGTCCTCTGCCCATGGGCCCCTTGGACCGCCTAGAGGCATAGGGCCAACCAGGGGCGCTCGGGGAGCTCCCTTGGAACCCTCCAGTGGCCCTCTTGGGGCTCTCCGGGGAGCCCCCCGGGGCTGCGCAGAGCCCTTCTTAGGCGGCGGAGGTAGCGCAAGCCAACGAATGCACGCCCGGAGGTGACGTGCTGAGCGGCAGCGTTTTCCGGCGAACGCCTAAATACAACTTATTCACTGTATCCGATGATTGCATAATTGCTACATATTGCAATGCGTCGCAGCACAATGCCCCCCCCCCCCCCCTAACCCCCGAGGGGCCACGCCACATCCACCGACCCAACGATGGTGAGCCCCCTCTGGGCATCAAAACCCCCCTAACCGATGAAAAACGAATGATTTGGGGCCCGTGGCCCTCCCGGGGGCCCGAGAGGGCTTCAAAATAGCTCGCGGCGGGCTCTAGACGGCACGCGACGGCCCCGAGACGGCCCAAGATCGCCCCAAGAGGGCCCAAAAAGCGCCCAAGACGGCCTGAGGGCTCCCAGAGGAGCCCCATGAGCGCCTCCGCAAGCCCAAATCATTGATTTTCCGAAGGTGTTGGAGGACTTTCGCGTTCTCATTTTTTCTGTTCCCGACGGCCCAAGCAGCCTCTCAAATCTGCCCACGACGGCTCAAGAAACGCCCGAGAGGACCCCAAGACGGCCCCAGACTGGCTTTCGGGCCCCGACTAAACGAATGTCGACGCTGAGCCCTCACAGGCGCCCTGACTTTCTAGCTCCAACAAAACCAGCAGCGACGCAGAGCCCAGTCGGGCGTTCCGACTTCCGAAGCCGTGGGGGCGCGAGGCGGGGTCTGGGCTCGAGGAGCGCCCAGCCGCCGCCGATCCTGACCCTCGAACCGTCGGGCCTAAGCTTCGGCCCCGCCCGGCGGCGCCCCCGTCATGGACCCGGCCCTGAGCTGCTTCGAGGAGTCGAGCAACTGATGCTGCGCGCCAGCGTTGGAAGCCTCGACGCGCATCTGCATCGGCCCGCAGTCGCACGCGAACGAGATCCTAGAGCGGCGGACTTGCATGCAGAACGTCTCGTTGGCGATGGCCGGGTCGCCCTTCTTGAACTGGTCCATGTACTGGTTCAGCGCGGCGCGGTTGACGGCCCGATGCGCTCTCCCTGCTGAACGACCCTGCCAACCAGCGCTTGCCGAATATGCCGATGAGGGACGCCAAGCGCGTCCAGCTCGGGAATGGGCTGCTGCTCACGAAGCTGCTGCTGGTCGTCGCGACGGACGCAGTTGGCTTCGTCCACGTAGTACTTGACCGTCGCCCTCATGGCCTTGCACCAGGACTGCGCGAACGAGCGCGGGGAAAAGGGCCTTGATTAGCTCGACTGGGAAGCTTCTTCGCCTAGGCCCATGACATCGCTGGCGCTGAAGTCCGCGCGTTGCGTCGGCGTTTCGGAAGAGCTGGCTGAGCGCGTTCGAGACGCCCTGCTGGTGGAGCCCCTGCGGTGCCAGCTGCTGCTGAGGCCGCGGCGGCGGCGGCGGCCGCCGCCGCCTGGGCGCCCAGGCCATGCGCCAGCAAAGCGGGGCGGGCGTCGCGGGGGAGGCGCCCGCCGCGGCCTCGGCCCCCCGCTGGCCGGCGCCTCCCGCGGCGGCCCCGCGCGCCCCGGTCGCCGCTGCGAGACCGCGGCGCTACGTCGAGCGCTGCGGGCGGCTGGCTGAGGACACGAGACGCCAGGTCCATCCCACTCGGTCGAGACGAGGTCTGGCGGCGAGGGCGCGCGCGCCTCCCGAATGCGCCGCTGGAGCTCGGGGGGGGAAGCAAGCTGGTAGAACCGCCTCGAGCCCAGTGGCGTGCCATCGACGAATCCCTGGAACGTGGTCACTAAATCCTGGCAGATGGGGCAATGGAGGTCCTCGGGCTCTTGAGCGGGAGGTGCGCGGGGGCGCTGATTGCAAAGACATCGGCCATATCGTAGAGACTGAACAACATGACGCCCAGCGGTGACCTGACTCCTGAACGTGGACATGCAGCGCGGGCGTCGATTGGCGATGACTAACAGGCGTGCAGGAACTCGACGCTTATGATTCGGATGGTGACGCGGGTGAGCTGCGAGGGCCCAGCGACTGTAGAACGTCACGCCACGCTTGCCGCCCTCCCTGTCTGTCACCAGGCAACTCACAGACGCACTCCTGGAGGGGTTCGACAAAGGCGCCCGTCGTGCCCCCAGGGATGCCTCTGTTGGAGCCTCGGAGCTCAGCGACCTGCGATGGGAGACGGGCGAAGATATCCCTCGCTGCGCACGCGGCCAAGAAGTCCTCGCCTCCACGCGAGTAGCGAAGCGCCTGTACATCGCGCTCGGCTTGGAGCGCGCACTGGTCGGCAGTAGCGGCGACTCTGCCGCCCGCGCAGCAGGCGGGCCCCTCGCCCAAGCCCTCCAACGCGCCAAGAGGAACGGTGAGAGGCTGCGCGCTGTCTTCGGGGAACCTCGTAAATCTCTGCCACGGTCGTAGACGCCGCGCGAGAAGCTCTGATTTTCGAGTCGGCGATGCTACGGTGTTTGCCAGGCGGGCCCTTTCCGCGAGCGACCAATTCTTGGGCCCAGTGCCAGGCGGGGCCTCGGGGTCCAGGTTCTGGGCGTTTGTCTCGGAGCACAACTCGAGCGAACCCTATGGCGACGGCGCCCAAGTGCCACGGGCCCATCAAAGGCCGCTGCCAAGATCGCGCCCTTGAGCGCCATCCTCTCGAGGCGAATCGATGCGAAAGCCCCCAGAATCTTCCAGGTCTCCTCTGCGCCGCCCTCGCGGCCCCCACCCCCCTCTTGATCCCCGCCCCGCCCTCAACCGCAAGCTGCCCCATCCCCCCCGAGGAGAGAGCCCCAGACGACGCAACTCCAGGAAGGGGAACTGTCTTGGAAAGAAGGCCCCGAGAAGCCGCGCGGGCCCCAGGGCCAACCATGACGGGCATGCAATTCTCCATCTAAGTTTTGCGCGAAGCCGCCCCCCTCGGCCAGCTCCCGACGTCAGATGGCATTCGACTTGGGGGTTCTTGACTCCGCCTCCAGCGACTTCGGGCGAAGGAGGGAAGTCGCCTGATGGACGTCGCCAGCGCAGTCGCGCATCGAAGACGTCATGCACTCCGTCGGCGAGGGCGCATTCCATGACGCTGGCCGCGCGCGCCAGCGGGGCGCGCGCCTCCAGGGCCTCGCAGTAGACTGTGGCTTCGTCGCTGCTCAGCTGAACCCTCCAGGACTCGGCCAGTCGCAGGAAACCGCGCGCGATGAGCTCGCGGGCGCCCCCACCCCATCCCTGACCCACGTCGCGGCTGATATTGCCCAAACTGCTCCCCCGCCCTGATCTCCATCACTGCTTCTCGGTGCCTCGGATGCAGGAATGCTCGATCCTGCGGGCAGGACGCAACTGACGCCACTTCGCGAGCGAGGCGCGCGTGGTCCGTCGAGGGGGCGGCAGGGAAGCCCGAGCTGCTTGAGACGCCAACCGCTTTAGCAGCAGTATGAGCGTTTCGACGACATCGATGCGCAGCGCACCCGCGCGCGCGAGAGGTAGAGGCGGGCTCCGTGATCCAAGATAGAGCGCCCGATGCCACGCCTGCCCAAACGGACAAGGAACGTGCAAGTTTGCGTTCGAGGAACGCTTCAGTCCTGGCTTCCAAGTAGGGGGCCAGCGGCCCCCGTTTCACGTCCGCTGTCAGCTCTGGTAGGACGGCCTCTCTGATGTCATGGACGAGTTGTCCTCACGGAAGGCCGGGGTCCACGCGGTTCGTCTCGCGCTCCCAGGCGGCCTGCGAGGCCTCGAGCAGCCTCTCCAGTTCGCCCAAGATCGGCGCCCCAGTGCCGTCGAACTCGAGCAGTCGGGGGACCTGATCCTTTTTTCCCAGGCAGGGCCAGCACTGGGCCCAGGCGGCGCCTGAAGTTCCTGCCTGACTTGCCAGAGAAGCGGAGCATGATCGCGTGACTTGCAATCTGGGATGGCATGTAAGTCCCGCGTGGCGTTGCGGAGGGCCCTGCATCGCACGGTGGAGGCGAAGGCCTCCGACGGCGCGAAGCTATGATCTGGCGATCTCTGCGTGTCAACTCCGAAGTACGTGGGTCCAACAGGGAAGAAGGTGTCGATCGCGGCCATGCTCTCCATCGCCAGGAGCCGCCGCAGCTCGAGGGATACCTCGTTCTCGATGGCGCACGCGTAGGGCCCCAGGCGCTGCTGGTCCGCTGTGGGCGTGGCGATCGCGTGACCTGTGCGCCAGAGTCCGAAGCCGCAGTTGCAATATGTTCCGGTGGTGACAAACGAGCGCTCCTTGGCCTCTTGCACTGACTTGTGAAGCCAAGCTGCGAGGCGCTTGCCATGTCCGTCTCTAATGTTACAGGCCCATGCTGCTGCGTGGTGGAAAAGATGCCGCGAGGATGGTGACGTCGAATGGCCCAGACCGTATCCTCACCATGCCGCCACGTCCAGCGAGCTCTCCAGGAGGATGCCGCAAGTCCACGACGTGGCAAGGTCTGACGGCGCGAAATCGTAAAAGGATCGAGCAGCCCGCGCTCTTGTTGGTGCAGCGGCCTCTTTCCCACCCGAAATCGTAGACTGTGTGGTACTGTGTGTGACGCATCGTAATCGGCTGCCGTAGCTTCTGCCGCTGAGTCGTCGCGGGGCACCCGACGATGTCTGCAAATTTCAGCCTCTCGGACATATACTCGGCCCTCCACGTACCTATCATACGTTGAAGGTTTACAGCACGAAAATCAAGAGAGATATCAATATGATGGTAGTCGAAAGTGTGGGAAAAAATCTGGATGCGCCCCCCCTGGCTCGGGAGCGGTTGGGGAAACCTCCGACACGTGGGGGCGGCCCTGTGCGCGCGGGGGCCCGGGCAATGGGCTGGGAGTAGGGAGGAGGGAGGAGGAGGGAAGGAGAAGGAAGGAGGAAGAAAGGGAGGAAAAGGAGGGAGAACAGGAAGACGACAACAACGACGACGACGACGACGACGACGACGACGACGAACCCGATCACGACAACAACGACGACGACGATCACGACGACGACGACGACGACGACGACGACGACGACGACCACGACAACGACAACGACGACGATGACGACGACGACGACGACGACGACGACGACGACGACAACACGGCGACGACGACGGCGCTGGCGCCGGCGCGAACCAAGGCGGCAGCGGAGACGACTTCGACGAACGACCGCCTCTGGGGGGGTGGGGGGGCCGCCTCGCGCGCGCGCCCGCGCCGCCCGAGCAGGCCAGCGGCCACGAAGCCCAGAAGGGAGCCCAGCAGTGCCTGCGCCGAGCCTGGCAGCGGCCGCCGCCGCCAGCGCTGGTGGTGCCGTCATCGGCGTCGCCGCCAACGTGGTCGTCGCCGACGCCTCCTCCGCCTACCCCTTGGTCCTCGTCCTCCTCCTCCTCCTCCTCCTCCTCCTCCTCTCCCCTCCTCTCCTCTCCTCCTCCTCCTCCTCTAATGCGCCTCGCTCGTTTTCTCTCTCCTCCCTCCTCCTCCTCCTCCTCCTCCTCCTCCTCCTCCTCCTCCTCCCTCCTCCTTCCCTCCTTCCTCCTCCTCCTCCTCCCTCTCTTCTCTCTCCATCCTCCTCCTCCTCTTCCTCATCATCATCCTCCTCCTCTCCTCCTCATCCTCTCCTCCCCCTCCCTCCTCCTGCTCCCCGCCGGCTCATCTGCCTCCTCACTCCTGCCTCATCCCTTCTCCCCCTCCCTCCTCTCTCCTGCCTCTTCTTTCCCGTCCTCCACCTCCTCCTGGCTACCTCCTCTTCCTGCTCCTCCGCCTCCCTCCTCCTTCCCTCCCCCGCTCAGCTTTCCTCCCGGCTATCCCCCTCCTCTCCTCCTCCTCCCCTCCTCCCCTCCTCCTCCTCCTGCTCCTCCTCCTCCTCCGCCCTTCCTCCTCCTCTCCTCCCTCTCCTTCTCCTCCTCCCCTCCTCCTCCTCCTCCTCCTCCTCCTCCTCCCTCCCTCCTTCCCTCCTCCCGCTTCCTCCGCATCCTCCTCCTCCTCCTCCTCGTCCTCCTCCTCCTCCTCCTCCTCCTCCTCTCCTCCTCCTCCTGCCTCCTCTCCCTCCTCCTCCCCTCTCTCCTCCTCCTCATCTCCCTCATCATCATCATCATATCATCATCCTCATCAGCATCAATCATCATCATCATCATCATATCCCTCCTCCTCCTCCTCCGCCTCCGCCACCTCCTCCTCCACCTCCACCTCAACCCTCCTCTATCCTCCTCATCATCATCATCATCATCCTCCTCCTCATCCTCCTCATCCTCCTGTCCTCTCCTCCTCTCCTCTTCTCTCCTCTCCTCTCCTTCTCTCATATATCCTCCTCACCTCTCCTCTCATCCCCCTCTCCTCTCCTTCTCCTCTCCTCCTCTCCTCCTCTCCTCTCATCCTCCTCCCATTCTCCTCTCCTCCTCCGCTCCTCCTCTCCCTCCTCCTCCTCCTCTCCTCCCCTCCTCCTCTCCTCCTCCTCCTCCTCCTTCTCCTCCTCTTCTTCTTCTCTTTTCCTCCTCCTCTTCTCCTCTTCTCCTCTTCTCCTCTTCGCCTCTTCTCCTCTTCCCTCTTCACTTTTTTCGTTTTCCCTCTCGGCTGGCCGGCTCTCATTTTTTTCCCTTTCGGCCTCTGTGCGCCCAAGTTGCGAGGATGTCTCGAGTGGTGGCCCCCGAGCTTTGAGGATGTCTCGAGCGACGGCCCCCGACTTCTGAGGATGTCTCGAGCGAAGTCCCCGGAGTTGCGTGGATGTCTCGAGCGGCGGCGCTGGAGTTGTGAGGATGTCTCGAGCGGCGGCGCCGGAGTCGCGAGGATGTCTCGAGCGGTTTTTCCCCCTACACTTTTCCCCCCCCTCTCGACTGGCCCGCTCGCACTTGACTTTTTCCCCTTTCGGCCTCTGTGCGCCTGAATTGTGGGTATGTCTCGGTCGGTGGCCCCCGCATCGAGGATGCCACGAGCGACGGCCCCCTGTTGCGAGGATGTCTCGAGCGACTGGGGGACCTTGGGAAGCTTCTGCGAGGCCCCCGGGGAGCCCCCGGGAAGCCGGCCGCTGAGAGATCCTCGGCCCTGGGGCAGAGCCCCTGGATGTCACGAGCGACGGCCGCCTGTTGCGAGGATGTCTCAAACTGGGGGGCCTCGGGAAGCTTCTGGGAAGCCCCTGGGGAGCCCCTGGGGATTGGGAGGCCCATGACAGAGGCCTTCCTGCAATGCATTGCAATCGACAGCCGACCGCCCGCTGCCCGCCGGCCCCCCGAGCCCTTGTCCAACACAACACCCATGTGCTCAACAACCTCCGTCTCCAACACAACACCCATCTATTCAAGAGCTTCCCTCTCCAACACAACACCCATCTACTCCACAGCCTCCCACACCACCCTGCCTCCCACTCCAACACAACGCCCACATACTCAACAGCTTCCCTCTCCAACACAACACCCATCTACTCAACAACCTCCCTCTCCAACACAACGCTCGTGTGTTCCGCAGCCTCCGCTGCAAGAGATGCCTCTCAAGAGGTCGATTAAAGACCCAACCCCGCCCGCCGCACGCCGACCGTTGCCCGCCGACCGCCCGCCGCCCACCGCCCGCGGCCCCCGATGCCCTGTCCAACACAGCAGCCATGTACCCAACAGCCCCAACAACCTCCGTCCATCTACTCCACAGCTGCCCTCTCTGGCGCAACACCCATTTACTCAACAACCTCCCACACCCATCTGCTCAACAGTCCCCCTCTCCAACTCAACACCCATCATCAGCATCATCATCACCATCAGCATCATCATCATCATCATCATCATCATCATCATCATCATCATCATCAGTTTCACCATCATCATCGTCATCATCATCAGCAACATCAGCACCAGCATCATCACCATCACCATCACCATCTTCATCAGCATCATCATCATCATCCCCATCATCCCCCGCATCCTTCTCCTCCTCCTTCACCTCTCTCTTCCTCCTCCTCCACCTCCTCCTCCTCCTCCTCCTCCTCCTCCTCCTCCTCCTCCTCCTGCGTCTTGCTCCTCATGCTCGTGGCTGTAATGTTTGGATTGGGGAGGAGCCGCGCGCGCTGCCCCAAGGGGGGGGGGCGCCTCCCGCGCGCTCCCAGGCCGCCGACAAGTGGTTCCACGGCGGGAGGGGGCGGTGAAGGCTGTCGTCCTGGGGATCGCCGCCGGCGCCGTTCTCATTGCCGCCTTGCCGACCGTACGTCCATCTGCGTCCTCGTCCTCGACGTGGTCGTGCGACGGCGTCGTGGCCGCCGCCTCCTCGTCGTCGTCATCCATCATTCCCGTCGTCCGTTGTTATCGTCGTCGCCCTCCTCCACCTCTCCTGCTCCTCCTCCTCCTCCTCCTCCTCCTCCTCCTCCTCCTCCTCCTCATCATCATCATCATCATCATCATCATCATCATCATCATCATCATTATCATCATCATCATCATCATCATCATCATCATCATCATCATCATCATCAGCAGCAGCATCATCATCATCATCACCACCACCACCACCACCATCATCATCATCATCGTCAAAAGCACATCAACATCACCGTCGTCGTGTTCGTCGTCGTCATCATCCTCAGTATAATCATCATCATCACCACCACCACCATCATCATCATCATCATCATCATCATCATCATCAAAAACATAATCATAATCAGCAACACCATAATCATAATCATTAGCTCGTTCCTCATCCTCCTTGTCGCCATCTTCCTCCTCCTCAAAGAAGTCGTCGCCAACATCATCATATCATACGCCCTCCACACCGTTCTGCCGGCGGTTGGGTTTGCGGACGAGCGAAATTCACTCGTCAATGGCAAGATATCATCACCTACAGCATGGTCGTCATCATCGCTATCATCATCATCATCATCATCATCATCAGCAGCAGCAGCAGTATCATCATAATCATCAACAGCATCATCAGCATCATCATCCAGATCATAATCACAGTCGACATGATCAGAATCAGCCTCATCATCAGCATCATCATCCTTATCATAATTGTCGTAGTCATCATCATCATCATCATCATCATCATCATCATCATCATCATCATCATCATCACCATCATCATCATCATCATCATCATCATCATCATGGTCGTCATCATCATCAACATCATCATCGTCATCATCACCAGAAGTATCAGTATCATCATCATCATCATCATCAGCAGCAGCATCATCAGCAGCAGCAGCACCATCAGCATCATCGACATCACGATCGAAATTATCGCCACCAACATCATCTCCGACATCCGCATTAGCCCTATCATCATCGTCAGCAGCACCACCTGTATCATCATCATGATCATCATCAGCAGCAGCAGCATCATCACCGACATCATAAGCATTATCATCATCAGCATCATTATCGTCATCATCATCATCAGAATTGTCATCATCATCAGCATCATCACCAGGATCATCATCGTAATCACCACTAGCATCATCAGAAAAAAACGAAAGTCATCATCATCAGCAGAATCATCAGCAGCATGAAAAAAATACCCATCATCAACATCATCACCACCATCATCATCATGTTCATCATCATCAGTATCACCACCATCATCACCATCATCATCAGCATCATCCCCAACAACATCAGAATCAGCATCGTCGTTATCATCAGTATCATCATCATCCGCATCATCACCATCAGAATCATCATCATGATCATCATGATCACCACCATGACCATCACCATCACCATCATCATCATCATCATCATCATCATCATCACCATCATCATCATCATCAGCATCATCACCATGAACATTCATCATTATCGTTGTCCGCCCCCTCCTCCTCCTCCTCCGACTGTTCACCTCCATCATCATCGGCATCGTCATTGTCATCGTCATCATTGTCGTCATCCCCCTAATCATCATCAGCAGCATCATCATAAGCATGAGCAACAGTATCGACACCATCATCGCAATCATCATCATCATCAGCATCATCATCATCCGTAGCCTCATCATCCTCAATCTCGTTCATCGTAATCAGCATCATCACCAGAATCGTCACCTCATCATCATCGTTGTTATCGTCACCCTCATCATCATCATCACCATCATCATCAACAGCAGCATCGCCATCACCGTGATCATCATCAGCATCACCATCATCACCATCGTCATAAGCATCATCATCATGATCATCATCGACAGCAGCATCAGCACCATCATCATCATCATCATCAGCAGCATCAGCATCAGCATCAGCATCATCATCATCATCATCATCATCATCATCATCATCATCCTCATCCGCGTCAGCATCAGCATAAACATTCGCCTCAGACTCAGCATCAGCATCATCATCGCCATCGTCAGCATCAGAATCGTCGCCGTCGTCATCGGCATCACCGTCAGCCCCACTAGCCCTGTAATCATCATCTCTATCATCATCATCAGTAGCATCATCATCAGCATCATCACAATCATATCTACCATCATCATCATCATCCTCAGCATCGCCATCATCAGCCTCATGAGCACCCTCATCACCATCAGCAGTATCATCATTAGCATCAACATCGTCATCGTCATCATGACGACCAGCATTGCCGTCATAAGCCTCAACATTAGCATCATAATCGTCAGCTTCATGACCAGCAGCATCACAATCATCATCAGCAGCAGCATCACCAGCATCAGCATCAGCCTTACAATCATCCCCCTCCTCCGCCTCCTCCACCTCCTCCTCTTCATCCGCCTAATCGTCATCAGCCTCATGGCCCTCAACACCCTTCATCGTTACCAGCAGCATCATCAGCCGCATGATCACACTCATCACCAGCGTCGTCATCATCATCATCATCATCATCATCATCATCATCATCATCATCATCATCATCATCATCATCATCATCATGATGACCAGCATCAACAGCATCATCGGTATCATCAGTATCATCATCAGCATCATTTGCATCGTCAGCATCAACATCGTCATTAACATCGTAGGTATCGTAATCATATGCATCATCAGCATCATCATTTGCATCATCATCATCATCATCATCATCATCATCATCATCATCATCGTCAGGTCATCATCAGCAGCATCGTCATCATCAGCGTGATCATCATCAGCATCATCCTCGTTGCCCTCCTCCTCCGCATAATCATCATCAGAATCATCACCAAGCCAGCAACATCGTCATCGCCATCGCCATCGTCATCGTCAACACCATCATCATAATCATCATCGCTAACAACATCGTCGTCGTCACCATCATTATCAGCAGCATCATCATGATCACCATCATCAGCAGCATCATCATTAGAATCATCCTCATCACCACCATCACCTTCATCATCATCATCATCATCATCATCATCAGCATCAGCATCATCATCATCATCATCATCATCATCTTTAGCAGCATCATCAGCCCCATACACTATGAGCTCAATATTGTCCGCCCCATATTTCACAAATCCCCATCCTGCCCGCGTCGATTCTGGCCGAAACCAAGACTTCTGACACGCACCGTCGGTGAAGATGTTTCCTGTGACGCTCTCCAGGGAGTCGTACTCAACATGCCATCTCTGACTGTCATCACGCCTCAGCAAAGGGTGGGAAGCATGACCTTGGTGCAAGACCTCTTGTCCAGAACCAGGAGCTTTCCCTCGCAGCGGGCAGACCCCGCACGCCAATACTGCCTGTAGCCTCTGCGCGCTGCCGTGCTCGCCGAGGACATTCCCAAGCAGTATGATAATCAGCACATTGCTCATGCGCGCAGTGTGTACAGCACGAAGTAGGGACATAGCCAGGAGGAGGGGGAGGAGGAGGAGGCGGAGGATGAGGAGGAGGAGGAGGACGCAAGGAGGTGGAAGATGAGGAGGTGGAAGGAGGAGGAGAGAGGAGGCCTCATAGGAGGAGCAGCAGCAGCAGGATCAGCAGCAGGAGCGGCGTCGGCGGCGGGCTGTCCTGCTGCACCGCGGCGGGGGCCTCCGCATCGGAGCGGTCGGCCTCTCGGGCACTCTCCTGCCCCTCCCGGTGGCATCCCTCCTCCTCCTTCTCCTCCTCCTCCATAATGGAACTATCTCGCCCATGGTGGGGTCCGGGAAATGGCCGGCCCCCCTCAGCGCTCTGGTTTTTAATACACAAGATTTCCCGCGAACGGCTTCTCGCTTGGTATTTTTCCCAACCCTCCTTTGATGGGTATGCGTTTTGAATGGCACACTGTGGTCGCGTCCCTCCTCCTCCTCCTCCCGCCTCCCGCCTCCTCATGCCCTCTCTTCGCCGACCCTGGGGGGCTGCGATCTGCGAAACTGTCGCCACTTTCGAGGGCTGCTGGTGGGTCCTGCGGAGTGAGGCACCGCGCGGACCTGAGCGGGACCTCGCCGTCCCTGGGGGGCTGCGATCTGCGAAACTGTCGCCACTTTCGAGGGCTGCTGGTGGGTCCTGCGGAGTGAGGCACCGCGCGGACCTGAACGGGACCTCGCCGTCCCTGGGGGGCTGCGATCTGCGAAACTGTCGCCACTTTCGAGGGCTGCTGGTGGGTCCTGCGGAGTGAGGCACCGCGCGGACCTGAGCGGGACCTCGCCGTCCCTGGGGGGCTGCGATCTGCGAAAATGTCGCCACTTTCGAGGGCTGCTGGTGGGTCCCTGCGGAGTGAGGCACCGCGCGGACCTGAGCGGGACCTCGCCGTCCCTGGGGGGCTGCGATCTGCGAAACTGTCGCCATTTCGGGGCGTCCTGCCTTGAGCGGGACCTCGCCGGGGGGCTGCGATCTGCGAAACTGTCGCCACTTTCGAGGGCTGCTGGTGGGTCCTGCGGAGTGAGGCACCGCGCGGACCTGAGCGGGACCTCGCCGTCCCTGGGGGGCTGCGATCTGCGACCGCGAGGAAGCTGAGCCGACGATCTGTCGCCACTTTCGAGGCTGCCTGCGGAGTCCTGAGCGGGAGCGATCTGCGGCCACTTTCGAGGGCTGCTGGTGGGTCCTGCGGAGTGAGGCACAACGCAGACCTGAGCGGGACCTCGCCGTCCCTGGGGGGCTGCGATCTGCGAAACTGTCGCCACTTTCGAGGGCTGCTGGTGGGTCCTGCGGAGTGAGGCACCTCGCGGACCTGAGCGGGACCTCGCCGTCCCTGGGGGGCTGCGATCTGCGAAGCTGTCGCCACTTTCGAGGGCTGCTGGTGGGTCCTGCGGAGTGAGGCACCGCGCGGACCTGAGCGGGACCTCGCCGTCCCTGGGGGGCTGCGATCTGCGAAATTGTCGCCACTTACCAGGCAGATCTGAGCGGGACATCGCAATCCTTGGGGGGCTTCGAGCCTCACGAATGCCGCTCGCAGAAGTATATGCGCCCATGTCACGTCATCACCTCCGTGTAACGTCTCCCAAGCTACTCATGCCCCGCATTGCGCAGGAGTTGGGTACGTCGCCAGGGTAATTTCGAAATGATGCTCTCGTTGAAGCGCTGGCCTGATTTTCGGGCTACTGCTCGTTCCAAATCGTACTCTCGCTGCAACGCTGGCCTCATTTCCGAGCTTCCGCTCATTCCGAATCGTGCTCCCGCTGCAGCGTTGGCGTCATTATTTCCAGCGCCATGCCACCGCCACGACCTGGTTTCCGATCATTCCAAGGAAGCTCCAAAATCTCGAAAATGCCCCCCCCCCCCCGAAAAAACCATCGGAAGTGATTACACATTCGGTGCCGGTTCGTTGATTTTCTGCGCCGCAGAAGCCCCCCCACTGTGAGGCGTCGCCACGCCATGCTATGTCAGGCTACGCGTCCTCATTTCCGCGCTTCCACGCTTGGGTTTTCTTTCGAAATGCTGCTCTCGCTGAAGCGCTGGCCTACTTTTCGGGCTACCGCTCGTTCCGAATCGTGCTCCCGCTGCAGCGCTGGCCTCATTCCGCACTTCCGCTCGTTCCGAATCGTGCTCCCGCTGCAGCGTTGGCGTCATTATTTCCAGCGCCATGCCACGGCATGGTTTTCAGTCCTTCCAAATGGCTCAAAAAGTGAAACTGAATTCGATTGCGGTAAAATCTGGATCCTGTTCGGGCAACCCGCGAACACTCCACGTTGGTGTTCGACAAAGACGAGGAGGGGCCAGCAGGTGGCCCTACATGTGCAGGCCCACCAATCACCATCCTTACCCAGACCAATGCAAGGTGCACGCTGCGCCAAAATATTAGACCATAGGCGGGAGTCCCGCAATCATCCTGCATTGTAATTTGACAAGGATGATGGGGGTGCCCTGGCCCGCGCGGCGCACCTCGCGGGCGTCGCGCACATGGCTGGCATCTGCATTGTTTTCCGATGGCTGTCGATGGCAGCCCCTGTCCATGCTGAGACTCGGGTGCTACTTGTGTGTTGGGAGGGCGGGTGGGAGTGGGCGAGACGGATTGCGGATTCTGGGTAGTTTGATCACTGCTCCTCATGATGGCCACTCCGCCGCGATTGTTCTTTGGCTTTCGATGGGGATGGCGGAGCCGACATGCTTCTCGATGTGCGGGGGCGCACCTGGCACACTCTGCGCGTGCCCCGAACGTGGCGCACCTGGCGTGGCTGGAGCATGCGGCACACTTGGCGCACGTGGAGCACATGGCGCATCTGGCGCGCCACGCGTGCCTGGCACGCTTGGGCCCAAGGGGCGCCTGGTGCGCGTGGCGCGCCCGCCGCGCGTGGCGGGCGCACCTCGCCCCAGCGTCGCGCACCTGGAACACGTATTGGTTTCCAGTATCTGCTCATCCAAAGACGACCGGTGAGTATGCTGAGACTCAAGTAATACATATGTGCTGGGAGGGCGGGCGGGAGTGAGCCAAACAGTTTGCGTCTGGGAGAGGTGTCTTGACCCCTTCCCCTGCCCCTGGGCGTCCCGCGAATTGTCAGAGGGCCCCAGATAACCCAAGGTGGGCCCAAGAGGGCCCCAGATAGACCAAGATAGCCTCCCAGACGGTCCAAGATAGCGTAAGATCGCTCAAGATGGCTTCCAACGTACTCCTGGAGGTGCCAAAAACGCTCCAAGACAGGTCCAAGGCTTTAGTGGCTCCCGGTACGCACCTACCAGGCCAAAATCCTTCCATAGTCCGAAAGGAATCTATCAATTTGACCGTCTCGCCCGTTCGCTTCCGATGGCCTTCCGAGGCCTCAAGATACCTCCAAGAGCTCCAAGAGGGCCCACGAGAGACCCAAGAGGGCCAACGAGGGCTCCAAGACAGCCCCAAGAGCGCCCAAGAGCGTTCCATGAACGCCCCGAGAAAGCCCCAAGAGAGCCCCGAGAGTTGATTTTACGGGCTCTGGAGGGGCAACGCCAAGAAGGCATCCAAGGTCCCCAGGAAGGCCACGAGGAGGCCCCAAGAAGCCCCCACGGGGCCCTCAAGAGGCCCCCAAGAGGCCAGCAAGAAGCCCCAAGAGGCCCAAGAGCCCCCAAGAGTCCCCAAAGACGCCCTAAGAGGCCACCAAGAGCCCCAGACGACTGCGAGAGGCATCCAAGAGGGATCGAATTCACTGAGGTTCCCCGAGGTATCCAAATGACGCCACGCTCCCCCGAGAAGGCCAGCTCCCCTAGGCATCGTTCCTGGATGGGCTGGTGGGGATACGCAATGCGTCAAAGATTTGAAGGCGAATGCAGCCGTGGCCACGAGAGGCCCCGGCAGAGCCCAAAAACGCGGAGGCACCTCGAACCTCGAAGTTCGACGAGACGAGGCGCCCGACTACGACGTCGGGAGCAGGGGACTGCCCCGGGAGCAGGGGGCTGCCCTGGGACCAGGGGGCTGCCCTGGGAGCATGGGGCTGCCCTGGGACCAGGCCAGGGGGCTGCCCTGGGATCGTAGGGAAGAGATGCCAACGCTGCGGAGCTGCGACAAACCCCATCGGAGCCTCTTGGAGCCCTCTTGCAGAAAATGTTGAGGGCTTCTCTAGTTGTACTTTTAAAAACAAAAAACAACAGTTGACCCCGATCGCTCGATAACTGCGTGCTCCGCAGGAGGAGACCCTGCCCCTCCTGGGAATTGCGCCCACAGGGGGGCCACTGACACTGACCCAGCGGCCTCTGGAGCGATCGTGGGTGCGTGTGCTGCCAGGGGAGGCTCCGATGCCTCACGGCGCAAACGAGGCACCAACTTGCTCAGGAGGGGGGCAGGATAATAATCTTGAAGGATCCTTGAGGCCTGGCAAAGCTTCAGGTTGCGCACAGACAGCCTCCCCCGGGTAGTCCCAGCTGGCCTCAACTCGGGGGCGCTCAAACCTGGATCGGGGGAGGTGCCCTCCCCAAAATGCGGCCGGTGCCGCTTCGCCCGGCGGCGGAAATTTGCGATTTCCAATGGAAACGGAACCCGTCGCCACTCCACGCCCTCTCGATCCATGCTTGCGATCGCCTGGTCAACAGGCCACCGGAGCAGCCCCCGCTGGCCTCCAGAGCCTTCCCGAACAGTCCGGGGCGGTCTCGACGCCCCGGCGCCGCCTCCTGCGGCGCCCGTGGGCCGCTCCGTGCCCCGGGGGTTGGGGCGTCGAGGGACTCCCCGGACTGCTCGGGGGGCCCGTCGAGGCCAACTGGGCAATCTCGGGTGGCCCGTGGAGGCCCGCCAGGGCCCGCCTGGGGGGGGCTGCCGGCGCGCAGCCCGAGGCCTTCCCCTCGGGGCCCGTTCGGGGCCGCCACTTTGGAGCTGCGCGGGGCGACGGCTCCAGGGACCTATACGTTGCCCACTCCTTTCCGGGTCACAACTCGCGGCTCGGGCGGCCGCTCGGGACGATCCAGGCACGCCCGCAACGCCCTCGGCCAGGCAAAGCTGCTGGGAAGCACCCCGAGGCTGGACAACCGCCGAAAACGGCCGGAAACCTCGAACCAACTTTTCATGCTGAGTCCGTCCTAGAAGGCCCCAGGGCCCGGGAAAACCAAGGTGCCTGTATGGGGCCGCCAGCTTGGGACCGCGCTGCGCCACGGCGCCCGGGACGAGGACGGCGCGCCTCCGCGTGCGGGTCCTCCGCGGCCGCTGCGGCCGCCGCGCCCTCCTCGGCGCCCTCGGGCGCCCTCGGCAGCAACGACGCCTCTGCGGGTGCGGAGCGCGTGCGGGGCGGGCGCGGAGAGGGGGGGGGTCGTGTCCCTCGGAGGCGCTCTGGATGGCGCTCGAGCGGGTCGGCTTCCAGAACCCAGTGGTCCGACGCTCTCACCCTCTGGGCCGCCTGGAAAGCTTCTCGTCGCCGCGGATGGATCCGCCTCGAGGTACTGGTCAAGCGCACCCGAGGGCACGTCCGGGGGCCTGCTTTGAGGGGGGAGGATGGGCCGACGGAGGAGGAGGAGGAGGAGGAAAAGAGGAAGAGCGAGCAGGGAGGGAGTAGGAAGGAAGAGGAATCCCAGCACCCATTAGGGCGTGAGTGGTTAGAACTTTTCCTCTTCCAACCCCATTTTTTCCCCCCTGGGGGGCTCCACCTACCCCTTCTCCCTGGGTCTGGAGACGGGGGTGGCGAGGGGTCGAAACATCCCAAACGGCCTCGGCGAGAACGCCTGAATCGGTGATGTCATCAACGTTTTGTGCCAATTTTGGTATCGTGGAGGCTGGGGGTGGGGTGGGGGGGGGGGCGCATATTAAGTACCCCATCGTTTTGTGGCCGATCACCTCCAAGATGGCCCTAAGACGGAACCCGATGCTCCCAAAGATGCCCCAAGAAGCACCCAGGAGGCCCCAACAGGCCTTCAAGATGCCCCCTGGACGCTCCGAAGAGACCCCCAAGAGGCCCGAAGAGGCTCCCCCGAGGCACCCCAAGAAGCTTCAAGAGGCCCCGGGGACTGCCAAGAGGCCCCCAAGACGCCCCAACAGGCCAATAAGAAGCCCTTCAGAGGCATCCGACGAGACACCGAGAAGCATGCAAGAGGCATCTGGCCTTTCTATTCGCCTTCCTGTACACACACACACAGACACACAGACACACACACACACACACACACACACACACACACACACGCAGCGAACCCGAGCCACCGAAAAGGCCGACGCTTAGATGCGCGCTAAGGCACAAATAGACCGCCCGCGCTCGAGGTGCGCGGGGAGAAAAGAGAGAGAGAGAGAGAGAGAGACAGAGAAAGAGAGAGAGAGAGAGAGAGAAGAAAAAAAAAAAAGGGAGAGAGAGCGCGCCCAACCCAGTTTCCGCGTTCCTGCGCTGCGCAGCGCGGCATTGAGGGGAAGGGAGGGAGCGCCCATACCAAGGAACCACCACATCCCAACATCCTCCATATCTGGATTTCCTCCGGGGACCCCCTTGAAGATTCGGCCACGGCCAGCTAGCCGCGCCAATTCACACCGAGCTCCAACCTGCCTCTCACCAGCGGTTGCGGCGGGGACCCACTGGTTCGGAGGGAGGGAACAAGCGGGTCCTCCGAGCTCCCCCATCCAATCTGAGCCCCCATGCCTCCACCGCCGCCCCCCGGAGGAAGGGAGAGGGGGGATGGGAAGGACGAAGAAGAATTCTCCGATTCCAGAGCTCTGGGCTACCTGTAGGCGCCCGGCCGCGAGGCCCTGCTGCTTCGGCCACACGTCGCGGCCCCTCCGTCCTTAGCACACCCCCCATCAATTCCCCACCCGCAAGTGGCATGCTAGACGCTGAAAGGCGGGGAAGCAGAGGGGGGCCGGGGGGGGGCACGGCGGAGGAACAAGACGGGGATTTGAGATAATGAGGGAAGTACATAAAGCTCACTGCGTGCCCCCCCCCTCTGCCACTGCATGCCCTGCTTGCTGAGACCGACCGTACCAGCGTTACACAGCAGGGGCTTGCTGCGCACAGCAACTTGACATGCCGCACGGAGGCGGAGGGAGAGCCTCGCTCAGAAGCCTGTCTGTCACTTGTTCAGAAACCTTCTGCGTCTGGCCTCAAACCTGGCCTTCTTCAGGAGCGGCTCTCTTTCACGATCCAACTCTCTGGTTCGCGCAGTAGGTTCTGCAACTTCGCGCGCTGCCCGTTTACACTGGTCTGCCCTCGCTGTCTCCATTTTCAGCTGATCCCTCTCTGCTGCATCTTCAGGTGCACCCGCGGACATGGAAACGCGTTTTTGACCTGGGGCCCACTGTGCTCGCCTTTCGCCTGGGAGTTCTCGCGAAGCGGAAAATAAGCGTCGTGATGCTGATTCTTCTGATGCATGGCGATGCCCTCTGTGCAACCCTTACCCCGGATGCACAACATCACTTCTTTGCTCTGTTCTGCGCCTCGCTGTTCTTTACACTTCCTCCGGGCTAAGGCGCTGCCTTTCATCCTTGCCGATGACATGGTCACCCTTAGGCTCGCCTCCAGCGGGCAAACGGGGCCAGCCGCACCAAGGATTTCAGACTCCGTCACCTGCGGGTCCACTGTCTCGTCGTAGGCAGTCTCTGCGCGTGTGGCCTCGAAACCTGGAAGGCGAGATGTTGGTACACCCCACGCAAGCTTCGCTCCTCGCCCCTGCGTTGGCTGCCGTCGATGGTGCATGCGACGGGCGCCATTATGCGCGGACGTCCCAGAGCACGCTTCTGAGGTCAATGAGCTTGTCCTGCGCAACTTGGAGCTGATATGCCAGAACCTCCTGAGCCGTGGAGGCCTGGCTGGGCTGGTCCCCAGCCCTTCCTATGAGCGTGCGCCAATCTGCTGTTCACTGCTGATGTCTCCGATGAAGCGGGGCACCACTAGCGAAGTTGTCCCTTGGATATTTGATTCCATTTCACCAATGACGTTGCCCGCAAACTTCTCAACTTATGCACTCGAAATGTGACGAACGATGAGAAATGCATGACTGGCATGACGGAGTCGCCTCGCCGTTCTAGAAGAAACGACGCCTTGCTAACGAAGTTTGCGCCCTGCTTGCTCGAAAACCTTCGGACTGCATTCCCGTGAGATGGGCGAGACATCGGAAAAGATCGCCATGGAGATCGAAAACAAGCCCGTGTTGGGGAACCGACACGGGAGAGAAGAAATGAATATGCAATACTGCTGTGCCCCGCCTGGCCCAAGGCTGGGGGCCTTGGGTCTTGAGCCAAAAATGGCTACGAACCGCCTAATCCTCCTCTTCCTCCCTCCTCCCGCCTCCCTCCTCCCTCCTCTCCCTCCCCTCTTCATATTGTTCTTCCTCCTCCTCCTCCTCCTCCTCCTCCTCCTCCTCCTCCTCCTCCTCCTCCTCCTCCTCCTCCTCCTCCTCCTCCTCCTCCTCCTCCTCCTCCTTCCTCCTCCTCCTCCTCCCCCTCCCCCTCCCCCTCCTCCTCCCCCCCCTCCCCCTCCCCCTCCCCCGCCTCCTCCTCCTCCTCCTCCTCCTCCGCCTCCTCCTCCTCCTCCCCTCCTCCTCCTCCTCCCCCTCCTCCTCCTCCTCCTCCTCCTCGTCCTCCTCCTCCTCCTCCTCCTCCTCCTCCTCCTCCTCCTCCTCCTCCTCCTCCTCGTCCTCGTCCTCGTCCTCCTCCTCCTCCTCCTCCTCCCTCCTCCTCCTCCTCCTCCTCCTCCTCCTCCTCCACCTCCTCCTCCTCCTCCTCCTCCTCCTCCTCCTCCTCCTCCTCCTCTCCTCCCTCCTCCTCCTCCTCCTCCTCCTCCTCCTCCTCCTCCTCTCCCTCTGGTTATTCCTCAATCCTCCCCCTCTTGGGGTAAGACGGTTCCCCAACCTTTCTTCCACTGCGTGCTGCCCGACATGCCTGATCAGGACAACTCGCGTGGGCAGCGTTTCTGTATGGGCCGGCGGAGTTACTTTTTTCCTCGCGGGCGCAAGCGGAAGCGCAGGCGCCGAGTTGAAAGGTCCGGGCCACGGGCCGATCAAATTAGCAACGCGCGAGCCGAAACGCACAGCGACCGAGCCCGGAATCAGAACCTCCGCCGGTGGGGCAGCTGGCTGCGGCTGAGCTGGCTGAGCTGACTGCAAGCGGCCAGGGTAGCTGATGCACACGTGGGGGGGAATTGAATCCTGCACGCTAGGAGATGTCGTGACCTGGCCGGCGGGGTTACGCGAAGCGTCTACCCACAAGTTCGGCGGGAGTCTACCTGGGAAGCAGCCGAGCCCAAATCAAGCCTGGGATCGACGGAGGGCTTCCTCACGTCGCTTCCTGCCCTCGTCGCAGGCCGCCGCCGCTAACGGGGTCCAGCGAAGAGGAGCGAGGAGAAGGGAGAAGGAGCGAGGAGCGAGGAGGAGCGAGAAGGTGCGAGAAGGAGCGAGCAGCGAGAAGGAGAGAAGGAGGACGAGGAGGAGCGAAGAGGGAGGAGGAGGAGGGAGGGATGAGGAAAAAGGAGGAAGAAGGAGGGAGAGCAAGGATGAGGAACGAGAACGAAAGAGGACAGAGGAGAGAGGAGGAGGGGGAGGAGGAGGAGAAGGAGAAGAAGGAGGAGAAGGAGGAGGGGGCGAAAGGGGCTGAGGAGGAGGAGGAGGAGGGGGAGGAGGGAAGGGAGGAGGAGGAGGAGGAGGAGGAGGAGGAGGAGAAGAGGGAAGATGCAGAGATCGTCGCAAATTATAAGGGAGGAGGGGGAGGAGTAGAGGGAGGACGGTGCTTAGATCTCTAGAGGCATCCGGGGACTTCCACGGGCCTCCAGCGCGGCACCCTGGTAGAACCTACGGCACGTCGATGTAGATGCGCATGCACAAACAACGACAGCCAGCGTGGACCCCAAGGGGAAGCTACTGCATTGTGAATGCGCAGGCTATGTGGGGTAAGCTGTGTGGGGTGAGCTATGTGATGCAAGCTGTGTGGTGAAAGCTACGTGGTGAGGCGGCGACGCGGCGGACACTGGCGGCAACGTGGCGAAACCTCGGCGGGCCCGCTGAGAGGACGGGCGGGAGCGAGGCGGCAACAGGCGGCAGCTTGGCAAATCTCGGCAGACCCCCCAAACGCAGTGGGCGGCACGAGGCGGCAACGGGCGAAACTTCGGCGTGCCTACCACATGTCTTAGCAGCACAAGTAGGAACCCTCAAGTGCAAGCACTACCCTAGCAGCGACAACCAGAGGCTGGTCAAGACTGTTCTCTCTCGGTTGCTCGCGTGGCACTAAACACGTATACCCCGAACCCTCGATAGCCGCTCTCTTCGTCTTCGATCGTGCCCCATTTGCGGTATATCAGGGAAAAGGGAAAGGTAGAGAGCTAGGAACGGAGGAGGAAACGGGAAAGGAGGGGGGCAAGAGGGAGGGAGGATGGAGGGCAGGAGGCAGAGGAGAGAGGAGGAGGAGCAGTAATGTTGGCAAGGGGGCCCTGACTGGCGGGTCGGGCGGGTCGGCCCTAAGTGGCGGGTCGGGCAGGCAGACCCCACCGAGCGGGTCGGGCGGGCGAGACATGTAAGCGGGCGGGAGCGCTTCCAAGCACGCGGACGGGCGAGCCTTAACGGGCAGATTGGGTGGGCGGCCCCTAACGGGCGGACAATCTCGCAATGTACAGCTGGGTTAACAGCCTCTTGCGGGTGCGTAACGACCGTCTGCGCCACAAGGGCGATGCCACACCTACACTAGCTGGCCCTTCCGGCAGAACTTGGAGAGGATATCGCACGCTGTGCTCACCAGGAACACAACGCCAGAGCAGACGAACTGGCGTCCTCGGCGATAGCGACGCGGACGAACCATCGTCATTTTGCGCACGAGCTGCTGCTCTCACAGGCCCGTCCCTGGCGCCTGTCGTGCGCTCGATCGACCGCTGGAAAAGGGATGCCCACGCGGCAGCCGCCCCTTTCATCACTACACATAGTGCCCATGATCATACATCTGTCACAGCTCAAGACAGATCGTCTTATATCCCGGGCTCACCGAGAAACACTGCGACAGCGACTGCAATAATCACCCTGGTCGAGGTCATGTCAAGCAGCATCAACACCATGTGCACTCTGAGGAGACCGTGGCACCAAATGAAAACCGCGTGGCAAAAACAACTCCAATTGTGATAGCACCGCAACCAAGCCGGAGAAGCGTGCACACATAGATCGGAAGCTTGCAATTGCGAACGTTGACGTTCGGGCCACGATGGTGCCATAAACAGTCTTATTATTGTCATGATTCATCATCGTCATCAGCAGCAGCAGCCGCATCATCCTCAGCATTTTCACATCCTCATCCTCATCCTCATCATCGTCATCAGCATCATCATCAGCATCATCATCCGCATCATCATCATGATCAGCACCATCATCACCACCATGAGCAACAGCAGCATCATCAACATCAGCATCATCAACAGTACCATCAGCATCGTCCTCGCTATCATCAGCATCATAAGCATCATCACAACAAGCACAATCGTCATCGACATCATCAGCATGATCAGCATCATCGCCAGCGTCAGCATCATCAATGACATCATCAGATTCACCATCAGTGCCATCAAAAAACAGCAACATCATCGTCATCCTCATCATCATCATCCTCAGCATCATCATCGTCATCATCATCAGCAGCATCGTCACCCTGATCGTCATGAACATCATCATCATCATAACTGGCATCCGCATTGTGATCCTTAGCATCCTTCCAATGATCAGCATCATCTGCATCGTGATCTGGATTATATCAGACTCGGCATCAGCATATCATAACCACCATCCCCATAATACCATCACACCACCGCCAACATCTGCATCAGCAGCAACATCAGCAGCATCATCACTAGCACCAGCCAACTCACCATCATCCTCATCATGAGCAGCAGCAGCAGCATCAGCAACAGCAGCATCAGCATAATTATCCGCCGACACCAGGGAGAGTGAGAAGCGTGCCCTCGAAGCCCACCCTACGAGAACGAAGTCCTTCGAACCCCCGCACACGATAAATCCGCCGACCCCCAGAGGCGTGCGCGGACGACCTTGACAACAAACGTGCATCCGCCCAAGCCACCACTATTTCGAGTTATGTTCGCTCCCCCCCATTCCGGAACCCACCGACGCCCCCCTCCTGGCTTCGGCATCCCCACCCGACGGAACCTCTGTTTCGCCGCCCCCCTCCTGGCCTCGGCATCCCCACCCCACGGAACCTCTGTTCTTGGGGCCCCCCACCCCGCAATTTTTCGCCCGGAACCCACCGACGACCCCCTCTTGGCCTCGGCATCCTCACCCCGAACCTCTGTTCTTGGAACCCCCCACCCCACAATCTAACCCACCGACGCCCCCCTCCTGGCCTCGGCATCCCACACCACGGAACCCCTGTTCTTGGGACCCCCACCCCACAATTTTTCGCCCGAGAAACCAGAGACGCCCCCATCCCGTCCCGGCCTCGGCATCCCCACCCCGTAGAAACTCTGTTCTAGGGACCCCCCATAAATTCTCGCCGCCCTCCTCTTGGGCTCGGCACACCCACCCCGCAGAACCTCTGTTCCTGGGGCCCCCCAACCAACAATTTCTCGCCCGGAACTAGCCGACGCCCCCCTCCTGGCCTCGGCACTTCCGCTTCACAGAACCACTGGGGCCCCCCACCCGACAATTTCGCTCCCGGAACCTACCGACGCCCCCCTCCTGGCCTCGGCATCCCCACCCCACGAACGCTTGTTCTTGGGACCCCCCACCCCACAATTTCTCGCCCAGAACCCACCGACGCCCCCTCCTGGTCTCGGCATCCCCACCCCGTAGAACCTCTGTTCTTGGGACCCCCCACCCCACAATTGCACACCTGGAACCCACCGACGCCCCCCTCCTGGCCTCAGCACCCCCACCCCACGGAACCTCCTTGTTCTTGGGATCCCCCACACCACAATTTCTCGCCCGGAACCCAGAGACGCCCCCCTCACGGCCTCGGCATCCCCGCCCCACGGAACCTCTGTTCTTGGGACCCCCCAACCCACAATTTGTCGCCCGGAACCCACCGACGCCCCTCCTGGCCTCGGCACCCCTACCCCACGGAACCTTTGTTCTTGCATGGGACCCTCCACCCCGCAATTTCTCGCCTGGAACCCACCGACGATCCCCTCCGGGCCTCGGCACCCCCACTCCACGGAACTTGTGTTCCTGGGACCCCCACCCCACAATTTCTCGCCCGCGACCCACCGACGGCCCCCTGCACCCCAAGCCCACGGAACCTTTGTTCTGGGGACCCCCCACCCCGCAAATTCTCGCCCGGAACCCACCGACGCCCCCGTCCTGGCCTCGGCATCCCCGCCCCACGGAACCTTGGGGCCCCCCGCTCCAAAATTTCTCGCCCAGAACTCACAAACGCCCCCCTCCTGGCCTCGGCATCCCCACCCCACGGAACCTGTTCTCGGGACCCCCACCCCGCAATTTCTCGCCCGGAACCCACCGACGCCCCCCTCCTTGCCTTGGCGATCAACCCCACGGAACCTTTGTTCTTGGGACCCCCCACCTTACAATTTCTCACCCGGAACCCACCGACGCCCCCCTCCTGGCCTCGGCATCACCACCCACAGAACCTCTGTTCTTGGGACTCCCCACCCCACAATTTCTCACCCGGAACCCACCGACGGCCCCCTCCGGCCTCGGCATCCCACCCCGCGGAACCCCTGTTCTTGGGACCCCCCCACCCCACACTTCTCGCCCGGATCCCGCCGACGCCCCCCTCCTGGCCTCGGCATCACCACCCACAGAACCTCTGTTCTTGGGACTCCCCACCCCACAACTTCTCACCCGGAATCCACCGACGGCCCCCTCCTGGCCTCGGCATCTCCACCCCACAGAACCTCTGTTCCTCGGGCCCCCCCACCCGACAATTTCTCGCCTGGAACCCGCCGACACCGCCCTCTTGGCCTCGGCACCCCCACACCACGAGTGCTCTGTTCTTGGGACCCCCCGCCCGTGCACAGCTTCCCGCCCCGAACCCACCGACGCCCCCCTCCTGGCCTCAGCACCCCCACCCCACGGAACCTCCTTGTTCTTGGGATCCCCCACACCACAATTTCTCGCCCGGAACCCAGAGACGCCCCCCTCACGGCCTCGGCATCCCCGCCCCCCATGGAACCTCTATTCTTGGGACCCCCCACCCCACATTTTCTCACCCAGAACCCACCGACGGCCCTCTCCTGGCCTCGGCATCCCCACCCCACGGAACCTCTGTTCCTGGGACCCCCCCCCTAATTTCTCGCCCAGAGCCCGCCGACGCCCCGCACCTGGTCTCGGCATCGCCACCCCATGGAACCTCTGTTCTGGGGGCCCCCCACCCCGCAAATTCTCGCCCGGAACCCACCGACGCCCCCCTCCTGACCTCGGCACCCCCACCCCACAGAACCTCTGTTCTCGGGACCCCCCCCCATAATTTCTCGCCCAGAACCCACCGACGCCCCCCTCCTGGCTTCGGCATTCCCACCCCGCGGAACCTCTGTTCTCGGGACCCCCCACCCACAACTTCTCACCTGGAGCGCACCGACGCCTTCCTCCTGGCCTCGGCATCCCCACCCCACGGAACCTTTGTTCTTGGGACCCCCACCCCACAATTTCTCGCCCGGGACCAACCGACGCCCCCCTCCTGGCCTCGGCACCCCCACCCCACGGAACCTCTGTTCTTGGGACCCCACAGACCACAGCCCCCAGACAGCCATGAGAGTTCTCAGACGGCACAAGAAAGCCCCAAAAACTATCAAGAAACACGCGACACGGCCCAAGAAAGGCCCCAGACGACCCGGAGAAGGCCCCGAAGGAGAGACGCGACCCGACAATTCGATCCTTCCGCCCGAAGAAACCTCCTGGAGGCTCCAAGGGGCCTCCGAGAACCTCGAAGAACACCCCACGAGGCACCCAAAAGGCGCCCGAACAGGCCCCCCAAAGGGAATCGGAGGTGCCTCAAAAAAAGCCCTCGACCGGCTTCTCGTCGATGTCCCGACGAAGATCCAACGGCCTCCCGGCGAATGTAAGACAGTCGCCACCGAGCACGCTGGACTGACGCGGTGGCGGGACTTGCCACAAGCCACTGAATACCCAACGTACTGCGAACCACTGAAGTAATCGTTCTGAGACACTTGCATTGCTGATCAGTATGTCAAACTTCCAAGCGCACGAGTGCGTATTATAGCGAAGCAAAATCACCAGGCTCTGCCAGCTGAAAATTCGATCCCGTACATCTCGCATTTGCATTGAAACCAGCCCACGCGTGGAGATTCGCATGCGATCGATACACTGCACGAAAAACCAGCGGAGTTACACTGGGAGCTCTTGCAGCAGAAGCTTCCATGACCTGGGCGCAGGATCGAGCGCGCATCGTCGGATTTGGAAAACGACACCCTTCCCAGGATGGCCGGGCCGCAAGACCACGCGCGGGACAATAGAAGAACTGGCCCGGAGGCTTGCTGGCCCAGACCCCAAAACGTTACCAAAACCGAGAACAGACGCCCCCTGGCCGACCCCCCATCCAGCCTCTGCGTCTCAGAAGGTGGAGGAAGAAGAGGAGGGGGCACTCCAGGTAAGACCGCGTCTGCGAACGGCCCAAAGATGAGCGCGCGTCGCGATGTCTGCACATTGTCGGTTGATCTACACATGCACCTATGTCTGGGCAGACTGGGCACCGCCGCGCCTGCAAACGCAACGCGCCCGGGCGCGCGTCGCGGCGGCTGCAATGTCCACGCCCATCTACGCATACATGAGCCACGACTAAATAAAGAAAGCCGCGTCTGCACACGACGCACTGCTGATTTCCCGCTGCGATGTCTGCACAATGTTAGCTGACGACACGCGCACCGGCGCGCGCGGGCAAACACGGCAAAGCTGCGTCTCCGACGAGACCTGCCTCGTCGCCGCGAAGCCCCAAGGCCTCAATAAGTAAAAGACCTCGGCGGAATCACGGAACGATGGGAAAGTTTGGCCCCCCCCCCCCGACCGCGACTATATCCAAACGGCGAAAGCACGGCCCGAGCGCGGGCGGGGGCGCAGACCAAGCGGGAACCAGACAGGCACTGGGCCCGGAGACCCACTGGTCGAAGACCCCAGAAACCTCTCCTGCACCACGAAGAGGCGCCTGCTTCCGCACGCGCCCCCCGCCCCTTGCCTTGCCACAGGGTTGACAGGTTCGACGGGCCACAATGTCGAAAGACGGCGGGGGGAGACGGGATATGGGGGAGAAACCACGTGGAGCCGCGACTGCGAACGGCCCGCGTACGAGCTTGCATCGCGACGCATGCGCGCCGTCTGATTTTCCGCAGACGCACGTATGCATTGGCCGACTAGACCAAGCCGCAACCGCAAACGGCACACTTCTGGGATGACGCCGCGCTGGCTGCGAAGGCCACGCTCACCTACACATGCAGATGCCACGACAGCGCAGACGAAGCCGCTTCTGCAAACGATACACTTTTAGACCATGTCGCGGCGCACGCACAGAGTGGGCTGGTCTACGTCTGCAAATGACGCACTTGCGGCCCACGTCGCGATGTCCACAGGGCGCGGGCGAACCTCGCGCACACATGCGACAGCACACATTGGATACAACCACGCGTGTAATTGTGCACTGGTAGGCTTACACCGCGATGTTTATACAGAGCACACTGCTCACGCATGTACACGCGTCTCAGAAGACAACCCGAAGCCGCGTATACAGACGATACACTGCCACGCGCCTGCTCGCGCGCATACACACCTTGGCTGACTGCTCATGCATATGTATCTGGGCAAGCCAGGCAAAGCCGCGCCTGCCGGAAGGACTTACGTCGCCGTAAAACCTGCACGTCTCGGCCCCTGGAGGCACCTCGGCGGAGCCCCGAAGCGATTCGAATGTTTGAGCCCTTTCCCGACCGCGACTACATCCAAACAGGGCGCGCGTGGCCCAGGCGGAAGCTCCAGATCCCAATCGCCAGCGTTCCGCTGCCGCAGATCAGATGGAAGAAACCCGCTCTGCATCCTCTCCGCGACGTCCTCAATCGCAAAAAACGGAATCTCTCTCATCACGACCGCGCAAATCATTTGCCGTTCGGCCCCATGCCCTATCAGGATTTCGAAAAGCACCTGGGCTCGCTCGCTGCACGGCGAATCCTTGCCCTGCAAACTCTCGCGCGCTCTCGCGCCCCCAAGCCGCCCATTCTTCGTCTATGCATCAATGGAAAACAAGCAAGGGGGCGTCGTCACTGCAACGGGGGCCAGACGCCACGACAACGCCCGCGTTCCCAATGGTTTTGTGGACGCGCTACTTGAGCCACAGTGGCCACGGTGCAATCACAAATTCCAGCATCCACATCGACGCGAGACTTTCTTGCACATCACATTGCGCTATTGGGACATACTGCGGTGGCCCCCTTTATCCTGCAACGAGGAACTTCTGACCCATTTCTCGCCACTCCGCATAAGCGCCCCTCTTCCTGACCCCGCCCTCCGGCGCACACGCACGCGCGTCGAACAAAGAAAAAACGCCGTTCGCGCCCGGCGTGCGGAGACGTCTCAGGTGGTCAACGCGCTCGGTTGCTTCGAGCATCTCGCTTTCGGGACCCGCGAGCAGGAAATGGGCGAGGAGAACGAGGAGCAAGAGGAGGACGCCGGGGGGGGCGGAGGACGCGAGCGAGACTGGGGAGGAGGAGGAAGACGAGGAGCACAAGCTGGAAAACAAGGAAAGCAGACGCGATCATACTCATACTCAAAATCACTCACGCACTCCGACTCACACCCAGAATCACTCTTACTCAGGCTCGCCCATGCTCTGAATCGTTCTCCCCCAGGCCCTGTCAGACGCACGCCGACCCACACTCAGACTGCTTCGCGCCCATGCCCGCTCGCACTCGACTCACGCGCACTCGACTCACGCGCACGCCCATGCCCACTCGCACTCGACCCACGCGCATGTCCACGCTGATCTACACATACATGTGTCACGCCAAAATAAGGAAAGCCGCGTCTGCAAAACGATTCGTTCCTAACCTCATTCCGTGATGTCTACACGCGGTGGGCTGATCGACGTCTGCACAAAATACATTTAAAGTTTCATGCCGCGATGTCTACACGGTATTGGCTGACCTGCACATGATCCTCTATTAGGACACGCTGAGTAAAACCACGCCTGCAGACGGTGCGTGTGTAGGCTTACGTCACGATGCGCCCCCAGAAATAGCGCATCTACTCGTATAGGTGTGTCTCAGCAGACAAGGCAAAGCCGCGTCTGCAAAAAAACACTCCTGAACTCGTTTTACGATGTCTGCACAACGCTGACTGACGACACGTGTACAGGCGCGCGTGGGCAAACTAGGCAAAGCCGCGTCTCCCGATAAGACCTGCAACGTCGCAGCGATCCCGCAACGCCTCAAGAACTAAAGGCCCACGCAGAAGACCCACGAACACCAAAAAAACCTTCGAAAACCTTTTAGGGAAAAGTCGGCAGTAAGTCTGCGTTTGTCTCAAAGCAAGGTTTTCTTTAGGCTCTGGCAATATCAATTGCATGGAGAAGCAAAGGATGTCCCCGGCGGAAGACGCCCCAAAGACGTGAAACACATTGGTCTGCGTGGTTTTTGATATTCTGCTGTTTCGCCTTCCCGACGCTCCAAGACTGCCCACGAGGCCTCCAAGGCCGCCCGAAAAAGACCGTCCGAGGACAATGCAAACAAATCCCCAAGGCCATCTTTGGGGTCGGCGGCAGCGACGGGAGCCTTTAGATTACCCAGATCATCATCACGACCAGGACGACGACAAAAAGCAACGAGAAGAACAACGACGAAGATGGTGACGACGACGCCACCTATGTCACCGCCGCCGCCGACGACGACAACAACAACGCCAACGACGATGACAGAACCAGCGACGACGACGACGACGACGACAACGACGACGACGACGACGACGACGACGACGACGACGCCGACCGACGACGACGACGACGACGCCGACCGACGACGACGACGACGACGACGACGACGACGCCCACGCAAACGCCAACGCCCACGCAGACGCCGACGCCGACGCCGACGCCGACGCCGCCGCCGACGCCGCCGCCGCCGCCGCCGCCGACGCCGACGCCGCCGCTGCCGACGGCGGCGGAGGCCGCAGGGCTGGCGAGGGCCGCCGCCTGCGACGCCAGGGGCGCGGCGAGCGCCAGCAGCAGCGCGGCCGCCAGCGCGGCGAGCAGCGGCCGTCGCAGCGCCCCAGTGCGCAGGCGCCGGCCGCGGCCGGCCACGCCGGGGGCCCGCGGCTGTTCCCGCGGGCGCGGCCTCGAGGTGGGGCGGGCCGCCGAGGGCCGCCAAGGAACGCCGAGGGCCGCGGAGTGCCACCGAGGGCCGCGGAGTGCCACCGAGGACCGCCGAGGGCCGCCGAGGGCCGCGGAGGGCCCAGGTCTCCGACGGTGTGACTTCTCGATGATTCGGATTTTCCTCGATGCCGGCGCCAGGTGCCCGCCAGGGTCGTCGAAACACATCCGGGACGAAAAACTGTTCCTGGGGAAGGGTCGCGTGCGGCCGACGGGCGCGAGTGGCCCGCATGGGGTTATTTGACATGGGTCGTCCCCCCCACACCCCCAGGCTGCGGATTGAACAAATCATCCCAATGAATGTCTGGGGAAGGAGGGGCCACCGTGGCCCGCGGCTGTGCCGGTGGCTGTGCCCGCGGGCGAGGGCCGCCGAGGGCCGACGAAGGCCTCCGAGGGCCGCGGAAGGCCGAGCGCGGGCGGTGCGCAATCTGCACATACGGCGAGTTCACGTCGCGATGACGTCAACATTGGTTTCTGTCACTGTCTGGCTCGCTCAACTTTGCACGATCTTGGTTTTAAAATATCGCCGATGTGTCAATAGTGGTCGATTCCGAGCCACTAGAGGCGTTCAACATTCAACGCCCTAGCTGGCGTCGCCGCCGCGTCAACGCGGCGAGAACCTGCCGCACGGCCACGTCCAGCAATGGATGGATGGGTGGATGGGTAGATGGACGAACGAATGGATGGATGACGATGCGTAATTCGATGATTCATCATCAACGTTTCCAAACGAAAACGTGACTGGTCTAAACCCCTTGATCTAAACCTCCGCGGAGTTTTCACGACTCCTCCTCCTCCTCCTCCTGCACATCCACCCCCTCCTCCTCCTCCTCCTCCTCCTCCTCCTCCTCCTACTCCTCCTCCTCCTCCCCCTCCTCCCCCTCCTCCTCCCTCCCCCAGTATCCTCCCCTGCCCCCTCTCCCCCCCACCCCGGGCCAGCGCAACGCCGCGACCCCGCGCGGCCAGACGGCACCATACCGGCCGCCCGTCATCCCGCCGGGCGCCCGCGGGTGGCACCGCGCTTGCGCGCGTTTGCGCGCGCCGCCGGGCGGGCGACCGCGGCTGACAGAGCGGCAGAGGGACGCGGCGGGGCCCTTGTCCTCAGCGTCCTCCTCCCTCCTCCTCCTCCTCCTCCTCCTCCTCCTCCTCCTCCTCTCCTCCTCCTCCTCCTACACCTCCTCCTCCTCCTCCTCCTCCTCCTCCTCCTCCTCCTGCTTCGACTCGTCGTCCTCCTACTCCTCCTTCTACTCCTCCTGCACCCCGTCTCCGTCCTCGTCCACACCATCCTCCGCCTGCTGCCCCTCTTGCGATCCCCATCTTTTTCGCCATCAGCTGTTCTCATCATCCTTACAGTTCCTCCTCCTCCTCCTCCTCCTCCTCCGCCTCTTCCTCCTCCTCCTCATCCTCCTCATCCTCCTTATCATTCCCACGCCCACAACCACGGTCATCAATCATCATCCGCGTAATCACCACCTAATCATCACCATCATCACCATCATCACCATCATCATCATCATCACCACCACCACCACCTCCATCATTATCATCATCATCATCATCATCATCAGCAGCAGCAGCAGCATCATCATCATCAGCATCATCATCATCCCCGTCGTCGTCTTCGTTGTCGTCGTCGTCGCCGTCGTCGTCGTCATGATCATCATCATCATCAGCAGCATCATTATCACAACTACCACCATCATCATCATCATCATCATCATCATCATCATCAGCATCATCATCATAATCAGTATCATCAGCATCATCATCGTCATCAGCGTCACCATCAGCATCATCATCATAATCATCAGCATCATCATTAGCATCATCATCAGCAGCATCAGCATCATCAGCAGCACCATCGTCATGGGCATCATCATCATTATCAGCATCATCTGCATATGCATCATCATCATCATCATCATCATCATCATGAGCAGCATCATCATCATCATCATCATCATCATCATCATCATCATCAGCAACGTCAACATCATCACCATCGTCATCATCATCACATTCGTCGCCGTCGCCGTCACCATTACCATACACATCACCATCACTATCAAAATCACAGCCGCAGCATCGTGAGCATCCCACGTAACATAGTCGCCGCCATCAGACTCAGCATCATCATCAGCATCATCATTATCGTCATCGTCATAATAATCGTCGTTATCATCATCACCACCACCACCACCACCATCCTCATCATAACAGTTGTAGTCATCATGCATATCAGCAGCAACATCGGCATCATCAGCATCATCAGCATCATCAGCATCATCATCATCATCATCATCATCATAAGCATCGTCGTCGTCATCAGCATCAGCATCCTCAGCTTCCTCAGCATCATCCTCAACATCATCCTCAGCATCATCCTCATTATCATCCTCATCATCGCCATCATCATCATAATTATCTTTACCATCATGACCACCATCCTCATCAAAATCACAATCGTCATCAAAAGCAATGTCATCATCATCATCACAGCACAGCTTCATCCGCACAATCGTCGACGTAATCGTCAACCTCCTCCTCATCACCACCACCACCACAATCGCCAACACCACAATCCTGAACGTAATCATCATCACATCATCGTCATCCTCGTCGTCACCACCAGCAGCATCGTCATCACCATCACCATCATCATCATCATCATCATCATCATCATCGTCAGCATCATCATCAGCAGCAGCATCAGCATCATCATCACCATCAGCATAGTATCATCATCAGCAGCATCGTCATCATCTTGATCATCATATTCAGCATCATCAGCTTTAGCAGCATCATCATTATAATCAGCTTTAGCAGCATCATCATCAGCATCATCACCATCATTATCGGTATCATCATCAGCATCATCACAAGCAGCAACATCAGCATTATCGTCACTGACCGCCTCCGCATCCGCCTTGCTCTGCCTCGGCCTCTCACGGAGCGGATGGGGATGGTGGAGTGTTGGATCGATGGTCGAGGCCGGTCATTTCCTCCCGGCGCAAAGGAGCCGCGCTCCGCAACAAACCGCATCCCGCGCGAGTCGCGCCTTTTGCGCGGGCCCCCCGAGATTGGCAACACTTCCTCCTCCTCCTCCTCCTCCTCCTCCTCATCATCATCATCATCAGCATCATAATCATCACCATCGTCATCATCATCAGCTTCAGCAGCATGATCATCCGCAGCATAATCATCATCATCATCATCATCATCATCATCATCATCATCATCATCATCATCAGCATCAGCATCAGCATCGTCATCATCAGCATCAGCATCCTCATCAGCATCATCATCATCAGCATCAGCATCAGCATCAGCATCAGCATCAGCATCATCATCATCATCATCATCAGCATCAGCATCAGCATCAGCATCAGCATCAGCATCAGCAGCATCATCATGGTCATCATCATCATCCTCCTCCTCCTCCTCGTGCTCCTCCTCCTCCCACCCCGTCCTCCTCAGAGAGCGAACCCATGGCCTCTCCACGGGTACGTTCCGACCGGATGTTCGAGCCGCATCCAGCCAGGACGACGGGGAGCCTCCTTGAGACCTCACAAGAGCGAGAACGCCCAACAACCTCCATCCTCCCGCCTCGATCCTCGAACCTTCAAAGTCACCGAAGTCTGCCCCTCTCCATCCTCCCCCACCTCGCCCCTCAGAGCTGTCGCGCGGCGCCGCTGAGCCAGGCCTTAGCTGATCCACAGCGGCTCGGCAGACCAGCGAGAGAGGCAACCTCCCCCTCCTCCACATGCACGCAGAAGGGTCGGATGTACAATCCCACGTTTGATGCGACCTGCCCGCTGCTAGCACGTTATACGGCGTGGCTGTGGGACGGTAGGACTTCGGCATCTCAGCTCCGTGCGGCATGGCAGGCGGTTCGCGGCAACATCAGCAAGCAAGGATCATGGAGAATTTGGTTTGGACCGATCTCGGCGGTGATCTTCACCCTTCGCAGGATCGTTCGGAACATGGCGGCGCCTCACGTGCTGCTCTCGGATCGAGGCGAAACTGTGCACATGTACGAGTTTTCGCCTTCGGAGGTCCGAGTTCTGGTCCGAGACGGCGTCGAGCGTTGGCTCTGGCGTAGGGTCCCTTTTCACTGGCCTGAGGCTGCTGGAACCGACGAGATCTGGATTCGAGCGATGCGCCTCGCTGTGTTGTCCCTTCCAGCTGGTGCGCGCCGAGGTTCTGCTCGGGCCCTCCTGTCTGGGGGCCTTTGGCCTCCCGAGGGGGAAATCCAGGCTGGCCTCTACGCGTCAGGTAAAGTGGAGCCGAGCGGGCTACGCTAGGCCACCAACTTTATGCCTGCCCCGCTGCCTTTGCCTCGCCAGGGGATGCAGAGCAGGCTCAAGGTCCGTTTCCTGAGGATAAAAGGCAGCAGAAACAGGCCCTTCGGGAGCAAGGAGTCTCTCCTCCGGGGGGTCGGATCGGGATGACGTTCCTCTCCTGTACTGGCGCCAACCTCCGCCGCCGCTGTCCCAACCTCCCGTGCTGCGCTGGGTTCTCACGGAAGGCACCTGGGGCCCGCTCCTTTTGACAGATTGCAGTGGGTTGGCGAGCGCGTGTCCGGAGGCGGCGAGGTGTGGCTGAAGCGTGGCTGAAATTACGGAAGATGGCTGGCCCCTCCGAGCGAGGCTCGGCGGGCTGCCCGGAATTTCTCAAACCGTGCCTCGGGGCGAACGGTGGGCGAGCCTTGAAGCTATGCCCGTGGGCCCTTCTAACCTGATGATAAATTAGTGATCACCTCGGTTTTGCTCGCGAGGGCCAGCGCTGGGACTCTGAACTTGAGTGCGGCCTTGCGCGCCACACGTCTTTCTGGCGAGAGATGGTCAGATTGTCTGAGCGGTCGGGGACGCGGCCGTCGCTGGTCTGGACTCCTGCGCATCGGTCATTCGAGCAACTGGTCGATGAGGGAGCGTCGGCCGAGGAGATCCATCGTTTCATACGGGGAATGCTTGGGCAGATTTGTTCGCCAAACTTGGGGCTAGGGACGTCACTGTTGCACAGGTCACAGTCGATGCCCTCCAGCGCTCTGTGAAAGATTGCAAGGGTACGTTCGAGTTTCCTTCGAGGGCGGTGCAATTGATTTGGGCTCGTCCTGAGGCTCAGGATGTGGACCCTCCTCCGCCCAAGCCTGTGCCGGGGAGGTGCGATAAGCTCGTCCGAATCGCCCATGACCCCGTCCCCCTGGCTCCTTGTTCGCCGGCGTTGCAATGCAGGCGTTGTTTGGCCGTGGCTCGGACCCCTGCAAGTGTTAATACGACGCTTTTGAAGCCAGAGGCCCAGTGTGACACGTCGCCCATGCACCAGGCTCTCACCCCAAATGTTGAGCAGCTCGGATGGCGTAGCCAAGGGACGGGGCGGCTGCGGGGGGTGCAGCTGCTGCTGCCGAAGGGGTGGCGCGGAATGGGACCCTCTTCGAATGTGACGGCCAGAAGGTCCAGCATCCGGGACCGTCTTTGCTCATGATTCGGTGAGGGGCCCGTGTGGCCATCGGTTCTCCCCAAATCGATGCCCTAGGGGAGGTCTGCCCCTCGGCCCCCCGAACCCCGCCCGCCGTAGAGCCAGGGACTGGCTCGTCGATGGGCGGCACCCTGCAACTGGAGCTAAGTTTTGGTTAATTTCTGGCGTGCGATGCTAGTCTGACCTCGCACGCACCACCCCTTATCATTTAAGTTGTGCTTCCATGTTGCATTTAGCTCGGAGGTAGTATCGTGTGTGCATGACTCCACTTTCTGTCCTGCGTCCTGCGTCCTGCGTCCTGCCTCCTCTTGCTTCTCCTCCTCTTCCTCCTCCTCCTCATCCTCCTCCCCCTCGTCCTCCTCCTCAAAAATCGAGCCCGAAATCTCTCCTGAGATACGTTCGTTCTGGCGAGATGTTCGAGCGATATCCAGCCGTGGCGACCAGAAGCATCCAGCAGACTGAAAATGCGCGAAATCCTCCAACAGCCTCGAGACTCGCGCCCCGAGCCTCGAACCTCGATCCTCGAACCTCCAAGCTATCCGAAGTCTCTTCCTCCTCCTCCTGATCCTCCACACCCACCTCCTCCTCCACCACCACCTCCTCCCTCCTCAGTGCTGTCGCGCGGCGCCGCTGGGCCAGACCTTAGCTGATCCCCAGCGGCTCGGCAGACTGGCGAGGGAGGCGAGGGGGAGGCTGGTGACGCAGAGAGAAGCCCCCCTGCCAGGCCCAGCACGAGCAGGGAGAGGAAGGAGGGTGTTTCCCTTCCTCCTCCTCCTCCTCCTCCTCCTCCTCCTCCTCCTCCTCCTCCTCCTCCTCCTCCTCCTCCTCCTCCTCCTCCTCCTCCTCCTCCTCCTCCTCCTCCCTCCTCCTCCTCTCCTCCTCCTTCCTCCTCCTCCTCCTCTCCTCCTCCTCCACCTCCTCGCTAATTCTCCTCCTCCTCCTCCTCCTCGCTCCTCCTCCTCCTCGCACCTCCTTCTCCTCCTCCTCCTCCTCCTCCTCCTCCTCCTCATCATCATCACCACCACCACCATCATCATCAGCATCGTCGTCGACGTCGTCGTCATCATCATCGTCTTCATCATCATCATCATCATCATCATCATCATCATCATCCTCATCATCATCATCATCATCATCATCATCATCATCATCATCATCATCATCATCGTCGTCGTCGTCGTCGTCGTCGTCGTCATAATTATCGTCAGCATCGTCATGATCATCATCAGCATCATCATAAACATCATCATCATCATCAGAATCAGCATCAGTATCATCATTATCCTCATAATCAGAATGATGATCATCATCATCATCATCATCATCATCATCATCATCATCATCGTCGTCGTCGTCGTCGCCATCATCGCCATCATCATCCTGATCAGCATCATCACCATCATCAGAATCATCAATGTCGTCACCATCATCATCACCATCAAAGTCACCATCAGCATTATCATTACCACCACCATCAGCATTATCATCATCAGCACCAGCATCGGCATCAGAAGCAGCATCAGCATCAGCATCAGCATCATCATCAACATCGCACTCATCATCATCATCAGCATCATCAGCATCATCATCAGCATCGCCATCACGATCAGCAATAACATCGGTATCATCGTTATCATTCGCATAATCGTCCTTATCATCGGCATCATCAACATCGTCGTCGTCATCATCATCGTCATCATCATCACCATCATCACCATCATCACCATCATCATCAACATCGTCAGTATCGTCATCGTCATCAAGCTACTCAGTAACAGCATCATCATCAGGATCCGTATTATCAGCGTCATCAGCAGCAGCAGCAGCAGAAGCAGCAGCAGCAGCATCCTCAACATCAGCATCAGCATCATCATCGCCATCAGCATCATCAGCATCGTCAGCATCTTCGCAAGCATCATCATCATCCCTATCGCCATCATCAGCATCATCCGCGTCCTCATCCTCATTCTCGTCCTCATCATCGTCGTCATCGTCGTCGTCATCATCCTTCTTCTCGTCACCCTCCTCCTCATCATCACCAGCAGCAGCATCAGCATCAGAAGCAGCATCAGCATCGCCATCATCTGCAACATCATCAGCAACATCATCGGTATCATCATGCTCAACATCAATATCAGCACCAGCGTCACCATAACCGTCACCATCAACATCTCGAGCACCATCGTCATCAGCAGCATCATCAGCATCGTCAGCGAAATCATCATCATCATCATCATCACCAGCATCATCATCATCAGCAGCATCATCGTCGCCAGACTCAACAACATCATCACCATCACCCCTGGTACCATCATAGAATAGCCGTAATCATCACCCGAAACCATCATCATAATCAGGAGCAGCACACGCAGCATCAGCATCCTCATTACCATCATCAGCATCAGCATCGTCACCATCAGCAGCATGATCATCACCACCATCATTATAGGCATAAGCATCATCATCATCATATACAGCATCACCATCATCCTCGTCAACGTCGTCAACATCAGCATCATCAGCATCATCAGCATCAGCAGCATCATCTTACTCTCCTCCTACTCCTCCTCATCATCGTCATCAACAGCAGCGTCATCACTCTCATCATCCTGCTCATCGACGGCATCAGCAAAATCGACAGCATCATCATCATCATCGCCAGCATTATCATACTCATCATCATCAGCAGCATCATCATCGGCGTCGTCGTCGTCGGCTTCGGCGTCGCCACCGTCGTCAACAGCAGCATCAGCACCACAGCATCAGCATCATCAGCAGCATCATCAGCATCGTTACAAGCATCATCAGCATCACCATCAGTATTATCCCCACCATCATCGTCATCACCATCATCATTGTCATTGTCATCATCATCACCATCACCACCAGCATTATCAGCAACGTCGTCATCATCATAAGCATCATCATGAGCATTGTCATCATCATCGGCAGCAGCTGCAGCATCATCACCACTACCACCATCATCAAAATAATCAGCATCATCATGCTCATCATCACTACCACCGCCATCGTATCAGCATCAAAATCATAATGACCACGATCGTACGCAGCATCACCCTCGTCGTTGTGGTCGCAGTCAGCGTCGTCATCATCATACTCGTCATGATCACCAGCATCGTCATCAGCAACAACACCATCATTATCGTCATTATCATCAGTGTCGCGTCAACTTTACCAAGATCAACATCACGATGATCATCATCATCAACATCATCAGCAGCAGCAACGTCATCGTCCACGTCATCGTCATCGTCATCGTCATCGTCATCATCGCCACCATACCCGTTGTCGCCAGGGTCGTCGTCACCACTACAGTCTGCATCGCCAGCAGCACATCATTACCAGCAGTATCACCATCATCGTTACCAGGACAAGAACCAGAATCAGTATCACCATCACCCTCACCTTCACAATACTCAGCATCATCATCACCACAACATCATCATCATCAACATCATCACCACCATCATCATGGGCATTGTCATCATCATCATCATCAGCAGCAACAAAATCGTCGCAACACTCCACTGCCACTGTCAGAAATACCCTTATCGACATGCTTATCCTCGACTCGCTTCTCCCGCTTCCTCCTCCTACTCATCCTCCTGCTCCTGCTTCTCGTCATCCTCCTTCGCCCCTTACGTCTTCATCAACCTCCTTCTCCTCCAACTTGCGCGCGCTCCCGCGCACGTACGGGAGAGGATGAAGAGGAGGAGGAGGAGGAAGAGGAGGAAGACGAGGAGAAGCAGGAGAAAGAGGAAGGAAGGAAGGAACTAAGGAAGGAGTAGGTTCGAAGGCACTGATCCTTCCACTCCTCCTGATCCTCATCTCTATCCCCCACCCTCCTTATCCTCATTATCCCCATCCTCGACCTCATCCCCATCTCCAGCAAGAGGTAGCAACAGCAGAAGCGAAGCATTCAGCAGCAACCAGAGAAGAAGGACTGAGGAGAGAAACGGGGTCACTTCTTCGCCTTCTTCCGGCGGTAGATAATCACATACGCCGGGTACACGCCCCTGCAGGGTGGGTGCGCGTAGATGCCATGGCGCTGCCCCCGTAGTTGTGTCACGCCATGCCCACAACCTCGCCCTCACAAGGCATCACCCCTCCTCCTCGGGGTCATCATCAGCATCGCCATACCCTATCATCACCACTCATCACCACCCATCATCATCATCGGCAGCAGCAGCAGCGACAGCGTTCATCATCATCAACAAATATCGGATACATAGTGGTCGTAGTCGTCGCCTTCGTCATCGACGTCTTCAGCATCGTCATCATGACCAGCATCCATCATCATTATCATCATCAAAACCAGCACCACCACCACCATCGTAATCATCATCAGCAGCCGCATCATCATCACCACCAACAACATCATCACCAACATCATCACATCGTCGTTATCATCATCACTACCACCACCACCACCACCCCACCATCAACGCCACAAACCACAGCAGCAAACTCAACCTCATGAGCATCATCATCAGCAGCATTATCATCAAACTCATCAGCATCAACATCCTCATCATTATCATCATCGGGCGTAAGCAGGTTCATCATCATCATCAGCAGCAGCAGCAGCATCAGCATCATAATCATCATCATCGTCATCAGCATCACCACCGTCATTATCATCAGCGCCATCGTCATCGTCGTGAGCATTAGAATCCACAGAAACATCATGAACACCACCATCACCATCGTCAGCAGCATTATCATTATGTCCACCACCATCATCACAATCTTCTTTATCATCGTCATCATGTACATCCATCTCATCATCTTCATCTTCATCAGCTTCATCATCAGCAGCATCATCACCATCATCGTTGTCGTCGTCGACGTGGCCATCATCGTTGTCGTCATCGTAATCATCATCATCATCATCATCATCATCATCATCAAGCAGCAACATCACCATCATCATCATCATCATCATCATCACCATCATCATCATCATCATCATCATCATCATCATCATCATCAGCATCATCATCATCATCATCATCATCATCATCATCATCAGCATCATCATCATCATCATCATCATCATCATCATCATCATCATCATCATCATCATCATCATCATCATCATCATTTTATCATCAACCACCGCAACATCATCATCAGTAGCAGCGACAGCATCATAATCACCGGCATCAGCATCAGCATCATCATCAGCATCAGCATCATCATCGTCGTCGCCATCGTCGTCATCATCATCAGCATCATCAGCAGCAGGAGCATATCAATCGGCATCATCATCATCATCAGCAGCAGCAGCACCATCACCAGCAGCAGCAGCAACAACAGCAGCAGCAGCCGAAACAGCAGCAGCCACGTCGTCGTCGTAGTCGGCGGCATTACCATCATCATCACAATCAGCAGCAGCATTGCCATCATCATGAGCATCATCATCATCATCATCATCAGCAGCAGCATCCTCATCCTCACCATCATCATCATGATCAGCATCATCATCATAGTAATTATCAGCATCAGCATCAGCAGCATCATCATTATCATCACCATCATCGTCATGATCATCGCCATCATCAGCATCATCATCAACAGTAGCATCATCAGCAGCAGCAACAGCAGCATCAACGTCGGCATCAGCATCAGCATCGTCGGTGGGCTCATCCACTCTCCGTCACCTCAGGAATCTTATTGGAACCAACAGAAATTCCCCCAAGGACTCCTCAGGGTATCCTAGGACACTCGAGGGATTTCCCAAGGAATCCAGATGAGTCACATGGAGTCCTGAGGGTACCATGGGGAGCCCTGAGGAGTTCCACAAGCCCTGCAGGGCATGAGTGGTCTGGCGACCTTGTCCTGCCGAACCCCATCTTCACCACCGGGGAGGGGGCTCTCCCCCCCCCTACCCCCTTCCCACCGAGGCTAGATGAGGCGGGGGGGGGGGGTCAGGGGGTCCTTTTTTGGCCCCAGGTGGCTCCAAGCGGGCCAACAGAGAGCTCAAGATGGCCTCCAAGATCGGTCGAGCCAGCCCGAGACTGGGACGTCCTCCGAGACCCCGAAGACGTCCTCGGGGACCCCGGGGCATGCCGTAAGGGCCCTGTAGGATCTCACCGTGCGCGGCGCGCGGCGGTCTCCGTCCTCTCGTGCCTCGGGGCGCCGCCTACCGCGGCGCGAAGCTCCCACCGATGCGGCGCGGCTTCCCCGCGCCCGAGTCCCGCCCCCGCGCGCAATGTTTTGGTCGCAGGGGCGAGAGTCCCCACCGCGTTCGGAGGCAACCACCACAGCGAGCTGCGAGGTCCCGCCTGGGTGCGCGTGCCCGCTGCTCCGCCGTGCCGCCCGGGAGCCCACGGAAGTGGCGACGGTTGCGCAGTTCGCAGCCACCCAGGGAGCAGCGCAAGAGGGCGAAGAAGAGGAGGAGGCGGAGGAGAAGGAGGAGGCGGAGGAGGAGGAGGAGGAGGAGGCGGAGGGGGAGGACGGGAGAGGAGTCGCGACCACAGTGCTCTTTTCAAAGCAATCACCCAACGCAGGAGGGTTGGGAATAAAGCAGGAGACGGATGGCAGGAGGAGGGAGGCGGGGAGGAGAAGGGGAACGGGAGGAGAGTCGAACAAGCAGTGCTTTACTCAAAACTTGAACACACGTGGGAGGGTTGGGAAAAAACATCTCTTGGACGCCGTCGACGCGTCGGGCCGAATCAGACGGAGCCAACCGAGGGTAACCGACGGTAATCGGCCCTAGCCGACGCTAATCGACGCTTGACACCAAATCGACGCTAATCAACGCTAAGTCGACACTGATCGACGCTCCACTTGCTCAGTCGGTAGCGCCGGCAAACGCAGGCGCGTCTGTACGGAGCAGACGACGTTACACACAAAAATACCTAAACAACAAAAACAAAAACAAAACTCTGCTCCAGATTTCATAATAAAGGGAGGGGGGTTTCATTTCGGGGGGGGTCTCTTCCAGGCTATCTTGGAGGGCCTGGGGGGGTCTGGGGACGACGTTTTGGAGGGTTCTCCCACGGGGGGGGGTCTGAAATGGCTTGTCTTGGAGGGTCCAGACCCCCTCCCTTTTATTACGAGATCTGGAGTACCTAAACAACAAAAACAAGAACAAAATTCTGCCTGACCTCCCACTGGAAAATTGGAGTGCTGGTTGCGACAGCCTTCCGGTGCCGGGGACGCTCCGCGCTCCCGCCGGGGCGCTCCTCAGCCCAAATGTCTGCCACGGGATGCTCGCAACGGGATGGCGACAATGAGCTCACTGCGTTTTTGAAGGGGCCCAAGGACACACAAACAAATACACACAAATAAAATAATCCCACCAGCCCTTTGGGCGTGAGTGGTTTAGGGAGCTCTCTCTGTCCTCAACCCCCTAACCCCCTATCTTCCCCTTCGGGGAGGGGTTTACCCCTCCCCCTACCCCCTCCCCTGGACCTGGAGAGGGCGGGCCGAGTGGTGGCAAGGGGGTCTTTTTCGACTCCTGGGAGGGCCAAAGAACGACGACCCTCACGAGGATTCTGGTCCCGAGGGGGGGAGACCGTTTGGCCCCTCTGCTCTTCTTCGAAGCCTAAAACATTGATTTTGCCATGGTTTTGGCCCCATTTTGGCCTTCTGAGGGGGCAGCGCTCATCGTCCTTCACAGCAAAATCATTGATTTTACAAAGGTTTTGGCGTCATTTTCTCCTTCTCAGGGGGCAGCGCTCATTTCCGCTTCTGAGGAGGTCGCAAGAGGCCCCAAGATGGCCCCAAGAGGCCCCCAGGAGGCTCCCAAGAGGCCTCCAAGAGGCCCCCCCAGAGGCCCCCAAGCCCGGCACCCAAGAGGCCCCCAAGAGGCCCCCAAGAGGCCCCCAAGAAGCCCGAACGACTCACAGAGGAGCGCTTTCTCTCCCTCCTCCTCCGCCTCGTCCTTCTCCCCAAGAGGCCCCAAGAGGCTCCAAGAGGCCCCCAAGAGGCCCCACGAGGAGCCCGAACGACTCACACCACGCCGTGGGGCCCCAACGACTCACACCACGAAGAGCCCGAACGACTCACACCACAAGGAGGGGCCCGAACGACTCACACCAGGACGAGGCGCCCGAACGACTCACACCACGAGGAGCCCGAACGACTCACACACGAGGAGCGCTTTCTCTCCCTCCTCCTCCGCCTCGTCCTTCTCCCGCTCCCCCCACAAGGAGGATGTACAAGGAGGCGGGAGGAAGGAGGAACAGGGGAGATATGCGGGGCCAAGCGGACACACGCCTGAAAAACACGACTGTCGGCATGCTTCGCAAGAGTTGCTGCTGTGAGATGGGCTGGTGGGGATACGCGAAGCGTAAAGAATTCCCCATATTTCCTATATTTTCTGGGTTTCTGTCTTCGCCCCCACTTCCCATATTTTCCCATATTTTCTGGGGAATCGACGATTAATTGTGTCTGTGTGTTTCTTTCCCTCCTGAGTTTTAGAGGCGGCTGGATGGGTCTGAACTGGATGGACCTCGAGAACATCAGTCAGAAAAGAGATCCAAAGGCAAATCCGCTCGAAATCGGTCATCAGTCCCGGGACCCCTCCGGTCCCCAGAGCCGAAAACGGCCCCCGGAGGCCGACAGAGACAGAAAAACTTCTCGAACCCAGAACCTCGAACCTCTCCCCCCCCTTCCTGCCCGCCCGAACCAAGGCTGGGCCATCTCAGAACCCCAGCCAGCTCCAAACTGCGGCGGCCCTCCCGCCCCCGACGAGGAAGGAGAGACGAGGAGGGAAGAGGAAGGGCGGGTGGTTGGGGTGGACGGGGAAGGCAGGACGAGGAAAGAGGACGGGTAGAGAAGAAGAAAGGGCCAACGAGATGGCGGCCATGAGCTCACTGCGTCGGCTCCCCCGTCATTAGAGGCGTGCTTCAATACGTTCAAGGTGCTCGGAATTCTTTCTGGTGCCTCAGGCTGAAGCAGGTTGGAACATCACAACTCTCGGTGATCTACTGGCCCGGACCAATCCAAGCCCAGTTCAGCCAGGCCTCGCAGGAGTTGTCGGTGCGCACAAGGGGGGAGGGAGGGGAGAGGGCTTCTGAGAAGGAGGCTGCTCCTTAGAAGGCGCCGGCCTCACATCTGTAAAGGAGGCCCGCGCCTTCCAGGAAGCAGGGGTGCTTCTACGAAGCCCTCCCCCCTCTCCCCCCACCCCCGCAAAAACATCCCGCAAATCTCGGGACCGGACCTGGTGTTCAGGGCCCGCCTCCCTCGGGACCCGTGAGATTTGGGATGCCAAGAATGGCGGACAGGCGCCGGGCAGAAGAGAGGGAGGAGGTAGCGGAGGAGGGGATGGGGAGGAGGCGAGGGAGAAACACTTGCATAAGCACAAACTTGTGGCGGTCCTGCGCGTGGCTGCAAGATCCTGCAGAACATCCCGCGGGTTTCCGCGGGGCCCTGCGCGCCAGCCCGGGCCAGTGCAGGCCCGGCTCTGCTCGGCGGCGCGCCCATGGGGGGGGAGGTGCGAGGGAGAAGGCCCTCTCGGAAGGCCGCGCGGCTTCTCAGAAGCCCTCTGCGCCTTCGGTCGGGAGGGCTCTCTGCGTCTTCGGTCGGGAGGGCTCTCTGCGTCTTCGGCCGGTCGGGAGGGCCCTCTGCGTCTGCGGTCGGGAGGGCCCTCTCAGAAGGCTGCGTGACTTCTCAGAAGCCCTTCTGAGAGGCTCTCTGCGTCTTCGGCCGGGAGGGCACAGAGGCGGGGGTATGGACAAGGAAGGAAAGTCGCTCCGAACGACCCCCGAAAGAAGAAAACGCGTTCAAAGCGAGCATCCAGCTGGGCCCGTTCCCCAGCCCCACCTCGGGATAACCCTCCCTCCACGAACCTCCGATTCGGGGGACGGCTCAGGAAGCTTCTCGGCAGGCAGGGGGCCTTCCGAGCCTCCTGGGAAGGCCTCCTCCTTCTCACGCCGCCCCTCGCTCGCCGCCGACCTGTGGGGTCCTGCAAGGGACCCGGCGCTCTGGCTGACCCCCGCGTGCACTTTGACCTCCGGCTCAGGGCCCCCGAGCCGCGCGCGCCACGCCGCGGCCGGCTCCGTCGGCCCCCCACCTGCGCCCCCTCGCGCGCGTCCGTGGGCCCCTCTCTGCAGCGGAAGCAATCTGAGCCCTGCTGCTCTCGGAAGACCACCTGGGCGACGATAAGAACCGGGGCTTGGGCGAGATGGCGCAGCGACCTTGCGCCGCGGCTCACGCGGACCACCAGCGCGGCGCGCTGCCTTGGAAACGAGGGCGCTCACGCGCGACCCTACGCCAGCAGCTCGCGCGCCAGCGTCGGCGCCAACGACCCCGTTCTGGCGTCGCTCGTCTGGGAGGCCTCGGGCCTATGGACGCCGACCTCCCCGACCCCGCCCCCCCCCCCCCGCGCCCGGGGCCCCCGCGCACGGCCGGCGGGGCCTCCCGTCTCGGACGACGAACTCCCGGTAGGTGCCGCGCGCCTGTGCCAGGGCAGGAGCAGCAGCAGCAGCAGCAGCAGGAGGAGGAGGAGGAGATGGAGGTGGGGGGGGAGGTGGAACTGGAGGTAGAAGAGGTGGAGGAGGTGGAGATTGTTGCGGTTGCGGTTGCGGTTGCGGTTGCGGTCGGCAGGTGCCGAGAGGGGCCTGGCCGCGTGGCGAACCGCAGCTCATTTGCGCATGAACTCACAAATGCCATTGCGCGCATGAACTCACAAATGCCATTGTTGTGCAGACAACTCTCGCTTCACCGTGGAACCAACGTTGGATCCCCAAGACTGTTTGTCATCAGCGGTTTCTATTCCGGTAGAGCACGTAACATCGTTTTCTCCCACCTCCACGCCTGGAATTTGCGCTCATGCCCCTGATTACCATCGTGGATGTGCTGATCATTTCGTCAGGGTGGAGGGCTCAGGGTGAAATCCATATCTGCTTTTGCATCTCGAAAATCCATCCGTCTTGTGATTCACCTTTTGCATATTCAAACCTAGAAGATCAATCGAAACGGCATGTCAGGTTTCGCCCTGTGCCCTCCACCCATAGAAAAAGCTCGGATGTGGAGGAAGTGGAGGTGGAAGTGGACGAAGTGGGGGTGGAACTGGATCTCGCTTGCGGATCTTGCAGGTGCCAGGCTGAGCATCGTTTATCCGATCCTTATCCCCAGCGGCGTGGCCTGGGCCCCACTGGCCGATTTGCCCCCCTAGATGGGGATGTGGGCTTTTCCCTTCGGGTTTCGAGGGGGTGTATCCCCAACTGGGGGGGGGGAACTTGGTGGGGGTCTCGAAGGCGATGGGGATGGGGATGGGGATGGGGGTCGGTTCAACGATACCGACAGGCCCAACCCTGGGGAGAGGCGGGTGCCCCGGAGCGTGGGAGGGAGGGGGAGGAGAAGCCCCTGGGCGAGCTGCGCCCTCGGGCCGGGCCCAAGCCCCCGACCAGCCACAGCGGGGAAGGCCCGCGAAGGGCGAACGGGGCAGCGGAGGGCGCCACGACAGAGAGCAGGGGCTCCCTGACCGCGCACATCCAACAGGCGCTCGATGAGCAAGCCCAGCAGTGAAGAACAGCAGGGCCACAAACGGCACCTCTGACACCACAGGTCAGACGACCAGCATGCTCTTGCCACCATACCCCAGCATGTAAAGATAACGTGGCATCTGCTTGCAGTACACAGAGCCGGGGCGAGCTGGCTGCTCCCTCCGAGTCACTCGATGACGAAGATGGAGGAGGAGGAGGAGGAGGAGGAGGAGGAGGAGGAGGAGGTGACGACGATGGAGATGGAGGAGAATTCTTCTCCGTCCCCATTATCGTCCCTCCCCCCAGCCTATCCAGCGTCCCCCACTACCCCAGGCGCCTCCCCGCGGCCGGGTTCCGGCCGAACTCGGCCCGCCAGCGGCGGAGCCGACATGCGACCCCCTCTGGCCCCGGGCCGACCATCCAACGTCCCCCCTCCCATCCGACGCATGGCGACCCACAAACGCGGCCCGCGGCCGACTTCTGGCCGAACTCGGCCGCGCCCACCGCGGGTGGGGGTTTCCCCTTGGCCCTCCGCCGACTTCCAGTGGGCAGCCACACTCTCCGAGGGCCTGACCTCCTACGGCCCCCGCCCCGCGCACGTCCTGGCGCTCCCGGCTAAGGGGGGGGGGCTTCCAGCGCAGGAAATCACGGGCGGTTTTCTGCCGAGCTCCCGAGAACTCGGCAGAGCACCGCACGAGACATGCGCGCCAAAATGGCCCCCGCCCCCACTGCGCCCCCAGCCAACCGGCAGAAGGCCATCACTGCGCCGTCAGCCCCCCAGCCCCCCAGCCCCCCTCCCGGCGCCGAACTCTGGCCGTCATGGGCGTCCCCTGCCCCTGCGTCCGACTCCGCGTGGCCGCCAACCCCGCCCACCCCTGGGCCCCAAGCCCTGCCAGGATGCCGGCCGCCCCCCCCCCCTCCCGTGGAACGGGAGCTGGTCACGCGGCCCCGCCCGAGGCGCGCGGCCCCATCCCACAGTCACCCCCGACCAGTCCGGCCCAGCGACACGAGACGGGGCGACAGCGAGGAGGGAACGCCGACAAGCAGGGGGACGGCGCAAGGCGCAACACGCGGGCGGCGGCGGCACGCGGCCGGCGGCAGCGCGGCGGCGGCGGGGCAGCGAGTTGCCACTTGTCTTTTGCCCAGGTCCGATGCGCCACCATCGCGGTCAACCTCGGTGGGGCACTGCGGTCACGAGGTCAACCGCGGTGCATCGCTTGCACTGGGTCAACCGCGGTGGGGCACCGGCTGCGCACGCGCGCACCGCAGTCGCCCCACGCAAGCCTCGTCAGGCACCTGGGCCTCCCACGCCCCACCACGCCCCATCCGCCTGCCACCCTCAGCGCGGGCCCGCCTGCGCCAGCGAGGCGGCGGCATGGGCCTGGCGGAGCCCGGTGCCCCCCCGGCCTTCTCCACGACCGCCTGGACCGGGACGGGGAGCCCAGCTGGTGGAGATTATGCACGCAGGCGCCTACCTGGCCTGGACCAGCGGAGACGCACCTGGGACCAGCGACCTCGCCTTCTCCGCCGCCGCGAGGACCACCCTTGGGAGCGTCTCGGCTAGGGCTCCAGTCGTGGTTTTGCGCGATGCTGCAATTGCTCGCAACTCTCGGTCGTGCTCAATCGGTGTGACATGGTGCTCACGCGAGAGCTCACAACCCAAAGGCAGACATGGTGCTGCCTCGGGCGCCAGGATGGAATCAGGAGGATGGAAGGAGTGAAGGACGAGCAGGGGAAGGGAGGAGGAGGAGGAGGAGGAGGAGGAGCAGGAGCAGGAGGAGGGGAAGGGAGGAGCACGGGAAGGGAGGAGCACGGGAAGGGAGGAGGAGGACGAGGCAAGAGTCCAGAGATGGCCCAGATATTCACACCGACTCCCTCCAAAAGAGGGCGGGGGCCCGACGAGCGAGCGCGCAAGGGCGGCGGCGGCGGCGGCGGGCCCCGCCGGAGCCGGCCGCGCCCCAGGGCGCGAGGCGGCGAGCGAAGCAGAGCGAAGCACAGCGAAGCGGGGGAAGCGAAGCGAAGCGGGGCGAGGCGAGCTGCCAGAGCCCGTGCCCTCTGCAAGGGCGCCCAACTTCGCGCAGCGCGCTGCGCTAGGCGTCAAGCGCTTAGAGCCTCGCGCTCTCTCGCGCCGCCCCCCAGGTCAGGACCTCGCGCTCTCTCGCGCCGCCCCCCAGGGGGAGAAGAGGAGGAGGAGGCGGAGGACGAGGAGGAATCGGAGCCGCAGCGCGAAGCGCGAACAACTCCGCGCCCTCGAGGGCGCCCTGGCCCTAGGGCATGGCACGGGGGCCGTGGCCTCGGAGGCGTGAGACGTGAGCAGACTCACGCGGCAGCCACCAATCTGCGCTCCCAGCGACCGATGACGATCACAGGTCTTTTGCACAGCAGTGTTCCCGGAGGGGCCCCGAGCGAGCGGGCACCAGCGAGCAGAAGTTGGCACGGTGTTGCCCCGAGGCCCGCGTCAGAGCGCCGGCGGCGTCCAGAGGCCACCGTGGACATCGAGAGGCCTCCCAGATGGGGTCCGAGTAGATGCGGTCATAGAATCGCGCCGAATCGCCGAGGCGTCGACAATGCATCGACAACGCGTCGACGATGCATCGGCGACGCCAGCGTGGAGAAAATCGGGATCCACATCGCGCCGCATCGCCGATGCATTGGCGATGCGAGGCGATCCTCCGACCCCCATCTGCTCGGGCCCCGTCCGGGAGCCCGACAACCTCGGGCTCTCGTGTCCAGCGCCGACTCCTCGAAGTGGAGCGGCGCAGTCGGGCGGTGCCTTCCCTTCCCCCCCATTCGCTGCTCCTGCGCGCGCGTGCTGGCAGGAGGGAGGGCCTCGGTGAGGCGAAGCCAGGACAGGGACAACATGAATCTCTGAGATCCGCTGGTTCTGGAGGGCGTATCGGGCGCCATGGTCTTCGCAAAGCGCTCCAGAACGCCGTGAGACCGTTCCCGCACGCGCTGGAACGATTTGATCCCTGTCCTATCCCGATCCGGACCGGACGAACGGGGGGACGCAGTCAGACCGGACCATCACGAGGACGCGCGATGAGGACGCCCAGGCCCAAGCTGAGCGCCCAGGCTGAGCTTCTTGAGCGGCGCGCGCCCAGTTCGGGCGTCGATCTCCTCTGGGCCACTTGGTGCACTTGCGGCCGCTCCGTCCCTGGAGGCGTCCGGGTCGGAGGGAACGGGGGGGGGCGGTTTTTCAGGGCACCTCCTGGCGCCAGAGGCGGCAGCGTGTCCAGGACAGCGCCCGGCGGCGCCGCCGAGACGGGCTGCACGCAGCAGGTGTCGCGCCCCCGGGCAGGAGCGACCTCCAGTGCGCGGCCTTCCGAGGGCCGCGGCGGGGCCAGGTCCGAGGGCGCAGGACGGCGCTGGGGCCACCCTTTGTGGGCCAGCAGCAGGGGTCACTCCGGCCGACCCGAGGATCGCCGCACTCTGGCGGGCGCAGCCTGCCGGAAGCGTTCACGAGCTCGACGTGCAGACGAGCAGGAATCGCGGTCGCGATCGTACCCACGCTGCCCCCCCAGCGCTCGCAGGTGGGGCAACGATACACTGGATGGGACAAAAAGTCGTCCTCCCCCCTGGATCTGCGGTGGGGGTTGGGCACGTGCTGTCGGAAGGAGGAAAAGGAGGAGGAGAAAGGGAGAAAGGAGAATGGGGAGTGGAGTGGGGTGGAGTGGAGTGGGCACCGCTGCGGAGCAGGTTCGATGGTTCAAGGCCCAGGCATTGGATTACTCCAGCGCCGAGAAAATTGCTCTGCTCGGCTCAGGACTTTGGGTGGTAGACCCCGTGCAATCCTGTCAAGATATTGCCGACCTGTCCCGCTCTTCTTACCAGTACAAGGGGCTTTCAAAGACCGCATTACCCTATCAGCGATCACCCCACACTCAGAACAGAACCAGACCTGGAGGGCCGGGTGGACATTCAGCGTGTAAGTAGAATGGGCCCGACCCCCCGCGGTATGGATTCGCGACCCCTGAATCGGCGAAAAGATCACCCCACCGACATTGAACAACCGAGGGCAGTCAGATTCAACGAATTCCTTCACCGTGGCAAGGGTAGCGGAGCCGAAAAAATTAGAACACCTTCGACCACACTCGGCCAAACGATGGCGAGACAAGAGGGCGGAAACAGAAGCAGGGGAAGGAGGGGGAGAGACCTCACAGGAGCCCCTTTTTGAGCAGGGGCCTCACTATGTTTCTCCTTCTCGCGTTCCTGGCTACACCGAATCGAGTCCATGGTTGCTCGTAACAAGCGCAGTCGAATCAAATGGGGCTTGCGCTCCACGAGCAGCACTTCGTGGCGGAGGTTGGCGGGGGGCCTGGCTAGATCGGCCGCCTCGCTCGCCAGGCAGACAGCCACCGCGCTGCCCAAGACCAAGGCCTTGGTGGCTCTGCCCGACACGATGTCCTCCGCCGTCATGTGCGAGTACATCCACAACACCGTGATTTCTGCATGATCACGAGACTTCATAAGGCCTCCGACCTTACTCCAAAGGTTTGCATCGGACCCCCGAGGGCGCATGTGCAGTTCATCGTACCAGCCAGCCAAAACGCAATCACAGTCACCGATAGATGTGTGAAACCGAGATGTACACCAGGTGGCCAAGTACAATGCAAACAGCTCCCCACGCGCAACAATCTGGCGCGGGCCTCCCGGCGGGCCAAAGACAGAACCTGTTATCTGCATTTCTGGAACCAGAGACTCAGTACATACGATGGAAACACCCACTCGCCTCAATATTGGTAGCGCCGTGTCAGCCCCTCCATTCGCGCCACACAAATGTTCAACGGGGTGATCACTACTGCCAGCACCAAAGGCTCCTTGAGACAATTCGCTCATTCCTGCGAAGCGGAGCTCAGGCTCATCAGGAGGTGGCGGCAATTTCGTCCGTTCCCGTGGAATGAGCCCTCTTAGCCAGAAGCACTCTGCCATGCTGGGCCAGCGCTTCTGGAATCAATGGCGCCGACAGTTTGCATGGCAGGGTGTCGGTGTTCTTGCCGCAATCCTGGAACCGAAAAATGGGCGATTCTGGGCATTGACCACACCGTTCACACAAAGGGGTCTCGGTATAATTATGGACACTATGATGCTTACACTGGCGAGTGCAGAAGCCGCCAGCCGCCGCATTGACCAGAAGTTCAGCAAGCCGTGGTCCGTTCGGCAGTTGGGTCGCCAACATCCTAAAGGAGTGGTTGACGACTCCACTCTCTAAGCCATCCCCCGCATCAATGCTTCGCCACCTGCTGCCAGACAACCTGCTCTGCGGAGGTTTTAATATCATTAAGGAGATCGGCGCGGGTGTAGAGGTGTGGATTGCCCGTGTATATCTTGTCGGGGGATGGCCATTCCTCGCTGCCGAGCGGGGTCTGGCATGACCACCCGTCCGCATCCGCAGGGCGCCAGTGGAGGCGAAGCAGCGTGAGGATGGAAGCCGAGATCGGCCCTCGCACCGCTCTGGTCTGCTGTTGGGGCGCCAGCTCAGTCAGGTGAGCTGTGACTTCGGGCCAGACCGCCCGGATGCTCTTCCGAAGGTCTGGGTTTTTGCCGTAAGGCAAGCCACGTATCGACGCAGTGGGCAGTATGCGCAACAGCTGGGTCTCCTCCTGGAGCTCGAGGGTCGAGGGCCGTGAAATGGTTGCGACCACGAGTTCCTGCAGCACATATCTGTCCTAGCCGACGCCGACATGAGACCGGTTGCTACCCGAACATCCCATGAGCCTGATGTCCATGGGCGCCTGCCAGCTGACATCCTCGTTCAAACTTACGCATAACTGAAGGCCTGCGCGTCGCCCTCGTGAAGCGCCATACTTTTACCGTCGCCGTTGCATGTTTCACCTGACGTTGTGTTCGAACAGCCCGACCATGTCTGCCACAGTTGAAATCTACACCGAGGCATGGAGCCTGCCTGCACACCTTCAAGGGGAACCCCTGCAGTTTGACCGACCTAGCCACCACCAGCGCGTCCTACATGTTGGGGCACATGATAACCGGCTTCTTGGCCAACTGCAAGCCGACTTTGGCCAGCTCCTGGCCTGCTTGGACTATGCCTCGCACAGGGTTGGTTCTCCCAGCCTGGCGGGGTCCCCGTATCCTCTCGCAGATGTCATCTACCCATGCGCGATGGGTCATCAACGGAGTAGCAGCAGTGGGTGAAAATGCTCAGCCAACCATGCACCCCCGCGCAGCCCTTGGATGACAGACTGGCAGGGCTCAAGGTTTGCAAAAGGCGCCCTCCTGGGAGAGCGCGCGGACCGAAATGCACTGCAGCAGTTCAAGGTGCAGGATGATTGGAGGAAAATGCAGTTTCGGAGCAGCCTTCACACGGGGCATCCATGGGATGGTGTCGTAGAACTCCTGCACGTCCTGGAGGCCTTGACCGAACTGCACGCGGCGCCAGCGCGTCAGCTCCTCGTCTATGGCGCGGAGGCGGGCCTCGCGGAGGCATGAGTTGCCTGACACCGCTGCGCCCCACTCTCGTGCCCCAGCCGCGCTCCAGCTACGCACAATGGGCTCACGCGCGCGTGGCCATAAGCGCGGCCGCGTCGATATTATACCGACGCCACGGTCCCCATTATATTTCTTTGGCGTACGATAGCTGACGATAAGTTTGGTCTGGGCAGGCCACGCCAGCAGCTTCTCCGCTGCGGAGAGCAACTCAACCAATGCTGAAAGGGCCTCCAGTGGTAGACGTTGGGAGTCCACGGGAGAGAGGACATCCACCCCCAGACCTGCCTTGGCCTTACCCTTGGCGCTGCTATAGATCATATCCGCGGTGGTTGCGGGGCTCCGGGTGCCCGCAGCGCCTCGAAGGAACGCGCGTTCTGCTCCATAATATCAGCAGGGTGGATCAGCATGTGGTCGCCGACCTCGAGTTCCAGGGTAGCAAGCTTGGTGAGCTTCAGACACTTATGGAGTATACCCAGGGCCTCAGGTCCGCTGACAAACTGTTTGAGCTCTGCGACCGAGGCCCGAACAGCACGGCGCTGAGGGCGAGCGGCAAATTTCTTCGCGGCCTCCATAGTTCTCCGGCGCCGCGGGATTGAGCGCAGAGGGCGAGGAGAGAACCGCAAGCCACTGATCCCAAGGCGTCTCGGCACCCTGACGGAGCACGCGGCGCGCTCCTTCTGGGCGCGTGGCTCGGAGCGCCCCGCCAGCCTAATCGCGCTCGCGTAGCTGTCGAGCCCCATTGCCACGGCATAGATGACGGTGGGCGCCTGCCAGGACAGCGTGCACTCTTGTCCACCATCGACTGTATTGATCACGAAGAGCCAGCTCTCAAACGTGGGCAATGACTCGCATTGGTTTCTCTTCAAACCTCGGATCGTCTGCTCTGGCGATCCCGGGGGCTGGCCTGCTGTCGCGATGTGCGCGGATGGCCGCTTCGACGGAGCTCGCCCACGCAGCGCGCCGTCCTGCGAGGAGCGCGCCGGCAACAGGCTCGAGCCGAAACGCTACGAAATCCGAAAGGGCGGGGGAGAGACTGGCCACCTCTTCGGATCCTGACATAAAACCCACCTGCCGACGGCATTTCATCCACGCCCTGGCGGGGATCTCAAACGCAGGGCCAGGGGCATCTTCGAGCCGAGGACCACGGGCAACCTGAGGAGTCAGGTCCGAGAGACTTCAAACCGGGGGCCTGGAAAACCGCCGAGGAACTAAGGGGCTGGGTCTCGCGCCACGCATTACCGACACTCACACTAAAGGAAACAGCCCTTTATCCAACTACAGCCTGTGCGCCGTCCGCGCCGACGCCGACTGGAGCCTGTCTGCTACCTAACTACGAGTCGCTACAAGAATTGAGCTCGCGGGCCCAAGGATCCCCCTCCTCCTCGGGCCAAGGGAATCAGCACCCACGGCATCCAACAAAGCCCTCTGGAACGCGTTGGCCCCAGGAGTGCAGCCAGCAGGAGGGCCTCAAAAAGATCGTCAAGAACGCCCTGGAAACCTTCGATCCTACGCGCAAAAGAGGCCTGACGACTGGCAGCCAGCTGGATCCTGGCCATGCTGGACTTAGAACCAGGGGCGGGCTCAGTTCTGGGCCGCGGAACCGGCGGGAGTTTAGCAGGAAGACAAAGCTCGCGGGTCCGAAGGGTTTGCCCCGAGGCCCGCAGGTAAATGGAAAGACCCACGCGGGGCGTCCACGGCACACATCTGACAACCTGTGCGCCATGAACGAATGAGACAGCACGGGGACCTATCAGGAGATAGCCGAGCATGACATCACCCTTTTCCTGCGACCATGTGCCCTGGACTCCAGGCGGCAGGCGGATGATGCCCCCCGTCTCCTTCTAGAGCGCAGACTCCCGCAGCTGCCCCGGCGCCGCGCTGAAGTCCCCCACGACCAGCCAGGGCGCCCGAAGAGTTCGAAGGAGTCCTCCAAGTCTAGCGAAGCGCTCCAAGTCGCGGCCATGCATCCCGGCGGCGGGGCGCGCATACAGGGCCGCCAAGACAATGAAGCAGCGATGCTGTCGAACGATCACCGGGTAGAAACCATCGCGCGCGGAGTGACCTGGCGCTCTCAAATGTTCGGCGGCAGCCCGCGCCTCTGAAAGCTGATGTGTCTGAAGACTCTTCTGGGACAGAAACATCTCACCGCCTTCGTTAGATCGAGCCCCCATTGCCCTCAGACGCGACCTTCCTGGAGCGGCGAGTCGAATTCCTGTCCATGCGAAGACCCAAGCGTCGAGCGGTTCGTTCCCGCTTCATGGTTTCAGACTCCTCGTGTACCATCGCCCAGCGGACGTTGCTCCTAAAATAGTGAATCACATGTTCCCAAACCTTGTTCGTGAGACTGGTAATGTTCGCATAGAACAGCCTAGCGCATTCAATATCATCAGCCTGCGCCCCCACTGTATTCTGGCTCCGAGGGGCCCCCGTCGCCGCGCGTCACTTAGTGCCAGAGCCTGCCACGCCAGCTGCCGAGCCCTTGCCCTGCGCCTTGGCGGCCTCCGGCTTCGCCGAGAACTTCGCTGCAGAGAGCTGTTTCGCTTCCTACGCGACGGCCTCCTCGCGCCCCTTGTCGGCCTGCTGGGGCGCGGCAGTGTCGGGGCCACCCGTCGCTTCGCCAGCGGCCTCGGCAGGTGCTGCAGCCGCCTTGGCCTCCTCCTGCTGTGGGCGCCATAGCAGGTGGCTGGGCCGTGGCGTCGTTGCCCTTGCGTTTTTCCTTTTTCCTCATGCGTTCTGTGATGTTCCGTTTGTAGTCACCAGCTTGCTGGAGCCATTTCTTGGTCTCCTCCTCGCGACCGTGGAAGGTGTTGCGGACCTCCTCCAGCTGCAACAGGAGTCGAAGTCCGCGAAGAACGTATCATCCCATTCAGTGGCGAAGATGCGGGTAGCCCTGCCCTCCTGCAATTCCGAGCTATCGATGCCCTCGGCCTTGGCGCAGGCTCTAGCTTCCGCCTTCTTGGCCATGAGCGCCTCGGCGAGTTCCACCGCCAACTTGCGCTCCTTCTCCTCCGCAGCCGCCATATTGCTGCGGAGGCGGATCACATTCGCCACCGCTTGGTCGTGCAAATGTTCAGCATGTTTGGCTGCGCCTTCCGCACGTTTGAGCGCGTCCACGGGCGACACGCTGGCAGACATGGCCGCAGGCGCCGCGAGCTAGCTTGCCGACGCCGCCGCGGTCGTCAGCATGCGCGTCAGGGCAGGGTCGAGCGCCAGCCCAGCGGCCTGCTGGAGGAGCTTCTTGGCCTGCATGCTGCTGTCACCACCGCCCTTGCCTCGACCGCCGCCGCCTGCGCCACGCCCAGCTGGGGAGGCACTGCGGCTGCTCCCGCGCAGGATGCCAGGATCGAGCGGCTTGGGCGACTCTTCGTCGTCTTCACTCAGAGCATCGTGACATTCGTCCCCGTGCTGACCCTGGTTGAAACGAACTTTGCGCCCATGTGTGTACAACGCCAGCTTGGTGCGGCAGTTCGGGCACAGGGAGACGCCTGCCTGCAACTCCGAGTTCCATTCACAACGCTGGCACACCGAGCAGCGAGTCCAAAGTTTAGAAGACATCCCGCGTGTTAGTCCGTGTTCCTCCTCGCTGGCAAAAGAAAGAACAATGTCTCTCAAACGCGTCGAAACTCCCGCGGGCTCTGCATGTGAGGTACGGCAATGTCTGGGGCCGTGCGCAAACGCGTCGAAGACTCCCGCGGGCTCTGCATGTGAGGTACGGCAATCGGAATCCCCCAGAACACCCAGGCCCCTGGGGCCGTGCGCACCTCAAGCCAGAGGGGCTCGAGGAGGAGGAGGAGGAGGAGGAGGAGGAGGAGGAGGAGGAGGAGGAGGAGGAGGAGGAGGAGGAGGAGGAGGAGGGAGGAGGAGGAGGAGGAGGAGGAGGGAGGAGGAGGAGGAGGAGGAGGAGGAGGAGGAGGAGGGGGAGGAGGAGGAGGAGCTTCTGGAACTTCACCAAAGACCCCTATCGTATTTTGCGCATTTGGAAAAGGGAAACTTGCGGGACCTGTGCGACCTGAGGACCTCTGCGGCCTGTGGGGCCTGTGAGACCTGCGACACCTTTGAAACTTGTGCAACCTGTGGGACCTGTGGGACCTGCGGGAACAGCGGGACCTGGAAGACCTGCGAGACCTGTGGGACCTGTGGCACCAGCGGCACCTGCGGGAACTGTGGGACCTGAGGGACCCCTATGTAACATGTGAGAAATGCGACACCTCTGGAACCTGTGAGACCTGCGGGACCTGTCAGACCTGTGGAACCTGTGGGGCATGAGAGACCCGCAACAACTTTGGGACTTGTGAAACCTGTCAGATCTGTGGTGCCTGAGGGACCTGTGGGACGGGACGACCTGCGACACTTGTGGGTCCTGTGGGACCTGTGGAGGCTGCGAAAACTGTAAGACCTGTGGGATCCAGGAAAAAATGGCCCACGCTGGGGCGGGATCTCCATTCTGGACGACGGGAGCACAGCGCCGATCCGAAAACGAGGCCCATGGTGGAACGAGGGTACCATTCTTGGAAAAACTGTAATCCATCGGATTGCAAAAAATCATGTGAAAAGCCAGCTCGCGCAAATCCTGTGCGTAAAAAAAAGACGCAGAGGGGGGCGAACACTCTCAGCATATATTCGGGGGAGAGAGGAGAGGAGTATTCAAATTGTGTACTTGCGAAGAGAAGAGGAAAGGAGGGCGGGGGAAGGGAAGGAGAGGTGGAGAGGAAGGAGGGGTAACGAGGGGTACAAGGAGAGGAGCACGATGAGGAGGAAGGAGAGGAGGAGGAGCAAGAGGAGGAGCAAGAGGAGGATGAGCAAGAGGCGGAGGAGGAGAAGGAGGCGCAGCAGCAGCAGCAGCGCAGCAGGAGGAGGAGAGGAGGCGATGACGGGGAGGCCCGGGCGAGAGCGGCCGGCCCCCATCGCGTCGGCGCCGCACGGCGGCAGGGCCTTCTCGCGGTCCCCCACCACCGAGTGCTTGTCGTGCGCCTGGCCAGCTCCCAGCACAGGGGCGGCGGCGGGGGGCCCGCCGAGCGCGCGAGCGCGCGCGCGCTGGCTGGCTGGAGGGAGGGATGGGCTCCGGAAGGAGGAGGAGGAGGAGGAGGAGGAGGAGGAGGAGGAGGCGGAGGAGGGAGGAGGAGGAGGAGGAGGAGGAGGAGGAGGGGGAGGAGGAGGAGGTAGGAGGAGGAGGGAGGGGAGGAGGAGGAGGAGGAGGAGGAGGAGGAGGAGGAGGAGGAGGCGGGAGGGCGGGAAGGAGGAGGAAGGAACGCGGGGCGCCGTCTCTTCAAAACGAGGACCCAACACCACAAGACTGGTGGGAAAAGGCTTAGCCACAATGACGGAACGGGGGTGGCTTTCAAACTGAAGTCGCATTAGCGTGTCGGACATTCCTCGTTCGAGCCTGCAAATAACTGCAAGGATAGAGGGCGGATTCTTCTGAATTACTCACTGCGTGGAGCTCCCCATATGTGCATATATTCGCATGGACCTGTCCGCCGTGAATGTCTAGGCGCAAGAGGTTTCGAATATAAACGGGCTTCAGTTGTGACGGTCTGGTCATGAATCTAACTGCGAATGACTTGGAGTGTGAATGAGCCTCAGTAGTACGAGCGTGTCTCTGCGCATGAGCCTGGGGCCTCCTGGGGCCTCCTAAAACCTACTGGGGTTTCCTGGGGCCTCCAGGAGCCTCTTGGGGCCTCCTGGGGCCTCCTGAAACCTCCTAGGGAGGATTCGTGCCCCAGGGGAGGCCCAATCAATAGCAACAGACGTACATAAAACATTGCGGGTTGGAGCCACAGGAGAAGGGCAATCTATAGGAACACACGTAAAACACCAAGGACTCGTGCCACAGAAGAGGCCCTATATATATATGTGTGTATATACATATACATACATACATACATACATACATACATACATACATACATACATACATGCATACATGCATGCATGCATGCATGCATGCATACATACATACATACATACATACATACATACATACATACATATAGGGACATAAGTTAAACAGTTAGCACTGTGTACACAGGAGAAAGACAATCTATAGAAACATCGGAGGTGAAGGGGTGAGATCGAAGTGGAACGGAGAGCCCCCCTACCGGGAAATCGGTTTCGGTTTCGTGTTCGTGCGTGCCGCAGGTGCGGGCGAGGCGAAGCTGCGTGGGCGGGCGAGAAATAAGTCTCCTGTAGCTGAGGCGCGGCCGGACCAAAAATCTCCGTTCCGGCAACCGGTGCCCCGCGGTGTCCCGCCGGTGTCCCGCTCGGGGGCCAGTGGCGCGCGGTGTCCCGCCGGTGTCCCTCCGGTGTCCCGTCGGTGTCCCGATGATGATGATGATGATGATGATGATGATGATGATGATGATGTTGGTGATGTTGACAATGATGATGGTGATGATGATGATGATGATGGTGATGATGATGATGGTGATGGTGATGGTGATGGTGGTGGTAATGATGATGGTGTCCCGATGATGATGATGATGATGATGATGATGATGATGATGATGATGATGATGTTGACGATGTTGATGATGATGATGATGATGATGGTGATGGTGATGATCATGGTGCCCCGATGGTGATGATGATGATGTTGCTGATGATGATGATGCCCCGATGATGATGATGATAATGGTGGTATTGATTATGATCAGAGGATTTGATGATGATGATGATGAAGATGATGGTGATGATGGTGTCCCGATGATGATGATGATGATGATGATGAGGTTGCTGATGATGCTGTTGATGATGATGGTGATGATGATGATGGTGTCCCGATGATGATGATGACAATGATGATGATGACGATGATGGTGTCCCGATGATGATGAGGAGGATGATGATGAGGTGATGATGATGATTTCGATGATGGTGGCCCAATGATGGTAACGATGATGATGTTGATGACGATGGTGTCCCGATGATGTTGGTGTTGATGATGATGATGATGATGGTGACGATGATGATGGTGTTCCGGTGATGATGATGATGTTGATGATGATGTTGCGAATGATGATGATGATGATGATGGTGTCCCGCTGGTGATGATGATGATATGTTGATGTTGTTCATGACCATGATGGTGAGATGATGATGGTGGTGTTGCGATGATGATGGTGATGATGATGACGGTGATGCTGATGACGGTGATGATGGTGTCCCAATGATGATGATGATGATGATGGTGATGCTGATGATGGTGATGATGATGGTGATGCGGTGGTGATGATGGTGTCCCGATGATGATGATGATGAGGAGGAGGAGGAGGCGAATGATGCTTAGTATATTGATTACGATGATGTTGATGATGCTGATGATGATGCCGTTGATCGTGAAATCGATTGTGATATCGATAGTGAGATCGATAGTTAGACCAAATGTGAGACCGACTGTGACATCGACAGTGAGATCGATAGTGATATCGATTGCGAGATCGATAGTCTGATCGATTGTGAGATCGATCGAATGAAATAGATCGAGTGAGATCGATTGTGAGATCGATCGAGCGAGACCGATAGTGAGATCGATTGTGAGATCGGTAGTGAGACCGATCAAGTGAGACGTTGGTTCCCCCCCCCAAAAAAAAACCTCCTTATCACCCGAAGGGTGGTCGTATAGGTTCGTATAACATCAAGGATTCGTGCTCCAGGTGAGGCCCAATCTATAGGAGCATACGTAAAACACATGGGATTGGAGCCACTCCTGTTGCATTATGAGGCCTCCTGCTCCTGGGGCCTCTCGGGGCCTCCTGTTGCCTTCCGAGGCCTCCTGGCACTTCCTGTGGCCTCCTGCGGCCTCAAGTGGTTTCCCGATGCCTCCTGGGGCTTCTTGGGGCCTCCTGGAGCCTCTTGGGACACCCTGTGGCCTCGTGAATTTTTCTGTGGCCTCCTGATGCCCCCTGGGACCTCATGTGGTCTCCTGGGGTTTCCTGGAACCTGTTGGAGCCTCCTGTGACATCCTGAAAAGAATGTGTGCCCACGAGTCTGGCCACCAAAACAAGCAAACCGATCGAGCCATCTTCAAAATCTGGCCCACCTGGGGGTGGACATGAGCGCCTCGCTCGAGACATCCTCCAAATCTGCTCCGAAAACGAAGGATGCTGGGACAGAAAACAAGCAAACCGCCTGAGACATCCCCACGCAACGGCCGCGAACGGGACCGTGAGGTAACCCCTGGCGGCTCCCCTAGGGGGGTGAAAATGAGCGCCTCGCTCGAGACATCCTCCACATCAACTCCGAAAGCGAAGGATGCTGGGGCAGAAAACATGCAAACACCCCCACAAAACGGCCGCGAACGGGACCGTGAGATAACCCGTGGCGGCTCCCCTTAGGGAGGTGAAAATGAGCGTCTCGCTCGAGACATCCCCCAAATCTGTTCTGGAAGCGAATGATGCTGGGACAGAACACAAGCAAACCGCTTGAGACATCCCCACACAACGGCCGCGAACGGGACCGTGAGGTAACCCCTGGCGGCTCCCTTTAAGGGGAGTTAGTATGAGCGCCTCGCTCGAGGCATCCTCCAAATCTGCTCTGGAAGCGAATGATGCTGGGACAAAACGCAAGCAAACCGCTTGAGACATCCCCACAAAACGGTCGCGAACAGGACCGTGAGATAACACCTGGTGGCTCCCCTTAGGGAGGTGAAAATGAGCGCATCGCTCGAAACATCCTCCAAATCTGTTCCGAAAGCGAAAAATGGTGGGACAGAAAACCAGCAAACCGCTTAAGACATCCCCACACAAGGGCCGCGAACGGGACCGTGAGGTAACCCCTGGCGGCTCCCCTTAGGGGGGTGAAAATGAGCGCCTCGCTCGAGACATCCTCCAAATCTGTTCCGAAAGCGACGGATGCTGGGACGGAAAACATAATGTGAGTAGGAGTCTCACCATGAGTAAGTCTGAGTAGGAGTAGGTCTGAATATGAGTAGGTCTGAGTACGGGTAATTATGTGTGTGAGTAAATCTGGGTATGGGCAAGTCTGAGTGTGAGCAAGTCTGTGTATGAGTAAATCTGGGTATGAGGAGAAGAGGGGAGGAGAAGGAGGAGAAGGAGGAGGAGTAGGAGGCGCCCAAATAATAATTACTCGGCGCGGGGCTCCCCATATGTGCATCTCATTATCTTGGTACGTATTTCTCTTGATATCTGTCAATGAGCGCCTGTGTGCGAGGGCGAACCGCTCGCTCGAGACATTCCCACAGTCTGCAAGCATGAGTGCGACCAATCGCAAATGAGAGCGACCGATTCTGAGTGTGAGTTAACCAGGGTGCGATTGAGCCTGGGTTTGTGTGGGTATGCGTGTGAGTAAAAATGAGCGCGAGCGCGTATGTGTGCGAGTGGGTCTGAGTATGAACGAATCTGAGTGTGAGCCAGTCTGTGATTGAGCGGATCGTAGCATGATGAGTCTGAGCATGAGTGAGTCTGGGCTTCAGTGGGCCTGAGTGTGAGAAAAAGTGTGTGTTAAGGAACCTGAGTGCGAGTGAGCCGAGTGTGATTGGGTGTGGATGTGAAGCAGTCTGAGTGTGAGTCGGTCTGCGTTTGAGCGGACCGGAGGATGATGAGTCTGAGCAGGAGCGAGTCTGAGTATGAGTGGTTCTGAGCGTGAGTCTGCGCGTGAGTAAGTTTAGGTATGGATATGAGCGAGCCTATGTGCGAGTGAGCCTGTGTGCGGCTGAGTCTGAGTATGAGTGGCTATGAATGCAGAAGAGTGAAGGAGAGCGGAGAGCGAAGGAGAGTGAGGCGGAAGCGTTTGAGTAAAACCTAAAGTGTTGGAACATCGAAGCTCGATCGTCTGGCCCTGGCTACTCGAGTTGCCCACGTCCTCCTCCTCCTCCTCCTCCTCCTCCTCCTCCTCCTCCGCCTCCTCCTCCTCCTCCTCCTCCTCCTCCTCCTCTCCTCCTCCTCCATCATCATCATCATCATCATCATCATCAGCATCAGCATCATCATCATCATCATCATCATCATCATCATCATCATCATCATCATCATCATCATCATCATCATCATCATCATCATCATCATCAGCATCATCATCATCATCATCATCATCATCATCATCATCATCATCATCATCATCATCACCATCATCATCATCATCATCATCATCATCATCAAAATCATCATCCCCTTCCTGCTTCTGCTCCTACCGTGTTCATGCTGTCGTCCTTCTCCTCCTCCTCCTCCTCCTCTCCTCTGCCTCCTCCTCCTCGTCCTCTTCCTCCTCCTCTCGCTTCCTCCTCTCTCTCCTCCTCCTCCTCCTCCTCCTCCTCCTCCTCCTCCTCCTCCTCCTCCTTGGGAGTGCTGAAACCAGCAAATCGCCTGAGACATCCTCCCAAAACTGCTCCGAAAACGACAGATGCCCAGCATCATAACGGCCAAACCGCCTGAGACATTCCCGCAAACTGGGCGAGAACGTTCTCCAAATCGAGTGCTGAAACCAGCAAATCGCCTGAGACATCCTCCCAAAACTGCTCCGAAAACGACAGATGCCCAGCATCATAACGGCCAAACCGCCTGAGACATCCCCGCAAACTGGGCGCGAACGTCCTCCAAATCTGCTCCGAAAGCGAAACATGTTGGAAGAGAAAATGGCCAAACCGCCTGAGACATCCCCACAAAATCCCGCGAAAGGGGCCGAGTGAAATACCCCCCCGCCGCTCCCCTTAGAGTGCTGAAACCAGCGAATCGCCTGAGACATCCTCCAAATCTGCTCCGAAAGCGAAACATGTTGGAAGAGAAAATGGCCAAACCGCCTGAGACATCCCCACAACATCCCGCGAAAGGGGCCGAGTGAAATACCCCCCGCCGCTCCCCTTAGAGTGCTGAAACCAGCGAATCGCCTGAGACATCCTCCAAATCTGCTCCGAAAGCGAAACATGTTGGAAGAGAAAATGGCCAAACCGCCTGAGACATCCCCACAAAAATCCGCGAAAGGGGCCGAGGGAAATACCCCCCGCCGCTCCCCTTAGGAGTGCTGAAGCCACAGAATCGCCTGACACATCCTCAACATCAGTGTGTGTGAGTCATCCGATGAGTGGACCTGAGTGAGTGTAGTGAATGTACGAGTACAAGTACGAGTGAGTCTGAGTGATGAGTGAGTCTGATTGATGAGTGAGTCTGAGTGATGAGTGAGTCTGAGTGATGAGTGATGAGTCTGAGTCATGACTGAGTCCGAGTGATGAGTGGGTTTGAGTGATGAGTGAGTCTGAGTGATGAGTGGGTCTGAGTGATCAGTGAGTCTGAGTGACTGACTGAGTCTGAGTGATGAGGGAGTCTGAGTGATGACTGAGTCTGAGTGGGTCTGAGTGAGAGGAGGTGAGGTGGTGTTCTGTTCTCTCTCTGTTCCTCCGGCGCGGTCCGCCAATAACAAGAACCCCATACTTAGGATATGTGGAACAAGAACCCCATCTTAGGATATGGGGAAAAATGAGTCTCGCTTGGGACGTCCTCGAAGCATGACCAGAAGCGGAGACTTGTGCAACAGATATGCACATGGTGCTGTCCTTTCTCCCGGCGTTGGTCTGGCTGCGCACCTCGTCGAATTGATCATGCTGGGTAGTCGAAGCCAATCTGGCGCCAATCTGGCAGGCCCAATCTGGCAAACGGGGGCAATCTGGCGAGGGAGCCAACGCGAATCCAGTCTGGCGAATAACCCAAATCCTCCAATATGACCAGGCCAGATTGGCCCTTGGGGCCCAATCCAGTCTGACAGTCTGGCCTTCGACTACCCAGTCATGCATGGTTGCAATGTGTACTGCCCGCTGGTCACTCGTTTTCAGCACGCGGCCCTCGCCTGAACGGCAGGCCCGTCGGGTGGTGCTATTTCACGGGGGCTCTGCTTGCAGTGAGAAAGAAGGCTCGTTAGTTAAGGACTTAAATCGAGGGGAGTTGGAACGGGACGGTGTACTCCAGGAACGATGGAAAGACGGAAATTACTCTGGTCCTCCTGCTCATCCTCCTCCTCCTCCTCCTCCCATCATCATCGCTCCATCGTTCTTATAACCCTTGTCCCCATCACCCTCCTCCTCCTACTCCTCATCGACAGACTTCAAATATGACACCATCCTCCTGCATCTCGTGCGTGTTGAACCAGCCGTGGAGGTGACAGAACCGATGTGTCACACCTCCTCCTCCTCCTCCTCCTCCTCCTCCTCCTCCTCCTCCTCCTCCTCCTCCTACTCCTCCTCCCCCTCCCTCCTCCTCTTCCACCTCCTCCTCCTCCTTCTTCTTCCTCCTCCTCATCCTCCCTCCTCCTCCTCCTCCTCCTCCTCCTCCTCCTCCCTCCTCCTCCTCCTCCATCATCATCATCATCATCATCATCATCATCATCATCATCATCATCATCATCATCAGCAGCAGCAGCAGCAGCAGCAGCATATCATCATCATCATCATCATCATCATCATCATCATCATCATCATCATCATCATCATCATCATCATCATCATCATCATCATCATCATCATCATCATCATCATCATCATCATCATCATCATCATCATCATCATCATCATCATCATCATCATCATCATCAGCATCATCATCATCATCATCATCATCAGCATCATCATCATCATCATCATCATCATCATCATCATCATCATCAGCAGCATCATCAACATCGCAATCATCATCATCATCATCATCATCATCATCACCATCCCCATCACCGTCATCAACATCATCACAATCATCACCAGCATCACCATCATCAGCATCATCGGCATCATCAGCATCAGCATCAGCATCAGCATCATCGTCATCATCAACACCAGTATCATCAGCATCATCATCATCATCCTCAAAATCATCATCATCAACAACATCATAATCAGCATCAGTATCAGCATCAGCATCATCATCGTCATCATCATCATCATCATCATCATCGCCATCATCATCGTCAATCATCATCATCATCATCATCATCATCATCATCATCATCATCATCATCATCGCCATCATCATCATCATCACCACCACCACCATCATCATCATCATCTTCATCATCATCATCAGCATCAGCATTATCCGCATCCTCATCCTCATCCTCATCCTCATTCTCCTCATTATGTCGTCGTCGTTAGAAAGCGCCTGCAGGAGCCTGTGAATCTCCTCCTTGTCGGGCTGCACCTGCGATGGGCGAACCGGTGCGCGAAGAAGAGGTGCGTGAGCAGGCAGGGAGGAGGAGGAGGAGGAGGAGGAGAAGGGAGGAGGAGGGAGGAAGAGCAGGAGGGATGACAGCGGGGCGACTACGGGCCTGCTTGCCCGCGCCGCTGCGCGGGCGTCTTTTGGAGAGCTCCAGCTGCAGACCCTGCGCGCCTTGCAGACAGGCGAGCTAGTGGCGCTTGCCAAAGACTCCTGGGGAGGTCCGACCTCTCCTGGTGGGCGCCATGCTTCGCCGCCTCGGGCTTCCCACGCAGCCGGCGAGCACTGGTACGGAGTTCGCCGCAAGGGAGGGGCCGCCCTGCTGGTGAAGCAATTGCAAGCCCGGGCTGAACGCCGGCCAGACGCGACGTTCATCAAGGTGGATGTCAAGTCCGCCTTCGAGCGAAAGCAGCGGAGGCCTGCCCTGGAGGCCATGGAAGCTGAGATTCCAGAGGTGACCGCCGCGTTGCGGGCGCGGTGCGCTGAGCAGGCCGCGAACCTGTGGAGGGGGGCCGACGGGCGATACGAGGCGGTGGTCGGCCAACGCGGGCGTGACCGAGGGGACCCGTATCCCTGGCTGGCTTCGCGGTTGGACAGCGGGGGGACCTGGAGCAGCTCCTGCGCGAGATGCAGCAACTGGACGCCGAGGCTCAGCCCTTCTCTGACCTCAACACCTACGTGGTAGCAAGGCTCGCCCTGGGGGACCCGCAGACGGAAGCCGGGCGGCGCCCCAGCAGCCCTGGTCCCGAATAGAGAAGAAGGAAGCATCGAGCGGGAGCGTTGTTGTTGCTGTTGGGGGGGGGGGGGGGGGAACAGGCGGTTTCGGCGCACCCCCGAAACGCTTGAGCGTGAGCCCAATTTTCAAAAGAAGAAATGCAGCTGGCGCCGAGGCGAGAGCGCCAGGGCGCCTGCACGGGATCCAACAATAAGAACTGCTTGGTAAATCAGATTCAACAAACACAGCAGCAGCAACAACACCACCACCAACAACAAGCATTAAGACTGTTCGCTCATATCTGCTCACGTGCCAGTCAATGCGTATATCCCAAACCCTCGGTACCCGCCCTCGTCGTCTTCGATCGTACCCCCTTGGGGGTATATCTTCCTTACCTGCCACGTGTATTTATTAGTGCAACCCCTAAAACAAGGGAAGAGAGGACGGGTGGAAGGGGAGGGAGAAGAATGGGGCACGAGAGAAATTGGCAGGAGGGGGGCCAGGAGCAGAAAACAAGTGGTAGAACCAGACGGGCAGATCGGGTGGGCAGACCAATAGCGGGCAGGTCGGGAAGAAGGGCCCAGGCGACGAGGTCGAGCAGGCGGGTTGCTGGAGCGTGGGTCCTGCATGAATCGCGAGGAAATCTCGAGCGATAGCGCGATTCCCAAGCAAATCGTGAGAGAAACCAGCGTGGGCCACGAAGGGCATAAAATCCGAGGCCACAGAGGCCAGCGACGGGGCCGCTGAGGGCAGCACCCGGGCCACGAAGGGTAGCGAGGGGGCCACAAAGGACAACAGCGGGGCCACGAAGGGCATGCATGTGGGGCCACGACGGGCGCGAACAAGCGGGGGGCACGAAGAGCAGTCGTATACGGGGCCACAAAAAGGGTCACTGAGGGGCCACTGAGGGCAGCAAAGGGGCAACGAAGGGCAGCGAGGGGGCCACAAAAGGGCGACAGCGAGGCTACGAAAGGCACACGTATGGGGCCACGACGGGCGCGTGCGAGCGGAGCCACGGCATAGAATGTGGGGCCACAAAGGGCAGCGACGGGGCCACTGAGAGCAGCAACGGGGCCACGAAGGGCAGCGAGTGAAGGCGACCGCGGAACCAGTACGGGCAGCGAGGGGCATCGAAGGCGGGCGAAGGGCAGTGAGCGGCGACTGCAGTCATTAACGGGCTGGTCGGGCGGGCAGGCCCCGACGGGCGGGTCAAGCGGGCGGGTTGTTGAAGCGTGAGTCCTGCTTGAACCGCCAGGCAATATGTAACGAGAGAGCGGGTCCTGAGTGTCGAGGATCGGCATATGAGTAAGCTGTAGGGAAATATCAAGCAAAGCGGATCGGTGGTAAATTGCGAGCAAATCCCAAGCGAGAACACGATTCTGCAATGCACTGTCAAGAATAACCAGGCGAGAGCCGCGATTCGGTGGCAAATCGCCAGGATGTCCCAAGCGAGAGCGCGATTCTTCAATACATTGTAAGGAAATAGCAAGCGGGAGCCGTTGTTGTTGTAAACCGGGGGCCGACGACACAATTTGACCCTCGAGACTTTCCCTGATACAAAACAGGATGCGAACCCCGGGAGGGGCATTTCAATCGAAAAAATACAGTGTGCACTGGGCAGGGGGATCAACAACAACAACAGCAACAACAACAACAACAACAACAACAACAACAACAACAACAATTACAACAACAACAACAACAACAACAACAACAACAACAACAACAACAACAACAACAACATGAGAGTTCAACAACAGTAATAATTTCACCCTCATGCGCGATATCTCCACACGAAGCATGCGACCATCATGATAACCATCCCCATCATGGGGGACTCTTGCTCTATAGCGGGGTCCGTTTTTCCCATTCCCAAATACCCCGCCCAATGAGGTCTTGCAGACACCTCCTCCGAGGAATTTCGGCATATCCCGCCTCGAAAAAGCATGCCCGCGCCTTGCTGCGCCGATGCGAGACAGCCAATGGAGCCCCAGCCAACGGTAAATCACAGGAAGTATCGAAAGACAGGATTGTCTTGGTGGGGATGGGGGCTGTCTGCGGTGAGGCAAGGACTTGGCCCTGAATAGAAAGGGAGAGAGTCTCGAGCAGGGCCGTTGTTGTTGCTGGGAGCAGCGCCAATGCTGAAAAAACTAGGGCGCTAGTCCAACGTTGGGACGGCGGCTGTCGGCGGCGAGGAGGAACACCGCCTTGAGTAAAAAGGGCAGAAGTCTCGAGCGTGAGCCGTGGTTTTGTCGGGACGGGGGCTGTCGGTGGCGAGGAACAGCGCCGTCCTGAGAAAAAAAAGAAACCTCGAGCGGGAGCGTTGTTCTTGCTGGCGCCAACTCAAAAGAGAGAAGGGCGCCACTCCAGCGTAAAACGGGAGGAAGTCTCGGGCGGGAGCGCTGGTTTTGTCGGGGCGGCGGTTGTCGGCGGCGAGGAGGAACACCGCCTTGAGTAAGAAGGGAGGAGGTATCGAGCGGGAGCGTTGTTCTTGCTGGGGGCGGCGCCGATGAGAGAAAGAGTAGCGCGCCAGTCCATGGCAAAACGGGGAGAAGTCTCGAGCGGTAGCGCTGGTATTGTTGGGACGGCTGCTTTTTCGGCGGCGAGCAAGAGCACCGGCCCTGAGTAAATCATCCCAGCGCGACCCTACCTAGGAGTTGGAACCCCTAGGAAAGCAGCATTAGTAGTAACAGTAACGCTAAGCTAAAGCTAAGCTACAGCTAAACTAAATCTAAGCTAAAGTTAAGCTAGAGCTAAGCTAAAGCTAAGCTAAAGCTAAGCTACAGCTAAGCTAAAGCTGAGCAACAGCTAAGCTAAAGCTAAGCTACAGCTAAGCTAAAGCTAAGCTAAAGCTAAGCTAAAGCAAAGCTAAAGTTAAGCTAAAGTTAAGCTAAAGCTAAGCTACAGCTAAGCTCCAGCTAAGCTAAAGCTAAGCTGAAGCTAAGCTAAAGCTAAGCTAACGGCTAAGCGAAAAGCTAAGCGAAACGCTAAGCTAAAGCTAAGCTACAGCTAAAGCTACAGCTAAGCTAAAGCTAAGCTAAAGCTAAGCTAAAGCTAAGCTAAAGCTACAGCTAAAGCTAAAGCTAAAGCTCCCAGGGGACTACGGGGAAACGCTCCCAGGGGACTGGGGGAACCGCCCGGGGCGATTTCCATTGCCCGGCCATTTTAAGCTAAGAGAGTAAGAACCCTTCTAGGCAGAGCCTAGGTAGGGAAAAAGGAGGACGTCTCGAGCGGGATCGTTGTTGATGTTGGGGGGCCAGTTTTGCCCCCCCCAAAACCGCTCGAGCGTGAGCCTCATTTTCAATGAAAATGTAGCCGGCGCCGAGGCGAGACCGCCAAAGCGCCCAAGGGAGGTCCAACAACATTAATGTTTTGGTAATATACACTCAACAGCAATCATTTTAAGACTGTTCGCTCTTATCTGCTCGAGTGTCCGTTAACACGAATTTTTCAAACCCTCGATATCCGCCCCCTTCGTCTTCGACCGTTCCCCTTTTGGGGGGTATACCTTTCTTCCCTGCAGGCCGGGCCCCGGCAAGCGGCGGGGCGGCCGCGGACCGTCGGCCTGGCCAGCGGCAGCACTGACCGGCGGCAACCCGACCCCAAGAGGGACGGACAGGGGACCGACTACGACGACGGCGACGACGAGGACGACGTCGACGACGACGACGGAGACGACAACGACAACGACGACAAGCGAAAGCGAGAGCGAGAGCGAGAACGACAGCAGGGCCACGAAGGGCACGATGTAGGCCACGAAAGGCGACAGCGGGGACACGAAAGGAATCCGTATGGGGCCACGAAGAGAGCGAACGAGCGGGGTCCACGAAGGGCAGATAACGCGGGGCCACAGAAGGCAACGACGGGGCCACTGAGGGTAGCAACTGGGCCACGTAGGACAGCTAGGGGGCCGCAGAGGGCGACAGCGGGGCCACGAAGGGTATGCACATGGAGCCACGACGGGCGCGAACAAGCGGGAGCCACGAAGGGCATACGTATATTGGGCCGCGGAGAGCAAGGACGAGGCCACTGAGGGCAGCAATGGGGCCACGAAGGGCAGCGAGGGGGCCACGAAGGGCGACAGCAGGGCCACGAATGGCATGCATATGGGGCCACGATGGGCGCGAACGAGCGGGGGCCACGAAGGGCACACATATATGGGGCCACGAAGGGCTGCAACGGGGCCACGAAGGGCAGCGAGGGGGCCACGAAGGGCTGCAACGGGGCCAGCGAGGGGGCCACGAAGGGCTGCAACGGGGCCACAAAAGGCAGCGAGGGGGCCACGAAGGGCTGCAACGGGGCCACGAAGGGCAGCGAGGGTGCCACGAGGGGCTGCAACGGGGCCACGAAGGGCAACGAGGGGGCCACGAAAGGCTACAGCGGTACCACGAAGGGCAGCGAGGGGGCCACGAAGGGCTGCAACGGGGCCACATGGGCAGCGACGGGGCCACGAAGGGCTGCAACGGGTCGACGAAGGGCAGCGAGGGGGCCACCAAGGGCTGCAACGGGGCCACGAAGGGCAGCGAGATCCCGACTCCTAGATCATCTGTGATGGAGTCCTGAGCGTGAGCGCGACTCCTTGATACCTGAGTGTCGGGAGCGCGGCGCTTGAGTAAATTACAAAAAAACAAAAAAAAAAAAAAAAAAAAAAAAAAACGCAAGGGCGCTATTCTTTCAGTAAATTGCAAGCAAGTCTCCAGCGAGAGCGCGACTCCAGAGCGCCGAGAGAGCGACTCCTGAATAAATTGTATGGAAGTCCCACACGATTGCGGAGTTCCTGAATAAAAACAGAGAAATCTCAGGCGGGAACGGGGGTCCTGGCTAAACTGTGAGGAAGTCTCTGGCGGAGCCGTTGTTGTTGTAACCCGGGGGCCAGGGGCCCAATGTGAGGAGGAAGACTCTCTGAAAAAAAATGCGAACGCCGGGGGGCACTTCAATTGAAAAATACAATGTGCACCAGAAGGGGGGATCAACAAGACTCATTCTTCAGTAGTGAGAGTTCAGCAACAACAACTATAATAACGACAACAACAACAACAACAACAGCAACAACAACAGCAGCAGCAACAGCAACAACAACAACAGCAGCAGCAACAACAATAATAATAGCAACAGCAGCAGCACCAACAACAAAATAACAGCAACCGCGGCATCAGCAGCAATAGCAGCAGCAACAAGAACAACAACACCAACACCAACCACCACAACCACCACCACCACCACAACAACCATAACCACAACCACAACAACAGCAACAGCAACAACAACAACCACCACTACAACAATAACAACAACACTTATGTCAAGACTGTTCGTTCTTATCTGCTCGCATGTCATTCAACACATATTTCCAAAACCTCGGTGCCCATCCTTTTTGTTTTCGATCGTATCCACCTGGGGGTAATATCTTCCTGACCTGCCTCGCGCATTTACCGCAGCCCTTAAAACAGGTGAAGAGAGGACGGACGGAAGGGAGAGGGTGAAGGTTGGAGCTCGGGATTCGCAGGAGGGAGGCCAGGAGCAGAAACACGTGGCAAAACCAGACGGGCCTATCGGGCGGGTAGACCCTAACGGGCGGGTCGGGAAAGCGGGCCCAAGCGGCCAGGTCGAGCAGGCGATTTGCTGAAGCGTGAGTATTGCAGGAACCGCAAAGAAAGCTCGAGCGATAGCTCGTTTCCCAAATAAATGAGAAAGGCCAAAGCGAGAGCCTGATTCCTGAGTGTCGAGGGCGCGGCGTATGAATAAATTGCGAAGAGCCCCCACGCGACAGCGCGAGTCCTGCATAATTTGTCGGGAAGTCCCGCGCGAGAGCGCGATGTTGGAGTAACTTGTGAGGTAATATCAAGCGGGAGCCGTTGTTGTTGCAGTTCGGGGCCCAATAACGCAGTTTGGTGACATCAAACTTTCCCTGACAAAAAAAGGGTGCGAGCCCCGGGGGGGGAACATGCAGTGCAAAAAATACAATGCTCACCGAAAGGGGATCAGCAACACTTATTTAAGAAATGGTAATTCGTCAACATAAACAACAATATCAAACAGCTTACCCTCATGCGCGATGTTCCACACGAAGCATGCGACCATCATGATAACCATCCCCATCATGGGGGGGCTATTGTTCTACAGCGGGGTCCGTTTTTCCCATTCCCAGCTCTCCCGCCCAATGAGGTCTTGCAAACACTTCATCCAAAGAATATCAACATGTCCCGCCTCGAAAACGCATGCCCGCGCCTTGCTGCGCCGATGCGAGACCGCCAGTGGAGCCCCAGCCAAGGGTAAAGCACAAGAAGTATCGAGCGACAGGGTTGCCTTGGTGGGGATGGGGGCTGTCGGCGGCGAGGCAAGGACCTGGCCCTGAATAGAAAGGGAGGGAGGCTCGAGCAGGGCCGCTGTTGTTGCTGGGAGCGGCGCCAATGCTGAAGAGAGTAGGGCGCTAATCCAGCGTTAAACAAAACGAAGTCTCGAACGGGAACGCTTGTTTGGCTGGGACGGCGGTTATCGGCGGCGAAGAGGAGCACAGCCTTGAATAAGAAGGGAGGAAGTCTCGAGCGGTAGCCGTGGTTTTGTCGGGACGGGGGCTGTCGGCGGCGAGGAACAGCACCGTCCTGACGAAAAAAGGAAGAAGCCTCGAGCGGGAGCGTTGTTCTTGCTGGGAGCGGCGCCAATTCAAAAGAGAGTAGGGCGCCAGTCCGGCGCAGAACGGGAGGAAGTCTCAGGCGGGAGCGCTGATTTTGTCGGGACGGCGGCTTTCGGCGACCGACTTGAGTAAAAAAGGGAGGAACTCTCGAGAGGGAGCGTTGTTGTTGCTGGGGGCGGCGCCGATGAGAGAAAGAGTAGCGCGCCAATCCAAAGTAAAAGGGGAGGAAGCCTCGAGCGGCAGCGCTGGTTTGCGCTGGTTGTGTTGGAACGGCGGCTTTCGGCGGCGAGCAAGATCACCAGCCCTGAGTAAAAAAGGAGGACGTCTCGAGCGGGAGCGTTGTTGTTGTTGGGGGGCCAGTTTTGGCGCCCCCCAAACCGCTCGAGCGTGAGCCTCATGTTCAATGAAAGTGTAGCCTGAGCAGAGGCGAGAGAGCCAAAGCGCCTGGGGGTCCAACAATAATACTTGAGTACTATCTAACATTCAACCATCATTTTAAGAATGTTCACTCTGACTGGCACGGGTGCCTTGCATTCCGTATACTCGAAACCCTCGATACCCGCCCACTTCGTTTTCGATTGCACCCCCCTTCGGGGGGAATTTCTTCCTTGTCGGCCACTGACTGAAGCGCGAAGAAGTCTCGAGCGAGAGCGCTGTTCCTGAGTTCCGGGGCCTCTCTGGCCAAGGGCTCTCGGAATACCTGTGGAGAAGGAGCCCTTGTCGCCGTGTCCGGGCCTCCACGAACTTGCTTGAATTACGGGACAATCTCTAGCGAGAGCGCCGTTCCTGAGGTCGGGGGCCTTCTTGGCCAGGGGCTCTCGAAGTAAATCGTGAGGAAGTACCGAGCAAGAACCCTTGTCGTCGTGGCTGGGCCTCCGTCAACTTAATTAGATTGTGAGGAAATTTCGAGCGAGAGCGCCGTTCCTGAGTTCGGGGGCCTCTCTGGCCAGGGTGTCTCGGGGTCAATTGTGAGGAAGTATATACCGGGAACCGTTGTTGTCGTAGCTGGGCCTCCAAAGGCCCACGTTTAGGCTCAAGCAAACGCTCGAGCGGGAGCCTCGTTTTCAAAGACAATGTAGCCGGCGTCGAGGTGAGAGCGCGCGGAACCGTTTCTGGAGATCAGCAATGATTATGAATTAGAAATGAATGGCCAACAACAACAATAATAGTAGCAATGATATATATATACACACACATATATATAACGAGTAATACGAATAATGAGCACTACCACCAAAAACAAACAAAGAGCAACAAACAACCAACAACCAACAGCTAACAACAACAACCACCACCACCAACACCAACACCCCCAACTCCAACAGCAGCAATCATGTTAAGACAAATCGTTGTTACCTTCTCTTGTGCCATTTAACATGTATATCCCGAACCATCGATACCCACCCCCTTCGTCTTCGGTCGCACCCGTCTGGAGGGTATGTATACTGCACCTGCCACGTGTTTTGGTGCAGCCTCTAAAGCAAGGAAAACGAGGACGGATAGGAAGGGACAAGGGGGAATGATAAGGATGTAGCACAAGAGAGAGAGAGAGAGAGAAGCAGGGGGGGGCTAGGAGCGGGAAACACGAGGCAGAACCAGACGGGCAGATCGGACGGGTAGACCCTAACGGGCGGGTCGGGAGGGCGGGCCCGGGCAGCCATCGAGCACGCGGGATACTGCAGGGCGAATCCTGCGTGATTTGCAGAAAGGAAAACGACAAAATTGGCAGACGATTCCTCAGTGTCGAGGGTACAGCGTTTCAATGTAAATTGCGAGGAAATACCACGCGAGAGAGCGATCCTTGCATACATTGTGAGGAGATCCCGCGCGAGAGCGCGATTTTGCAATAATTTGCGAGGAAGTATCAGGCGGGAGCCGTTGTTGCTGTAGTTCGATGGGGCAACAACAGATGCGAAGCCAAAAACTTCCCCCTCGTGAGAAACGAGGTTTGGGCCCCGGGAGGAGGACTGTAGATGAAAAACACAATGGGCACCAGAAGGGATGAACAAGCATTAGTCGTTCGCAAAGAGAATTCAACAACAACAACGACAACAACAACAACAACAACAACAACAACAACAACAACAACAACAACAACGATGACGACGACGACGACGACAACAACAAGAGCAACAGCAACAGCAACAACAACACCGACAATAACAATAAGGTCAAGACTTATCGCTCGTATCTGCTCGCGTGTCATTCAGCATTTACACCCAAAACCGTCCATACCAGCACGTTTCGTCTTCGGTCGTAACCCCCATAGGGGTGTATCTGTCTTAACTGCAACGTGAATTTCATGCAGCCCCTAAGGCAGGGGAAGAGAAGACGAAGGGAAGGAAGGGGCAACGGGCAGGCGGGTTGCTGAAACGTGGGTCCTGCATAAATCGTGAGGAAGGAAGTCTCGAGCATTAGCGCGATTCTCAGACACATCGTGAGTAAATCCACAGCGAGAGTGTGATTCCTGAGTGTCGACGGCGTGGCGTCTGAACAAAGTGCGAAGAAGTCCCAAGCGAAAGCGCGATCCCTGTGTAAATTGTGAGGATGTCCCACGCGAGAGCGCGATTTGGGATTAAATTGTGGGGAAATATCAGGCGGGAGCCGTTGTTGCTTCAGTTCGAGCCCAACAACGCAGTTTGGTGACCACTCACCTAGAACAAAAAAATCAAGGTGCGAGCCCCAGGAGAAGGACTTTGATTGAGCAGTGCAACGGTCACCGGGTGGAGGGGCATCAACAACAACTAACTTTTAGAGATGAAAACCCAACAACAACAGCATCAACAACTGCAACAATATGTTTAAGACTGTTCGCCCTTATCTGCTCGAGTGTCCAATAACGCGTATTTCCCGAACCCTCGATACCCGCCCTCTCCGTCTTCGATCGAACCCATTTTGGGGGGTAGACCTTTCTTCCCTGCAGGCCGGGCCCCGGCAAGGGGCGGGGCGGCCGCGGACCGTCGGCCTGACCAGCGGCAGCCCCGCCGCGGACCGTCGACCCGACCCCCAGAGGGACGAACAGGGGACCGACCACGACGACGACGACGTCGACGACGACGGCGACGACGACGACGACGACGACGACGACGACGAGCGAAAGCGAGAGCGAGAGAGAACGACAGCAGGGCCACGAAGGACACGAAGTAGGCCACGAAGGGCGAGAGCGGGGCCACGAAGGGCATGCATATGGGGCCACGAACAGCGCGAACGGGCGAGGGCCACGAAAGGCAGATAATGCGGGGCCACAGAAGGCAACGACGGGGCCACTGAAGGTAGCAACTGGGCCGCGTAGGACAGTGAGGGGGCCACACACGGCGACAGCGGGGCCACGAAGGGCATGCACATGGGGCCAAAACCGGCGCGAACGAGCGGGGGCCACGAAGTGCATACGTATATTGGGCCGCGGAGGGCAAGAACGGGGCCACTGAGGGCAGCAACGGGGCCACGAAGGGCAGCGAGGGGGCTACAAAGGGCGACAGCAGGGCCACGAAGGGCATGCATATGGACCACGAAGGGCAGCGAGGGGGCCACGGAGGGCTGCAACGGGGCCACGAAACAAAGCGAGGGCGCCACGAAGGGCTGCGACGGGGCCACGAAGGGCAGCGAGGAGGCCACGAGGGGCTGCAACGGGGCCACGAAGGGCAGCGAGGGGGCCACGAAGGGGTGCAACGGGGCCACGAAACAAAGCGAGGGGGCCACGAAGGGCTGCAACGGGGCCACGAAGGGCAGCGAGATCCTGATTCCTAGGTAATCTGTGAGGGAATCCTAAGCGTGAGCGCGACTCCTGGGTGCCTGGGTGTCGGGAGCGCGGCGCTCAAGTACATTGCAAGAAAGTCCAACGCAAGGGCGCTATTCTATAGTAAATTGCAAGCAAGTCTCCAGCGAGAGCGCGACTCCAGAGCGCCGGGAGAGCGATTCCTGAATAAATCGTAAGGAGGTCCCAAGAGAGAGCGCGATTCCTGAATAAAATGCGAAAAAAACTCTGGCGGGAGCGGGGGTCCTGGCTACATTGTGAAGAAGTTTCAGGCGGGAGCCGTTGCTGTTGTTGTAAACCGGGGGCCAACGACACAATTTGGCCCTCAAGACTTTCCCTGATAAAAAACAGGGTGCGAGCCCCGGGAAGGGCACTTCAATCGAAAAAACAATGTGCACCGGACGGGGGGGATCAACAATAATGATTCTTCAGACATGAGAGTTCAACAGCAACAGCAACAATAACAACAATCATCCTACGACTGCTCGCTGTTAGCTACTCGCTGCCCTCTTCGTCATCGATCGTACCCCCATTGGGGGTGTATCGTTCTTACCTGCCACGCACATTTAGCGCAGCCCCTAAAAGAGGGAAAGAGACGGATGGAAGGAGGAGGAAGAAGGATTGAGCACGAGAGAAACTAGCAGGAGGGGGACTGGGAGCAGAAACACGTGGCAAAACCAGACTGGCACATCGGGCGGGTAGACCCTAACAGGCGGGTCGGGAAGGCGGGCCCAGGCGGCCAGGTCGAGCAGGCGAGTTGCTGAAGCGTGAGCCCAGCATAAATCGCGACGAGGTCTCGAGCAATAGCGCGATTCCCAAGTGAATCGAGAAAAAGGCCAAAGCGACAGAGTGATTCCTAAGTGTCGAAGGCGCGGCGTCTGAATCCCACCAGCCCTCTGGGCGACAGGTGGCGAGGGTATCTTTCCTCTTCCACGACCCCTCTTCCCTCCCTTCGGGGAGGGGAGCCCTCCCCCTCCCCTCCCCGTTTTTTGGGGGAGGGGGCCCGATGTGTCAGAGGGTCCTTTTTCGGCCCCTGGGAGGGTCACTGTTTGACACCCCTCACGAGGATCGTGGCCCCCGAGGGGGGGAGCTACATCGAGGATTCCCCTCATTTGACCGACCGCCTCCAAGATGGCCCCCAGAGGCCTCCCCAGGGCTCCCAAGAGGCCTCCAAGAGGGCTCCAAGAGTGCCACAAGAGGCCCCAAGAGGCCTCCAGGAGGCACCCAAGAGGCCCCCGAGCGGCCTCAGAGAGCCCAAGATGGCCTCCAAGATGGCTCAAGATGGCCCAAGCTGGCTCAAGATGGCTCACAAGATGCTCCAAGAGGCCCCAAGACCGCTCCAAGACGGCTCGAGATGGCCACGGAACCTTCCCAGGAGGCCGCCTCGCTGTTTGACTATGCGTGTCTCTTCCTCTCCCCCCCCGGCAGCTCTGGTGGGGATACGCGAAGCGACAATAATAAATTGCGAGGAGGCCCCACGCGAGAGCACGATTCTTGGAAGTGTGGGGAATTCCCACGCGAGAGCGCGATGTTGGAATAGCTTGTCCGGAAATATGAAGCGGGAGCCGCTGTTGTTGTTGTAGCCAGGGGGGCAACAACACAGTTCAAACAGATCCCCCCCGATAAACAGAAGGGTGCGAGCCCCGAGGGTGGCACTTCATGTGAAAACATCGTGTGCACTGGCGGGTGGGGATCACCAATATTTGCCCTTCAAGATTGAAGATTCAACCACAACAACCATCATCATCTCAAGACTGCTCGCTGTTACCTGCTCGCGTGCCATTTAACATATGTATCCCGAACCCTCGATACCCATCCTATTCGTCTTCGATCGTACCCACCTGGGGGTATATCTTCCTTACCTGCCGCATGTCATTGGTGCAGTCCTTACACAGGGGAAGCGCGGCCGGATGGAAGGAGGAGGAAGAAGGATTACGCACGGGACTCGCAGGAGGAGGGCTAGGAGCGGGAAACACGAGGCAGAACCAGACGGGCTGATCGGGCGGGTAGACCCGAACGGGTGGGTCGGAAGGCGGGCCCAATCGGCCAGGTCGAGCAGGCGAGTTGCTGAAGCGTGAGTACTGCATGAATCGCGAGGACTTCTCGAGCGATAGCGCGATTCCCAAGTGAATCGCGAGAAAAAACAAAACGAGAGCGCGATACCTGAGCGTCAAGGGCGTGGCGGTTGAAGAAATCGCAAGGAAGTCCCACGCGAGAGCGCGATCCCTGCATACATTGTGAGGAAATCCCGCGCGAGAGCGCAATCTCTCAGTCATTCGCGAGGAAATATTAAAAGAGTGCCATTGTTGTAACCTGGGGGCGACCGGAAAGTTCGACCCGTCGGCTCCTAAACGCCCCCAAGTTGTCCCAGGAAACACCCCAAGAGGCCCCAAGAGGTCCCCCGGGAACCCCAAGAGATCCCCAGAAAGGTCCCCAAGACCTCCCCAGGAGGCGGCCCCTCAGAGGAAAAACTGGCTCCAACACGCCCCCAAGAGCCCCCCCACGAGAGCCAATAAGCCATCCGAATGGCCTTAAACCCACAATCCCATTCGCGGTCCAGGTACTCGCACACTTCGGGGATGGACAGACCCCCCTTTAGCAAAACGTGGTTTAGTGAAAACGACCTGAGGCCCAAACCTGGCGGGCGCAAGCCTGGAAAATAACGGCCACGGCGCCCTCTCGAAAACCGAAAACGGACAATTCACTAATCGACGTGTCACTGTTGGGGGTTCTGTCCACCCCCGAACACTGCCTCCAGATCCAAAGTGAAACCATGCGATCTGGGGGTGCCGGGATCGTCCTGAACGCCCTCCGAAGGTCAAAGCTCACGCCCGCAAACCAAATCCTCACTTTTCCTCCTCCACATTCTCCTCCTCCTCCTCATCATCCTCCTCCTCCTCCTCCTCATGCCCCTCCTCCTGGTGCTCGCCCCTGCGGCCCCGAGCGTCGACACAAGAAGGCCCCAGGACAGCAAGAGAAGGTCCCCGACTAGAACAAGGGGTCGGCGGATATGGCGTAAGCCTACATGATCAACATCATCATCATCCTCATCATCATCATCATCATCATCATCATCATCATCATCATCATCATCATCATCATCATCACCATCATCATCATCATCAGCAGCAGCAGCAGCATCAGCATCAGCATCAGCGCCATCAGCAGCATCAGGAGCATCATCATCATCATCATCAGAATCATCCGTCATCATCGACGTCATCATCATGATCATCACCATCATCATCAACCTGATCAGCATCATCAGCACAATTATTATCATCACCCCTCATCCTCAGCATCATCCTCTGTCACCTCATGATTATCCCCATCATCCACGCTCCTTGTCGCTGCTGTTGCTGGCTCTCGCCATCCTTCTCCTCCTAGCTCTCATCATCATCTTATGCTACCTCTCCCATCCTCCTCCTCCTCCTGCTCCTCCTCCTCCTCATCCTACCTCTCTTCCCGAATCATCCTCATCCTCCTCATCATCAGCATCATCATCATCATCATCATCATCATCATCATCATCATCATCATCATCATCATCATCATCATCATCATCATCATCATCATCATCATCATCATCATTGTCATCATCGTAGTTGGCATCATGAGCATCAGCATCGTCATCACCATCACAAGCATACTCCTCATCAGCATCATCATAGTCATCATTAGCATCATCAGCATCATCATCATAACTACCATCAGCATCATCAGCAGCATCATCAGCATCAACACATCATCAGCAGCAGCATCATAATCATCAGCGTCATCATCATCATCATCAGCATCATCATTTTCATCAGCATCATCATCATCATCAACAACATCATCATCATCATCATCATCGTCATCAGCAGCATCATAGTCATCATCATCAGCAGCATCATCATAGTCATCATCAGCAGCATCAGTATCGTCATCATCATCATCATCATCGTCATCAGCAGCATCATCATAATCGTCAGCTGCAGCATCATCACCATCATCATCAGCATCATCATCGGCAGCAGCATCATCACCATCATCATCGTCATCGTCATCGTCATCGACGTCGTCGTTCTCATACTCATCATCATGATCATCATCAGCAGCATCATCATCACCATCGTCGTCATCATAATCCTCCCTCATCGCTCTCGTCATCGTCGACGCCGTCGCCGATACCATCGTCGCCGGAATCGGCGCCGCCGCCCGAGTGGAAAACCGCCGAGAATCGACGAAAACGTCCGAAGACCTGGAACGTGCACTCGCCGACGTCGTCAACGTCGTCGTCGTCGTCGACGTCACCGTCGTCAACGTCATCCTCGTCGACGTCACCGTCGTCAACGACGACGGCACCGTCGCCGGCGTCGGGGCGGTCCGCCCGCAGCCGCCCTGGCGCGCGCCTCCTCGTTGATGATGGGGTTGCCAAGGCTGGCGCGGCAGAGCAACATGGCGAAGAGGCCCTTGTAGATACCCTCCTGCAGGTGGGCGGGGGGAGGAGGAGGGAGTGAGGAGGGAGGAGGAGGAGGAGGGAGGAGGGAAGAGGGAGAGGGAGAAGGGAGGAGGGGGACGGAGGAGGGAGCAGAGGGACGAGGGAGGACGAGGGAGGAAGGGAGGAGGAGGAGAGGAGGAGGAGGAGAGGGGGGAGGAGGAGGAGGAGGAAGGAGGAGGAGGAGGAGGAGGAGGGAGAAGGAGGAGGAGGAGGAGGAGGAGAGGAGGAGGAGGGAGGAAGGAGAGGAGGAGGAGGAGAGGGAGGCGAGGAGCGAGAGGAGGGAGGAGGGAGGAGGGAGGGAGGCCCACGCCGAGCCCCAACGGGCCCAGCAGGGAAACCCAAAACAGGGCCAAGAGGCTTAGGGGAGGGAGGAGGAGGGAAGAGGAGGAGGAGGATGGAGGAGGGAGGAAGAAGGATGAAGAGGGAGGAGGAGGGAGGAGGAGGGAGGAGGAGGAGGAGGAGAAGGAGGATGGCTGACCCGCTTGACGGTACCCTTGCCGCCAGCCCTGAGCCTTATTCCGGATGAAGAGGAACATGAGGAGGGAGGAGGACCGAACTGGAACTCTGAGAATACAAGAAAGATCACACTACTGAGCGAAAGCCTGGGCTAGCCTCCGCGAAAATGGCTGCGGGATTGGATGCCGACACGCTCTGTATGCCAATGAAGGGGCTGAGAGACGGCCCGAAGGAGGGGAGGGAGGGGAGGGGTTAAGGGAGAGAAAATGAAGAGGGCGTGGCAACGGTGAGGGGAACAAGACAAACCGTAGGGAGAGTGGGAGCGGGGAAGGCGAGGGAGAGGGGTAGGGGGAAGGTCCACTGCCGTGGGGGCCGGAATGGACACGCGTTCAGACACCCCTTTTTCATGTTTTCGCTTGCGAAGGGGGTAGGAGATGGACAGGGCGAAAGGCGAGGCCACAGAGAACGAGGCTCCACGCCGACAGAAAGATGCTCAGAACGCTTGCCAGAAACGAGCGGCTAACCTGGCCGACGACCAGATTAGTCCTGCAAGAAAACAGGAGTGGACCTGTAAAGATCACGCATGAATTTCTCGCCAGCAGGCCCTCGTCCCCGGATCAAATGCCTACGCCTGAAAATACCTCGGGGAGCCGGGGGGGCGGGCTACCCACACACGGCTTTGCGATCATGAGCGATCTAGAGAGGCAACGAGAGGAAGATTCAGCACGCCAAACCATTGGCCCACTGCTCCAGAATGCGTGGGATTCGTGGGCCTCACGGACCCCTGTAGGCGGGCCGCCACGAACAGAACTGGAAAGCTCCAAACGTCGGGCACGGCTACCTCCGCACCTGCTACACAAATCCACCTACCGATAAGCCTTCTAATATCAGGCACGCGGCCAGCACTCAGAAGGAGGCCTGGAGCCTTCTCAACGTACTCCAGCTCCTCGATATCTGTCCACTACCCTTTAAAACACAAGCGCTGGATGCGCAGCACGAGTCGCGGCGTCGGTCTCGCCGCGCCAACTCGCAGGTCCCGAAGCTGTTCATAAAGAAGCCGTCGCGGATGCACGCGAGCCCCGTCTCTGGCCCAGTGCACCACGAGCCCGCTGCCGTGCCAATCCGATAAGGTGGACCCCTTGTCAGAAGGGCCCCCGCGTGTGGGAGGACAGGGGTGGCGCCCGCACTATTCGAGGGTGGACAGAACACCCACCCTGACAAGTGAATTGTCCGTTTTCGGTTCTCGAGGGGGCGCCGCGACCGTCATTTTCCAGGCGTGCGCCCGCCGAGTTTGGACCCGAGGTCGTTTCCACTAAACCACGTTTTACTCAAGGGGGTTTTGTCCATCCCCGAACTATGGTGACCTGGTCCTTGCCGACGTCGCTGGTCGCAATCCGGAACCTGTTCGGAAACTCGGAGTGCTGGTGCTCAACGTTGCGGCCGCGTGGTTCGCCATACCCTAATCCATGCTGGCTCTTGAGCAGCCTGGCCATCGTGGCTGCGCAGAGCTCAGCCGCCCCTGACGTCTGCCAGGGAAAAGCCAAGGCCAGCAGCAGCAGCGACCATTTTGCCGATCCGATCAATCATGCAGAACGCCCATCCACTGCAAGCTCTGAACTCACAGCTTGGAAGCATGCAGCCCCCATCCACACACACAGGTTTCCACTGATCAACCCGCTCACGGTACACTGAAGCCACCGAACTTGGCATTCAGCCTGTGGCGGTGGTGGGTCATGCAGCGGATCAGTAAACAGGCCTTCGCACAACATCATGGTGGCAGGATGATGTTGACAATTTTCTGTCATTCCCCACTCAATCATTTTCCCCCCTGGCCAGGCCAGTCTTGCCTCTCGCGACAGTGCCAGGCACGCTTGAAGATCCGAAGCGAATCCGCGCCCTTCTCCTCCCCACGAATGGCGCATACATCTGAGAGAGCACCGCGTAGACGATGGAGCCTCAATTGATTGAAGCTCCTGCCAGCCACGCACGACGTAAGCCCGCACCGTTGGAATCGAATTCTGTGTTGAGCTTGCTGACCTCTTCAAATGCAGGTTGTGGAATAGGCGGCCCAGCAGCCCTTCCATCCCTCTACTGCCTGGAAACCCACTGAGCAGCCTCCTCTTGGTCGACTGCTTTATCACCTTCTTGAGCGCTTGAGCGTGGCCACTCCTGTCTCGTTGGGGTGGACGACAGCACCACGCTCGATGTACCAGGTACCCCACGAAGTTGCCGTCCATCCCATCCGCTTGAGGGTCATGAGGACAACGCCTGCGGGTCCTCGTACTGCTTTCCATGTTGAGATCGCCCCCTGAACATACTCAAAGGCCAACTGCATTGCCTTTGGCTTGACCCATTTGTCTCACTCAGCACTGAGCCGGAAAGCGAAAGTATACGAGCCGGAAAGCGAAGGTATACTCCTCCGCCATGCACGTGGAGTCGGATCTCGGACAGTGTGACAGCATGAACCCCATCGTCCTGCATCTGCCTCGCGCACCTCCGAAAAGAGCGTGTCATGCGATGGCCTGAACGTGCTTGGGATGCGCCTCCGACGTGCCTTGCACGTTGGCAGCGTAGGCTGCTGACGCTAAGCCTCCGCTAGACTGCCATCACCGACCACCTCTGCCATGGTCAGCGACGGCCACAGCGTAGAGACCTAATCATACGCCCCAAGCGTCATCAACAGCACCATAGTCGTACCGAAAATACACCCTGCAGTACCTCAATGTGTCACCTTTGTGAATATTCAAACCACGTTTCCAACTCGAATCACTCGCCGCCCAGCATGCGATTTCAGAAGTAAGATCAGCCTGGGTTTGTGTCGGCAGGCGATCCCATCGTTTCGCATCCAGTAGATGATTGAAAACCGTTTTGAAGTTCAGCACCACTGCCACCGACCGTTGATTGAGGGCCCTCCCAAGTTCTGCCATGAGCGCCTGCGACCACACTGCACGTTCTGACTTCAATCCTGCCTTCGCATAATGACAGCTGCTGGTGTTCTGTTTCAGCCCAACGTCCTGGTCCGCCTTCCTGCACTTGTTGCAGACCCTCAGTGTGTCCACCGAGAGCCCGATCAGCCCGAGTCCTTCTTCGGGCCTTGGTAAGCTAGGCATGATCATCGTCGTCGTCTGTTCAGGCAGCTCCTGAAGTCTCTCGGCTACACTCATCTCACAACCCCGAATGCACTGAGACTCTCATCGGATAGCTGGGCCCCGTTCCGCGGCCCCAGACTGTCAATGCCTGAAGATTCCTCCCCTCGGGAACCCACGGCGACGTTGCCCATGATCTCTGTCTCCAAGGGTTATGTGCGCAAGCGCATCCTCATGTTCAACCGTTTTGCAGCCTCGCGTGCCGCAACTCAAATAGCATCTCGCAGCCAATATTCCTCCCAACCCCATGTGTAACATACTGGTAGCACCAGATATCCCAATGACTGCCAATCATGGTGCTGTTCTTCGGACTCTTGGCGGACGAGACCAAGGACGAGAAGAAAGGCGAGGAGGAGGAAGAGGAAAGAGGTGGCGAGGAGCAGCAGCAGCAGGACGAAAAAGAGAAGGTAGGAGGGGACAGGAGAGGAAAGCTAGGTGGAGGAGTGCTCCTTGCTCCGCGTCTCTCTTACTCTCTCCTCCGCATCCTCCGCCTTATCCTCTCTCTTCATCCTCCTCATAATCCTTCAAACCCATCCTCCTCCTCCAGCTCATTCCCATCCGCATCAGATTCCTCCTTATCCTCCTCCTGCACTCCTCGTCCTCCTGTACTCCACCTCAGTCTCGTCCTCCTCCTCCTCCTTTCCTGGTCCTCCTACTGCTCCTGCTCCTCCTCCTGTCATCAGTACCACCATCCTCATCAACATCAACATCATCATCATCATCATCATCATCATCATCATCATCATCATCATCCTCATCCTCATCATCATCATCATCATCATCAGCAGCAGCAACAACATCAGAAGCAGCATCAGCAGCATCGACACCAGCACCATCATCATCGACATCATCATCATCATCATCATCATCATCATCATCAACATCATCATCAACATCATCAACAGCAGCAGCATCATCATCATCAGTATCAACATCATCAGCAGCATCATCAGCATCAGCGTCATCATCATCAGTATCATCGCCATTGTCATCATGATCAGCATCATCATCATCATCATCATCAGCATCATCATATGCATCTGCATCATCATCATCATCATCATCATCATCATCATCATCATCATCATCATCATCATCATCATCATCATCGTCATCATCATCATCATCATCATCATCAGCATCATGATCATCATCATCATCGTCATAATCATCAGCATCATCATCATCATCATCATCATTAGCATCATCAGCAGCATCAGCATCACCATCATAATCATCATCATCAGCAGCATCGTCATCATCATCATCATCAGTATCATCATCAGTAGCATCATCATCAGCGTCATCATCATTATCTTCATCATCAGCAGCAGCATCACCATCATCGTCATCATCATCATCGGCATCGTCATCATCATCATCATCAGCAACACCATCAGCATCATCAGCATCAGCATAATCGTGATCGTCAGCATCAGCAGCATCAGCATCAGCATCGTCATCTTCATCATCATCATCATCATCATCATCATCATAATCAACATGATCATCATTAGTCGTTGTATCCTCCGCTACATCATCATCAGCATCCGCATCAGCATAGAATCCGCATCACCAGCACCATCAGCACCACCATCGTCACTCTTCAGTATCGGCATCATCATCCGCATCATCCTCCTCAGCGTGATAATCATCATCAGCAGCAGCATCATCACCAACATCATCATTAGCATCATCAGAATCAGCATCATCATCAGCAGCGTCATCATCATCACAACCACCATCATCAACATGATGATCACCATCATGAGAAACAACACCACCGTGTTCATCGTCGCTTAACGCCATCGTCCGCATCCTCAGCAGCAGATGCAATCGTCAGCAGCAACGTCATCGTCATCAGCAGCGTCGTCATCATCATCAGCAGCAGCAACATCAGCATCATCATGGCCAGCATCAGCATCATTATCATCATCATCATCATCATCATCATCATCATCATCATCATCGGCAGCATCAGCATCAGCATCATCAGCATCATCATCACCATCATCATCAGCAGCATCAGCATTGGAAACAGAATCAGTATCAGCGTCATAAAAGTCATCAGCATCATCGACATAATCAGCATCATCGTCAGCATCAGCATCATCAACATCCGCATCATTCGCATCATCGGCATGATATCAATAATGCTATAGTGATAACAAAACAGCAAAACAATGATAAAGGAAAATAACAATCACCATCATCATCAGCAACATCAGCATAATGATCATCCGCATCATCATCATCATCATCATCATCATCATCATCAGCATCAGCATCAGCATCATCATCACTACCATCATAGTCAGCATCAGCAGCAGCATCATCAGCAGCGGCATCACGCCATCAGCATCCTCTTGAGCATCACCGGCATCATCAGCATCATCATCATCCTCAGCATCATCAGCATCATCAACATCATCAACATCATCAACATCGTCGGCATCGTCACAGTCATCGTCCCCGTCATCATCACAATCGTCAGCATCATCAGAATCATCAGTATCATCATCAGCAGCATCAGCGTCATCATCATGGTCATAATCATCGCCAGCATAATCATAAGCCTCGTCACCACTATCAACAGCATGAACAGCAAAAACCGCACCATCCTCATCATTAGCATCATCATCATCATCATCATCATCATCATCATCATCATCATCATCATCATCGAAAACGTAAACATCATCTTCATCAGCAACAACATCGCCATCATTATCATCAGCAGCAGCGCCATAATCGTCAACATCATCAGCCGCATCATCAGCATCAGCATCGTCATCGGCATCGCAATCGTCAGCTACAGCATCATCATCATCAACATCAGCATCATCAGCATCGACATCATCATCATCGTCATCAGCATCAGCATAGTAGTAATGAGCAACAGCATCATCATCGACATCATCACCAGCATCAGCATCAGTTGTGTCTTCATCGTCGTCAGCAGCAGCATCATAAACATCAGATTCAGCATCACTATCAGCATCACCATCATAAGCAGCATCATCATAATCATCAGCATCATCACCAGCAACATCATCAACATCATCGCGGTCACCATCGGAATCGTCATCTTCATCATGACCCAGGCTCCTTACCTCCCTCCATCTCCCAGCTCCTCATCATCATCCTCTGCTTCCTCCTCATCTTACAAATTCCTCCTCGTCC